>OY796657.1:109832872-110432872 GCA_963680705.1 Rhagium mordax
TTTATATCTTTTCTTTTATGAAAAATCACATTGTTTTTAAAATTACGAGACATACATTTCAATCTTTTTAATTTGACAGTGATTTTGACAGCTGTCAAAAATAAAAACTGTATTTTAATATCAATTGTGGAACTAGCAATTTAAAAAAAAAACACTTGATTTCCCTTCTATGGATATTCACATTGTTTATAAAATTTTGGAAGACTTGCATAGTTTTAAATTTGACAGCAATTGTGACAGCTACCAACAAACAAATAACTTTATGAAATTAATATCCTATTCATTATCTCCAAAACCTATAGAAAAATGTCTTTGTGAAAATAATTATTAAATGGCATTTTATTCAGTTGACAGAAAATTTGACAGCTGTCAAAAGTGGAAACGTTATTTTAATTTCAGTTATAAAAATAGAAAAATTTAAAATACTTTATATCTTTTCTTTTATGAAAAATCACATTGTTTTAAAAATTACGAGACATTCATTTCAATTTTTTTAATTTGACAATGATTTTGACAGCTGTCAAACATAAAAACTGTATTTTAATATCAATTATGGAACTAGCAATTTAAAAAATATATTTGATTTCCCTTCTACGGATATTCACATTGTTTATAAAATTATGAAAGACTTGCATAGTTTTAAATTTGACAGCAATTTTGACAGCTACCAACAAACAAATAACTTTATGAAATTAATATCCTATTCATTATCTCCAAAACCTATAGAAAAATGTCTTTTTGTGGAAATAATTATTAAATGTCATTTTATTCAGTCGACAGAAAATTTGACAGCTGTCAAAAGTGGAAACGTTATTTTAATTTCAGTTATAAAAATAGAAAAATTTAAAATTACTTTATATCTTTTCTTTTATGAAAAATCACATTGTTTTTAAAATTACGAAAGACATTCATTTCAATTTTTTTAATTTGACAGTGATTTTGACAGCTGTCAAAAATAAAAACTGTATTTTAATATCAATTATGGAACTAGCAATTTAAAAAAAAACACTTGATTTCCCTTCTATGGATATTCACATTGTTTATAAAATTATGGAAGACTTGCATAGTTTTAAATTTGACAGCAATTTTGACAGCTACCAACAAACAAATAATTTTATGAAATTAATTTCCTATTCATTATCTCCAAAACCTATAGAAAAATGTCTTTTTGTGAAAATAATTATTAAATGGCATTTTATTCAGTTGACAGAAAATTTGACAGCTGTCAAAAGTGGAAACGTTATTTTAATTTCAATTATAAAATAGAAAAATTTAAAATACTTTATATCTTTTCTTTTATGAAAAATCACATTGTTTTTAAAATTACGAGACATACATTTCAATCTTTTTAATTTGACAGTGATTTTGACAGCTGTCAAAAATAAAAACTGTATTTTAATATCAATTGTGGAACTAGCAATTTAAAAAAAAAACACTTGATTTCCCTTCTATGGATATTCACATTGTTTATAAAATTTTGGAAGACTTGCATAGTTTTAAATTTGACAGCAATTTTGACAGCTACCAACAAACAAATAACTTTATGAAATTAATATCCTATTCATTATCTCCAAAACCTATAGAAAAATGTCTTTGTGAAAATAATTATTAAATGGCATTTTATTCAGTTGACAGAAAATTTGACAGCTGTCAAAAGTGGAAACGTTATTTTAATTTCAGTTATAAAAATAGAAAAATTTAAAATACTTTATATCTTTTCTTTTATGAAAAATCACATTGTTTTAAAAATTACGAGACATTCATTTCAATTTTTTTAATTTGACAATGATTTTGACAGCTGTCAAACATAAAAACTGTATTTTAATATCAATTATGGAACTAGCAATTTAAAAAATATATTTGATTTCCCTTCTACGGATATTCACATTGTTTATAAAATTATGAAAGACTTGCATAGTTTTAAATTTGACAGCAATTTTGACAGCTACCAACAAACAAATAACTTTATGAAATTAATATCCTATTCATTATCTCCAAAACCTATAGAAAAATGTCTTTTTGTGGAAATAATTATTAAATGTCATTTTATTCAGTCGACAGAAAATTTGACAGCTGTCAAAAGTGGAAACGTTATTTTAATTTCAGTTATAAAAATAGAAAAATTTAAAATTACTTTATATCTTTTCTTTTATGAAAAATCACATTGTTTTTAAAATTACGAAAGACATTCATTTCAATTTTTTTAATTTGACAGTGATTTTGACAGCTGTCAAAAATAAAAACTGTATTTTAATATCAATTATGGAACTAGCAATTTAAAAAAAAACACTTGATTTCCCTTCTATGGATATTCACATTGTTTATAAAATTATGGAAGACTTGCATAGTTTTAAATTTGACAGCAATTTTGACAGCTACCAACAAACAAATAATTTTATGAAATTAATTTCCTATTCATTATCTCCAAAACCTATAGAAAAATGTCTTTTTGTGAAAATAATTATTAAATGGCATTTTATTCAGTTGACAGAAAATTTGACAGCTGTCAAAAGTGGAAACGTTATTTTAATTTCAGTTATAAAAATAGAAAAATTTAAAATACTTTATATCTTTTCTTTTATGAAAAATCACATTGTTTTAAAAATTACGAGACATTCATTTCAATTTTTTTAATTTGACAATGATTTTGACAGCTGTCAAACATAAAAACTGTATTTTAATATCAATTATGGAACTAGCAATTTAAAAAATATATTTGATTTCCCTTCTACGGATATTCACATTGTTTATAAAATTATGAAAGACTTGCATAGTTTTAAATTTGACAGCAATTTTGACAGCTACCAACAAACAAATAACTTTATGAAATTAATATCCTATTCATTATCTCCAAAACCTATAGAAAAATGTCTTTTTGTGGAAATAATTATTAAATGTCATTTTATTCAGTCGACAGAAAATTTGACAGCTGTCAAAAGTGGAAACGTTATTTTAATTTCAGTTATAAAAATAGAAAAATTTAAAATTACTTTATATCTTTTCTTTTATGAAAAATCACATTGTTTTTAAAATTACGAAAGACATTCATTTCAATTTTTTTAATTTGACAGTGATTTTGACAGCTGTCAAAAATAAAAACTGTATTTTAATATCAATTATGGAACTAGCAATTTAAAAAAAAACACTTGATTTCCCTTCTATGGATATTCACATTGTTTATAAAATTATGGAAGACTTGCATAGTTTTAAATTTGACAGCAATTTTGACAGCTACCAACAAACAAATAATTTTATGAAATTAATTTCCTATTCATTATCTCCAAAACCTATAGAAAAATGTCTTTTTGTGAAAATAATTATTAAATGGCATTTTATTCAGTTGACAGAAAATTTGACAGCTGTCAAAAGTGGAAACGTTATTTTAATTTCAATTATAAAATAGAAAAATTTAAAATACTTTATATCTTTTCTTTTATGAAAAATCACATTGTTTTTAAAATTACGAGACATTCATTTCAATTTTTTTAATTTGACAGCAACTTTGACAGCTACTAACAAATAAATTTTATGAAATTAATTACCTATTCATTATCTTCAAAACCTATAGAAAAATGTCTTTTTGTGGAAATAATTATTAAATGGTATTTTATTCAGTTGACAGAAAATTTGACAGCTGTCAAAAGTGGAAACGTTATTTTAATTTCAGTTATAAAAATAGAAAAATTTAAAATATTTTATATCTTTTCTTTTATGAAAAATCACATTGTTTTTAAAATTACGAAAGACATTTATTTCAATTTTTTTAATTTGACAGTGATTTTGACAGCTATCAGGGATAAAAATAAGAAATGAAAATTGAAAATTGACAGTACCTCGTATATTAGAGGTTCTGCGGCTTATACGACATACATGAAAATAGATTTCGGTTTTTCATTTTAGCCCAATAATAAAAATAATAAAGCTAGGAGATCGAGTGAGCCTCTTCCGTGGATCACGTCGTACATTTTCTTGGGGATATCGTTGTTTGATTGGTAGACGTAATGAATGAATTTTGTGGCAAGTTAAATATTTTTGTATTCAATATTTCTTTGCTTTGAACGCTATGAATTATGCATATAATTCAATATTTTATAACACATACTCACAAAAAGTAGTTGTTTTTATAGGATTCGACTATACTTGCATTTTAAAGTGGTTTCAATAATTGTTACGCCCAACATCAATATAAATATATCAAATCGGATACATAGGAAAATGCAATCAAATTTATTTGATGCAATGTTAAGAGCGCGAATTAAATTATCTATAAATAAATTTGTGAAGCCACTTGGCACTGTGATAATTGAATATTTATAATTTTCCAATGTTAAGCGCAGGGAACCTATTCCAATGTGACATTCACCTTCTTATTGCAGCTGTTTCAACAGAAGTTGCATCGGCAGGAGCTAAAATAAGTGACCTTTGAGTAATAAATTAAGATACAGATATGTTATTATGATAGAAAATTTTACCAGCTTTCTTAAATCAGTCTCCTCGAAACCCAATATTTACCCTTCCCATGGCATAAGGAAACAGAGCAGACGCCAAGAATTTCATAAAATCCAGAAATATAGCGTTAAAAGCATAAGCTTATGATACAGATAATCCAAATTGGGCTTTAGCTTTGGTTTTCTATAAGCCCGTTTTAAGCCGCACACTTTCGATACATCTCAAAGAAGCAGGGTCGTTACGAGGGGAATATAAATAGACTGGACCTTTCCAGTCCTAAAATTCACAGTTGAAATTACTACGGGATCTGCTGAAACACCTTGCATCGCGAAAGGATAAATTGATTTTTGGATCTCCAAGACTTATTACATAAAAACATACCCCGACGAGCTGTTCAATTTCCTCCGCGTGTCTCCAAGCTATCCAACTTTGAAACATCCTGTAAAAGCACATAAATCATCCCAGCGTTACTACGCCTAAGCCTCGACGTAAAATATTCTTTTCTCCGGCTCATGAAATACCAAACATATTGTTTTCTGAGTGAATCGTTAAAAATGGCCCTGCCCCGCATAGAAACTGTGGCTGACAGCTTGTCCGAGCTGGACGTGTCGCATAGCGGAGCCAGATTTATACGAGGACGAGAGGCCACTTCACGCAAAGACCGAACTTTGTGGCTGACGCGTTACGCGCAAGGGAACGCCCACAAACATTTTTTCCTTTGAGGTCAAAAAGTGAAATATTAAAACGGTACTCGGTTAGGCGCAATGCCTCAAGGCCTCAAGATGCATAATAGGCGAATAATGGACAAATAATAGATGTATAACAAGCGCAAATAGACGCACAAAGGACGCATAATAGACTCATCATTTTTGCATTTTGGATGCATAAAAATGAACAATAATAGATTCGCAATAGATAGACGAAATTATATGCATAATAGTCAATAGATTCATAATGGATACATAATAGATGCATACATGACGCATAATAGTAGCGTAATAGACGCAAAATAAAGGTATAATTGATGCTTACTGGGCGCATAATAAATAAATAGATGCCTAATAAACGTAAGGTAGATGCGTAATAGACGAATAATAGACACATAATGGATGCGTAAGAATCGTATAGTAAATGCATAATAGTCAATAGATTCATAATGGATCCATAGTAGGCGCATATAGGACACATACTAGTCGCATAATAGATGCATAATAGACGAATAATAGACGTATAATTAATGCATACTGGACGCATATTAAACGAATACACTTGTAATTACGTATGGTACATGCATAATAGACGAATTGATAAATACTAGATGCGTAAGAAGCGCATAATTGTTTAATAATCAAAAAATTCATAATAGATACATAATTGACACGTACAAGACGCATAATAGTCGCGTAATAAACGCATAATATGTCATGCGTAATAGATTAATAAAAGACATATAAACGCATAATTGTATACATACTGAACTCATAATAGATTAATAAGAGATGCATAAGAGGAGCATAATAGATGCATAATAGTCAATAGATCCGTAATTTATGTATAATAAATGCGTAATAGGCGAATAATAAATGCATAATGGATGAATAATAAACAAATAATTGATGCATGCTGGACATATAATAAGCGATTAATAGATGCGTCTATTATGCGCCCTGTACGCGTCTTTAAAATTCTATTATTAATCTACTATGCGTTTATGGTGACTATTATTTTTCTATTAGGCGTCTATTACGCATCTATTATGCGTCAAAAATGCAAAAAAATTATGGACCTCTTGTGCATCTGTTAGCGCCCATTATGCGTACATTTGCGAATATTATGCGTCTATTAATAGTCTTACGCCTCTATTATGCATCCTACATGCATCTATTTGCACCTATTATACATCTAATTTTATATATTATTCGTCTATTATGAGTAATAGACACCTAATAGACATATGATAGGAACATACTAAGCGCGGAATAGATGAATAATATACGCCTAAAAGACGCATAATAGACGATGCATTCGTAATACAGATAATAGTCGCCTAATAGGCGTATAATAGATGCATAATAGACGCATTTATATAGAAATTCAGGACAATAGATGGTCAAAGTGTTTTTATGTATATTTAGATACAAATACTATTTTTAAAAAAGAAATAGGGCAAACATTTTATCATTCCCACGCCTCGCAGTAAATAAGTATTTCGCAGATTTATATTTGTTGCGTCCTCGGACAGAAGCAGTAACTAGTAATTACGCCAGAAATGGAACAAATATAAACCTTATATTAAATAAGAAACTGTGAGATACAAAACTTTTCCTTTTACGCCCGCATTAAAACTACTTCCGGCTCTTCCTATAACCACATTTTCCACTTCCGCTGACGTAAAAATACTCCTTAGCGGAGCAAAAGAAACTAACTAACAGCGAATTTCATCTAACGTTGTGTTTTCTTCCAGGATAACGCTGGAGGTCATCGACGACGACGTCTTCGAGCCGGACGAGCACTTCTACGTGCGGCTGAGCTCGGCCCAACCCTCGGGCTGTCTGGGATCCCCCACGCTGGCGACTGTCATAATCCTCGACGACGACCACGGCGGTCTGTTCAAATTCGAATCGCAGAACCACGAACTGGTGGAGAGCGTGGGGACCTACGAGCTGAGAGTTATCAGGTGTTCGGGGGCCAGAGGTCGGGTCATCATCCCCTATTGGACGGAGGACGGGACGGCGAAGAACGGGAAGGAGTACGAGAGGCAGGACGGGCAACTGGTATTCGAGAACAACGAATCAGAGTAAGTACTTTTTATGAATTATTAATATTACTATAGTCTTGAAATGACCGGCGCATAAATAGACACGAAAGAGACGCATAATAGATTCATAATAGACGCCATAATAGACGCATAATAGATTCATAATAGACGCCATAATAGATTCATAATAGACGCATAATAGATTAATAATAGACACATAATAGATTCATAATAGACGCATAATAGAATTAACTTATAATGGGAGCATAATAGACGGATAATGGATGCTCAATAAAAGTATAATAGATGCATAATAGACGCCTAATACTCTTAATAGATGCATAATAGACGAATAATATATGCCTAATAGATGGATAATGGACGCATAATAGACGCCTAATACTCATAAGGCTCATATGGACACATTATGGATATATACCGGACTCATGATAGACGCATAATAGATGGTAAATAGATGTATAATAGGCTTAGGAATTAGGGATGTATCATAGACACATAATGGACACAATGGTTGCGTACTGGACGCATAATAGATGCATAATAGACGTAAAATTTTATAATGGACGCATAATAGAAGCCAAATAAAAGTATAATAGATGGGTAATAGACGACCAATAGGTGCCTAACACTCATAATAGACGCATAAAGTTTTTATATATTCTGGTCAAGCTAATATTAATATTTGCGTCGTTGGTGCGCCCTGGTCAGTCCGGTCCTGCCCGGCGTTTATCTTTCAATAATCGGCTGTCGCTATATCGCTTTTATATTTAAGGCACCGCGACCGGTAGTGGAAAAATGCTCCGGGGGCACCATAATTGATCGTAAATCATCCGGTGAACGATGGAGACCTATAAATTACGGAGGTCCGGGGGTACGCAGGCTAATATGAATGTTCCTCTAAAATACGGCGCTTTATAAATTTGTTAGCAGCGGGATAAAATTTTTGAAAGAGGCGTGTTATGTCGTAGGTAAACAAATATTAGCCCGAGATGTTAGCGAGCCATCATTTATTATGGAAAAGGACAGTCGATTCAAACCAGCTAGTGGCCCTCTAAGGGATAACATAAAACAAGGAAATAGGACGAAACGAACAACTTTTGAAACGATACGTCTGCAAAATTCATGAACGGATACGCACGAGCGTAAAACAATTTGCGGCTTTTTGTTAGGATAATATCGAACCTTGTACAGTCTATTTTATGGCGAAGGAGCCAGGTTTAAAACGCTTATAATATTGTACTGAATATTTATTTGTATATTAATTGTAATAATAATAATACTAGGCACAATAAACGCATAATAGATTAATAATAGACGCCTAATAGACGAATAATAGATGTCTAATAGACGTATACTAGATGCGTAATAAACGAATAATAGACAAATAATAGACGAGTAATAGACGCATAATCTATGCATACTGGTGGCATAACAGACGAATAGTAGATGCATAAAAAGCGCATAATTGTTGCACAATAGTCAAATTTATAATGGATACATAATAGACATGAATAAACGTGTGGTAGATGCATAATAGACGAATAATAGGCAAATACTAGATGCGTAATAGACGCATAATGTATGCAAATTGGTGGCATAATAGACGAATAATAGATGCATAAGAAGCGCATAATTGTTGAATAACAATCAAATAATTCATAATAGATACATAATAGACACGTACAGGACGCATAATAGTCGCGTTATAAACGTATAATAAACAAATAATTGAAGCGTACTAGATACATAATAAACGAATAATAGATGCCTCATAAACTTATGGTAGATGCGTAATAAACGAACAACAGATACATAATAGATGCGCAATAGACGTTCAATAGACAAATAATAGGCTCATAATAAACGCGCAATAGATGAATGCCTTATAGACTCACCATTATACCAAATGTATAATAGATGCGCAATAAATAATGGATACAAAATGGATGCATAATACACGCATACAGGATGCATAATAAACACGCATAGACGTAATTAGATGAAGAATAAATGTCTAATAAACGTATAATAGATGCGTAATAGATGAATAATAGATATATTAGACGTAGGCATTTTGTACCTATCTCCTTCGCCATAAAATAGATTGGTTTTGAATAGGCGATATAATGTTGGGCAGCGGCCTTACGCATAATAGACGAATAATAGATAAAATTAGATATACAATAGGCGCAAATAGACGCATGTAGGACGCATAATAGAGGGGTAAGACTATTAATAGAAACATAATATTCGCATATATATGCATAATGGGCGATAATAGACACAATAGGCCCATATTTTTTTTATTTTAGACGCATAATAAACGAATAATAGACAATAGATTCCTAATAGACACATAATATTCACCATAAACGCCTAGTAGATTAATAATAGAAGTCTAATAGACGCATACAGGGCGCATAATAGACGCGTTTATTAATTGTTTTTAATTGTCCAGCATGCATCAATTGTTTGTTTATTATTCATCTATTATGCATTTATTATTCGCTTATTACGCATTTATTATGCATAAATTATGGATCTATTGACTATTATGCATCTATTATGTTCCTCTTATGCATGTATTATTCATCTATTATGCGTTCAGTATGTATACATTATGCATCTATTAAGAGGAACATAATAGATGCATAATAGTCAATAGATCCATAATTTATGCGTAATAAGCGAATAATAAATGCATAATAGATGAATAATAAACAAATAATTGAAGCATGCTGGACATATGATAACGATTAATAGTAAGCGCCCTGTATGCGTCTATTAGACCTCCATTATTAATCTACTACGCGTTTATGGTGAATATTATTTGTCTATTAGGCGTCTATTAGGAATCTATTATGTCTATTATTCGTTTATTATGCGTCCAAAATGCAAAAAAAATTATGGGCCCATTGTGCGTCTATTATCGCCTATTATGCGTATATTTGCGAATATTATGTGTCTATTAATAGTCTTACGCCTCTATTATGCGCCCTACATGCGTCTATTTGCGCCTATTATATATCTAATTTTATCTATTATTCGTCTATTATGCGTAAGGCAGCTGCCGCTTTGGGTATTCGGTCGGTTCACAAAAAACGGAACGAGACACGTGCGCTCCCAAAGCGTGATCCGATTCAACCAATCACGGTAGTCCCAGGCGGACCGTCGACCGGTTTTATAATAAAAAGAAACAAATGATGTGGTACTGGAAGATGCACGTTGCAAAAAACTGTTTAGCAAACTCTACTTTTGGAATAATTTAGGTTCATTAAAATTGTTTTGTTTACTCTTGGAGCCAGTAAATTAGTGTTCAGTAATGACTAAATAAATTTATCAGTTAGAGCCTCCAAAGTTCAGTGACAAGTTTTTGGAGCCGTAGATGAATAAATTCTCGCTGAATTACCTCCCCAGCCGAGCCGACAAGATTAAAGCACGCGCGAATAAAAACTAGCCAAAGAAAGCTCCAAGCTTTTACACCCTACCGTCACGAACATAAAATTGATGTTATGGGTAGGTAAGTAAAAACGAGCATTTACATTTGACCTTTTTAAAACAGCGGGAAAACCGTTCGGTTAATGTAGCTGGACAAATAATCATTTATATTTCAGCTGCCCGCGTCCGGATAATTCTTTATCAACACGACAGCGCCCTTTAATACATTACGGGCCTGTCTTACGCCGCACGGAAGCTAGATACGCAATGTTCAAGCCTCGGTAAAATTAGGTTTTAAAAATCGCAGTACAGGCACTCGCGCAGGAAAATTCAAATAAATAATATTCTTAAAAGTTTGGGACAGAACTAAATTATTTTTTACATAGATGGCCGTGCATAAAACAATAATGGTTTAAAATAACAATTGTCGATCTGTCAAATTTTAAACCATTATTGTTTTATGCATGGCCACCTATGTAAAAAATAATTTAGTTGTATCCCAAACTTTAATAATAGGTTCTCGTCGAAAACGTTTTGGTATTAAGAGCTAGATATTTTGAATAGAAATAGTTGCATTTTTTTTATTATAAACTATAAGCTGATACAATATTTTAACGCAAAGAAACACTAAGTGAAGTTTGTACCTGGCTCCTTCGCCATAAAATGGACTAGTTGAAAACGAAAATAATTCCGTTAACAATTCATCGGGAAATGTACTACATTTTGAACCTGAAACTCCGTATGGGCTTACACGGAGTACGGGAATTCCCGATCCCGGAAGTTGCAAGAAAGTTCATGTTCTTGGTATATTAGTTGCAAACCTACAACGCAAACTTTGACGTGGCTTCAACATTAAAGTAATCTTCATGAATATATCAGAACGCCAGAATTAATCCTCCAAGAATATATGTAAACGGTAAAACACAAACATTATGTTTAATTGGTAGTACGAGTAGTCTTAAACTTATTTCTTAGACTATACATGCATAATACCAATCTTTCAATTTATCCCCCAATATTAACAAACTTTTAACGACCAGCGTTTGGGGATGGCTCTCGGAAATCTGCTGGGTTATTACTTGCGCTGAGTTCGAGTAGTTCTTGCTCCTAAACTGTTTTTGTCTTCATGTGTTTTGTTTGAAAGTTATCTCATGCACTGGCGAAGTTTTTCCCATTAGACAGATCATCCCAGGGCGGAATTAGAATCAGATGAGAGTCGATGTTGCTCGGAATTGGTTAGTTTAGAAAATAAACGTTCCTCTAGAGGGAAGACAACAAAAAGTGTGCGACTGTGGAACAGCAAATTTAGTCTAAGTAAAGTTCTGATCATTCCTGAGGGAAATTTAAAACGCCTTATCCGATTGGACGGATCAATGGTGGGCAACTTAATTTTAAACAAATGAATTTATTACGAATTATTTCGAGATCCGCTCTCAGACGCCGCACAGTGTCAGTGGGGTGGAAAAGCAAAATACCGTTCAAAAATCAATTTTTAATTTTTTGACAGCTGCCAAAATTAGTGTCAAATTTAAATTTTTTTTGTAATTTTGAAAACAATGTGAGTTTTTATAGAAAAAGAGATATATAAAATTCTTTAAATCTAAATCTTTCTGTTTTTATAATTAAAATTAAAATAACGTTTACGCTTTTGGCAGCTGTCAAATTTTTTGTAAATTCAATGAAAACGCCATCTAATAATTATCTGAACAAATGAACGTACTAAGCAGAAATTCTTCTATAGGTTCCGGAGGTATTGAATACGAATTTCAAAAAAATATATTGTATTTGTTAGTAACTGTCAAATGGCTGTCAAATTAAAAAATATGCAAGTTTGTCTTCCTTAATTTTGGAAACAATGTGAATTTTCATTGAAGAAAGTGTTTTTTTAAACTTCCTAGTTCCATAATTGATATTAAATAACATTTTTTACTTTTGACAGCTGTCAACATTTCTGTCAACCTAATAAAAATGCCATTTAATAATTATTTCAACAAATTGAAGAACCAAGCAGACAATTTTCTATAGATTTTGCAGGTACTAAATACGAAATTGATGTCAAAAAAATATTGCTTTTTTTGGTAGCTGTCAAAACTGCCGCTAAATTTAATAATATGTAAGTATATTTTCTTCGCATTACTTTCGTATTCAGTACCTCCAAAACGTATAGAAAAATGTTTGTTAAGTACTTTAATTTTTGAAATAATAATAAAATGTCATTTTTATGAAGTTGACAGAAATTTTGACAGCTGTCAAAGGTTGCAATTACTGAACTAGAAAGGGTCAAAACATTTTAAGTATCTTCTTCTATGGAAATCAACAGTATTTTTAAAATTACGAAAGATATACTTGTACATTTTTAAATTTGACAGCAATTTTGACATCTGTCAACCAACATCATATTTTTTTGACAATCAATTTCGTATTCAGCACCTCCAAAACTTATTAAAAAATGTTTGTTAAGCGCGTTTATTTGTTTAAATAATTATAAAATGTCATTTTCATTAAGTTGACAGAAATTTTGACAGCTGTCAAAAACGAAACCTTTATTATATTATCTATTATGGACCTAGCAAATTTCAAAACACTTAATAGCACTTTTTCTATAGGAATTCACGTTATTTTCAAAATTACGGAAGACACACTTGCATTTTCTAAAATTTGACAGCAGTTTTGACAGCTGCCAACAAATATAATATTTTACAACAATTTCGTATTCAGCTCCTCCAGAGCCTATAGAGAAATATCTGCTTGGTTCTTTAATTTGTTGGAATAATTATTAAACGGCATTTTCATTAAGTTGACAGAAATTTTGACAGCTGTCAAAGATTACAACTTTATTTTAATATCAATTACTAAACTAAAAAGTTTTAAAACATTTTATGTATCTTCTTCTATGGGAATTGACAGTATTTTCAAAATTACGAAAGATATACTTGCACATTTTTAAATTTGACAGCAATTTTGGCATCTGTCAACCAACATAATATTGTTTTGACATCAATTTCTTCAGCACCTCCAAAACTGTTTAAAGAATGTTTGTTGAGCACGTTTATTTGTTTAAATAATTACAAAACGTCATTTTTATTAAGTTGAAAAATTTTGACAGCTGTCAAAAGTGAAAATTTTATTTAAGTGTAAGAATAGCCGTGTGCTAAACTTCGCCCTTTGATATGTAGAATATTATTTTTTGTGTATCAATAAAGACGATATTATTATTATTATTATTATTATTATTTTTATGGTCTATTATTGAACTAGCATTTCAAAACATTTAATAGAACTTCTTCTATGGGAATTCACGTTATTTTCAAAATTACTAAGGGCACACTTGCATTTTTTTAAATTTGATAGCAGTTTTGACAGCTACCAACAAATATTTTATTTCTTTTACAACAAATTCGTATTCAGGTCCTCCAAAGGCTATAGAAAAATGTCTGGTTGGTACTTTAATTTGTTGAAATAATTGTCAAATGGCATTTTCACTAAGTTGCCAGAAATTTTGACAGCTGTCAAAAGTAAAAAATGTATTTTAATATCAATTATGGAAATAGCAAATTTAAAAAACACTTGATTTCCCTCCTATGGAAATTCAGATTGTTTATAAAATTATGTTAGACAAACTTGAATAGTTTTCAGTTTGACAGCAATTTTGACAGCTACCAACAAACAAATAATTTTATGAAATTAATTTCGTATTTAGTACCTCCAAAGCCTATAGAAAAATGTCTTTTTAATTATTAAAGTCATTTGTGGAAATAATTATTAAATGGCATTTTTATTTAGTTGGCAGAAAATTTGACACCTGTCAAAAGTGAAAATGTTACTTTAATTTTAATTTAAAAATAGAAAAATTTAAAATAATTTATATCTCATCTTTTATGAAAAATCACATTGTTTTCAAAATTACGGAAGATATACTTTTAAATTTTTAAATTTGACAGCAATTTTGGCTTCTGCCAACCAACATAATATTTTTTTGACATCAATTTCGTATTCAGTACCTCCAATATTTATAAAAAAATGTTTGTTGAGTACGTTCTTTTGTTTAAAAAATTATTGAATGTCATTTTCATTAAGTTGAAAAATTTTGACAGCTGTCAAAAATTAAAACTTTATTTTATTATCTATTTTGCAACTAGCAAATTTCAAGACACTTAATAGCATTTCTTCTATGAGAATTCACGTTAGTTTCAAAATTACAGAAGGCACACTTGCATTTTTTAAATTTGACAGCAGTTTTGACAGCTGCCAACAAATATTTTTCTTCCTTTACAACAAATTCGTATTCAGTTCCTCCAAAGCCTATAGAGAAATCTCTGGTTGGTACTTTAACTTGAAACAATTATCAAATAGCATTTTCATTAAATTGCCGGAAATTTTGACAGCTGTCAAAAGTAAAAAAATTTATTTTAGTATCAATTATGGAACTAGCAAATTTAAAAAAACACTTGATTTCCCTCCTATGGAAATTCAGATTGTTTATAAAATTATGGTAGACAAACTTGCATAGTTTTAAATTTGACAGCAATTTTGACAGCTACTAACAAACAAATAATTTTATAAAATTAATTTCGTATTCAGTACCTCCAAAGCCTATAGAGAAATGTCTTTTTAATTACTAAAGTCATTTGTGGAAATAATTTTTAAATGTCATTTTTAGTCAGTTGACAGAAAATTTGACAGCTGTCAACAGTGAAAATGTTACTTTAATTTCAGTTATAAAAATAAAAGAATTTCAAATACTTTGTCTCTTCTTTTATGAAAAATCACATCGTTTTCAAAATTACGAAAGACATACTTTTCAATTTTTAAATTTGAAAATGATTTTTTTTGACAGCTGTCAAGTTATATTTTTGCAGAACATTTAGAGAAAAAAAATGTACAGCGACTTTTATACGGTATTTTGTCTTTCCACCCCACTTACGCCGTAAGGCATAGAATCCCTCCGCAAGTTTGTATTTAAGGTTAATAGGACGCCAAAGGACAACACATTTCACTTTCGCTCTGCCGCAAATATAGCAACCGGTACATAATAAGTGGCGAATTCGGGGCTAAACCGGCGGCAGTCGCACAGCCTCAAATTAATCCATTCTCACCCCCTATTGAAATATGTGATTGCTGAGGAGACGGGATATTTAATGAGAGCTTTATATTTGCAATTTCAACTTGCCGGCATGCAAATTTAACTTGTGCTATTTTCCCCCGGAGCCGAATAGCCTGCGATATTTTCGCGGAATATCTTCTCGTCGTAAATTGGGGTAATTATATGGGGAAAGTTTCTTTTCAATTTTCTCCCCGGTGCAGATTAATTTATTTTTAGTGGTTCCTGATGAGCTTTTAGAACAAGGAGTGGGGTCGTTCCGAAATTGAATTCCTTGTGGCGAAGTCGCTGGTCTTTATTAGGTATTAATCTAGACGAAGTACGCACAGAAAAATAATACGGATGAAATTTTGTAATTTCAATAAAATTTTACCCGATTCCATATTTACGACATGCCAAACTGAAATTGTTTTCCACGTTGTAATTAGTTCGAACGATGCCATTAGGTTGACGTTTTAATCAGCAATTTGCGTTTCAAAAACGAAATTAATCAAGCAAAAATGTTTTCCGCTCCATTTGCCCGCGGAGATAATAAAGGAGGTACTTGAATAAACAAAGTGTGTCAAAGATAAACAGGTAAATTGAAAGAAAACATTTTTTGTTGAGTAATGAAGAGCGCCCAGATATTCCGCTTCGCTCCCCTAAAAAAGCAGAGTTATAACTCCGCAATGAATAAATTGATAACGATCAGATATTGCTTTATTATACGTTGCCGAAAGGGATATTGAAAGAATTATAATATTAGACGAAATCGGAATATACGGTGG
Organism: Rhagium mordax; assembly: GCA_963680705.1. NCBI lineage: Eukaryota > Metazoa > Arthropoda > Insecta > Coleoptera > Cerambycidae > Rhagium > Rhagium mordax. The sequence continues at coordinate 109,849,407 of OY796657.1, forward strand.
ACGAATAAAAGGTTGGGCAAGCGAGAGTTTTTAACAGAATTAAGGATCATGAAACTTATTGACGCTGAAGGAAGCAATTATACCCGAAAATAGTAAATATTTTCCCCTGGCTCTTTTCCCACAAAGAGGATTTATATCGACCAAGAGCTTACGTTGTTTTAGTATCAAATAATATATAACGTTTTGAAATTATTTACATATGATCATATTACAGGAGTAAAGCAAAAGCAAGGGGCCTTTCAGCCACCGCTCAGTCTACGGTCCGACCGGAATTCACTTATACGCAGGCAACAAATGCAGAACAGAGATCACTGCATCACTGCATCGATACTTAGTCAATAGTCAGTCATCACCCGGCTCTCACGCTGTACCGCTCCGCACCTGCAATTCAATTCAATTATATCAACTCAACCTAACTTAAATCTAATAAACATTAAACAAATAAAAAACTCGTGACGCGACGTACATTAAATTTTACATTCCTATACATATATAGAAGTTTCAGCCTCGTATATCATCTGTTCTAATTTAGATGACGTCGGGGAAACACCGTGTAACAGGTAGAGGTGCAGTTAACACTCTGATAAACAATTTACCTTTCGAACTGCATTTACCTGGTTATCAGTACTGCGGACCAGGTACAAAGTTACGTAAAGGCTTAACACGTGGTGACCCAGGTGTTAATATTCTGGACAAAGCGTGTTGTGAACACGATATTGCTTATAGTGAAAAAGCAAACTTGGAAGACCGACATAAAGCCGATTACATACTTGAACAAAGAGTTTGGGAACGTGTTAAATCTAAAGACGCTAAATTAGGTGGAAAAGTTGCAGCTTGGGCTGTCACTAACGCTATGAAGGTTAAACGTAAATTAGGTATGGGTGTAGTAGGAGTGTAGAGTAAAGAGTGTATCCAGCAATTATCAACCAAATTAAATCAGGGCTTTTCAACTTTATTAGTAACGCCTTTATAAATAAATAATCAAAGCAAGTTTCCTGCACTGGCCATAATCATAATCTGCTTGGCTAATCTGGAAATAAAACTTAATTTTGAAAATATAAATGCATTTTACGATTATCAATGCTCTGTATAGCCAACCATAACATAATAGTTGTTTGTAGTGGAGTTTTGAATCGTCCATTAAATTTATATGATCCAGGCGGCTGATGGGGACCTATTATAATTGCAGTTAAAGCCACAACCGGGGTAATGTCTAGTAGTTTTGTTGGGATTCCGAGGGCTGCAGATAAATTAATTTTTGTTATCTCCGCTATGTAACTTAAACGTTATTTTATGTCCACATAGCTGCGAGATTTTAATCAAACCCGACGTCGTTTCACGCCGGACTGCGAATCGTTTTCTGAATAAAAATCAAGTAGGTTGCTACAGTTTTGCAGCTATCCGATAATGCCAGCCTCCTCCTCCTTTGTGTTGGAATGTAAAAAAAATTGCAGGTTAACGAAACAATGCAAAAACGCAAGTTCTTGGTCCATGTAAGTCCTTTTTATGGCAGAAAAATCTCTATCAAGAGAGTCATATTTGAGGACTATGGGAAAATATTTACTAATTTTGGTCATAATTGTTTCTTTACTAATAATTGCAGGTTCAACTATATCTACGATTATAATTAAGAAATTTTAGTTGTTTGCTAAATTTGTGAAGTTAAATTACAGAATTATTGAATTGAATTAATAATTGCAGTCTTGCATGATACCTCTAAAAATAGTAAACATTTCCCCATCGATCCGTTTTCTTTTAAATTTGAACTAAATTGGACTTCCATCAATCATAGATCTCGCTCCTGTCCCAGGACCCCTGTTTCAGCCTTCCGCGTCCTTACTATGCGTTATCTAGCCCCTACGCCGCATTTAACTTTTGCCGTCATTAATTTTATTTACGTAATCGTAATATAAATTTTAGTTTCAAGTAAACCCAGAGCGCGTTCATTAGTCACCCCGTACTGATTGATTAGGTTCAACAAGCCGGCGACCTTGGCGACTTAATGAAGCCGTCCCATTTTTCGTTTTGTCGTCGGCTAGCTAATGAGGTTAAATCGCAATTTTATAATTAGGGCGGCGCAGGGGCGCACCGGCCCTTACCGCGCGGCCCTAAATATTTCGCCAATTAAATTATTTTACAAATTTACGGTTGTTTTTACTTTGCCACGCCCTGTACATACATAAATTGTGGTATAGGCACTAACTCTTTAGCAGTCTGTGTGCAACTTCTCCCTCTGTTAATTTGAAACGCCAAAGAAGACTTATAACCCTTTCAGCCGGCCTCTCGTGGGGGAGCCGGAATGAGGTGCATCAATTCGAAGTACTTCTTCCGCATTCGTTGATTCGTTCATTTCCCGTTGCAGCGGTCGCGGATAAATTTTATCGCCCCTCGTTTCGTGCGCCGTCTACTGTCTAACGACGAAATGATCGGATGTGTTGAAAATTAACAAGGCTCTTTCGCAGTGGATGGCGAGAGAGGAAAATTAATCGCGAAGGGGATTAACAGCCGTGGAAATGGCTCGTTTTTTAATTGGCAATGCACATAATCGGGAATATCTTGAAGCAACCGATGCACAGTGGGGTGGAAAAAATATCGTTCAAAACTCGCTGTAGACCTCAGAATTTATCTACAGGTCACAAATATATAAATATTCACCCAATTTGGTTTGTTTTAGTATATAATAGATTTGCCGAAATAGAATTTTCTTTTTTTATTTTTGACAGCTGTCAAATTTAAAATTTAAGGTATGTTTTTTGTCATTTTGAAAACATTGTGAGTTTTTATAGAAAAAGAGATATAAAATTCTTTAAATCTAAATCAGTAAGTAAAATTAAAATAACGGTTTCGCTTTTGGCAGTTGTCAATTTAATAAAAATGCCATTTAATAATTATTTCAACAAATGAAAGTACTAAACAGACATTTTTCTGTAGGTTTCGGAGGTATTGAATATGAAATTAGTTTCAAAAAAATGTTTTTTGGTAGCTGTCAAAACTGCTGCTAAATTTAAAACTATGCAAGTATTTTTTTTCCTATTACTTTCGTATTCAGTACCTCCAAATTCTATGGAAAAATCTATGTTAAGTACTTTAATTTGTTGAAATAATAATAAAATGGCATTTTTATTAAGTTGACAGAAATTTTGACAGCTATCAAAGGTTAGAACTTTATTTTAATCAATTACTGAACTAAGAAGTTTTAAAACATTTCATGTATTTTCTTCTATGGAAATAAACCATTACTTCCAAAATTACGAAAGCTATACTCATTAATTTTTAAATTTGATAGCAATTTTGGCATCTGTCAACCAACATATTATTTTTTGACATCTATTTCGTACTCCAAAACCTCCAAAACTTATAAAAATGTATGTTAAGTACGTCTATTTGTTTAAATAATTATAAAATGTCATTTTCATAAAGTTGAAAAATTTTGACAGCTGTCAAAAGTAAAAGCTTTATTTTATTATCTATTATGGAACTAACAAATTTCAAAACACTTAATAGTACTTCTTCTATGAGAATTCACGTTATTTTCAAAATTATGATAAACAAACTTGTATTTTTTTAAATTTGACAGCAGTTTTGACAGCTACCAACAAGAATAAATTTTTTTCGCAACAAATTTAAATTTGACAGTAGTTTCGACAGCTATCAATAAAAATAATTTTTTTTTTGGCAACAGTTTTAAATTTGACAGCAATTTTGACAGCTACCAACAAACACAATAACTTTAAGAAATTAATTTTGTATTCAATATCTCTAAAACCTATAGAAAAACGTTTGTTAAGTACCTACTTTAATTTTTTTAAGTAATAATAAAATGGCATTTTTATTAAGTTGACATAAATTTTGACAGCTGTCAAAGGTTACAACTTTATTTTAATATCAATTACTGAACTAGAAAGTTTTAAAACATTTTCTGTATCTTCTTCTATGGAAATCAACAGTATTTTCAAATTGCTAAAGATATACTTGTAAATTTTTAAATTTGACAGCAATTTTGGCATCTGTCAACCAACATAATATTTTTTTATATCAATTTCGTATTCAGACCTCCAACACTTTAAAAAAATGTTTGTTAAGCACGTTTATTTGTTTAAATAATTGTAAAATTTTGACAGCTGTCAAAAGTGAAAACTTTATTTTATTGTCTATTATAGAACTAGCATATCAAAATACTTAATAGCACTTTTTCTATAGAAATTCACGTTATTTTTAAAATTACGAAAGACACTTGCATTTTCTAAAATCTGACAGCAGTTTTGACAGCTGCCAACAAATATAGTATTTTTTTACAACAATTTCATATTCAGCTCCTCCAGAACCTATAGAGAAATGTCTGCTTGGTACTTTGGTGGAATAGTTATTAAATGTGATTTCCATTAAGTTGTCAGAAATTTTGACAGCTGTCAAGAGGAAAAACTGTATTTTAATATCAATTATGGAACTAGCAAATTTAAAAAAACATTTGATTTCCCGTCTATGGAAATTCATATTGTGTATAAAATTATTGAAGACAAACTTGCATAGTTTTAAATTTGACATCAATTTTGACACCTCTACCAACAAACAATAATTTTATGGAATTAATTTCGTAATCAGTACCTCCAAAGCCTGTAGAAAAATGTCTTTTTAAGTACTAAAGTCATTTGTGGAAATAAATATTAAATGGCATTTTTATTCAGTTGACAGAAAATTTGACAGCTGTCAAAAGTGAAAACGTTATTTTAATTTCAATTATAAAAATAGAGAAATTTAAAATACTTCATATCTCTTCTTTTAGGAAAAATCACTTTGTTTTCAAAATTACGAAACACATAATTTTTAAATTTGACAATAATTTTGACAGCTATCAAGGATAAAAAAAAGAACTGAATCTAATATAAAACACTAAACACTCTTTTTGGTCTGTTACCGTTCCTTAATTCTCTTCTCTTGTTCTTTGCATGGAAGATTATACTGGTAAAAATAAGTTAGAGTTAATAATCTGTTTTGGTTCAGTTGTCAAGATTCGTCCTTGAAACATCCCAACTTCGCGTGCTTGCGATTTTTTCAGAAATTTCATTTCACATCCATCAAGGAAAACGAAGTTACGGAAAATCCCCATTCTTATCGCAGCCGAAGCCCTTAATAGACATCATAAAACTCGACAAAGGAAACGTGAAAATGCCAAAACACGTTGATAAATGGCCCTACGTAATTAATTTAGGGCTGGCTTATTTTTGAATCGCAATATTGCCGACTTTGCGACTGACATCAGAAATTGCGTATGCAAAGCCCCTCGGAGGTTTTGAAGTTAAGAGTGCCCTTAATCAGATCAGATGCTGAAACAGCGTAAGTAGCTCTGTCAGTTGTATAATAACAAATATGTCCCAGCCCCAGCTCACAAACACCAAAAGATGTGTGATCTTTGCTGAAGCGAAGCGTTTTTCTCCACGTCATCGGGAGGCGTGGTTTCTTCCCACATAATTTTAGCCTAAGAACATTTCCTGCTGGACCGATTTTGGTCGAAATCCGAATCAACAAGTAAACGAGCCCCTCCGGTACGGATAATTTCCTTCAATATTTGGAAACATTTTATTGGACCGAGCATCATTTTAATGAGATTTATGACGGCCCGTTTAACTACATCAATCTCATCCGCAGGATAAACGCGTAAAGGATTGACAGGCATAATGCCAATAAATGGCTCGAACACGGGTAAAATAAATCGCCCGTAATTTTTTACACCACGTTATCGACCTTCAGAGCGAAATATTATCCGAATCGTTTTTAATTAATCCGACCGAAATTCACATCTATCGAACATTCTAAACGATGGCGCGGCGGCGTTAAATCATGTAAAAAAATCGGGCGAGCGTCATCTGCCATTAAACTCGTCATTCCATTTCGATAGATACTGAATATCGGATTGTAGTTTGCACTGGTGGTTTTTAAAATTAAACGAAACGGCTGTTTAATTCGTACTTTCCCAATTTACAAAAAAAATCATAGGAATACCCCAGGGAAGTATCTCTAATCGAATTAGTGCGTGGGCGCATGGAATGGGGATAGCAGGGGCGGACTAGCCCGTTTGTATATCCGATTTCAGTGATTCTTCTTTACTACAGTTGTTTATTCTAAATTTTGCTCCCATTTACCCAAATGCCCATAAGCCTTGAAATTTTTAGAACATCCAAGTGTGCTATTGAAAAATAATAATTATTATAATCGAGACATTTACAAGTAATAATAATGACTAATAATAATAATAGCCAGGGTCTAATGTTTTTTTCTCGTATTTGCTGAATTGATCAACTGTTATCCCTTTACCTGCGCACCCCTAGCCAACTGGCCCGAGAGTTAAATGTATATCGATCGTATTAAAGAAGTGCTTCGGCCTTTGAGACTGAAACATGGAAAGTTGAATGTGAAAACAACAATATTGGCAGATTGAAAATCAGCTTACGCTTCAATCGGGCAGGCCGGGAGAAAAGCGGCGATAATTAAATCGAATTCGAATCTGATTAATCAAATATTAGCTTTGCAGTGAACGTTTGCGCGTATCTGATAAATCCGAAGTTTCCATGTGTGCATGTCACGTATAATAAGCTCACATTCAGGCGTTAATATGGATAAATACGTAACAACAGGAACGTAACCAATTAATAAATCAGTTGACCTTCATTCACTCACGAATTCATTGTTCGTGATTATGAATTTCATGTTATGTTAACTTGTATTTCTGCTGCTTAGCCCTAAAAATTGAAGACAATCCTGAAGCTATCGGCAAAAAATACAATACTAGAAAGGGTGTATTTAGCATAGATGACGAAGCTGTGTTTGTTCATTTCGTTTGTTGTTTTTTACCTTCAATTAGCAACAAAATAAATGCGGTTTGCCGAGCATTGTTCTCTCTCCGGTTCTTTTTCGTAACTGAAACCAATCCGCACCCTTTTATTTCTCCCATTTTGTGGCCTAGGATCTGGCCACGTGTAAAACCAGACACACATTAATCCTGATTTAATTAAGGGTACGCTTACGCCAGACGAGGCTAATCAGGAAGGAACCTACTGGGGGCTTTTCGACTGTGTTTATTCAACGCAGTAGTAATAAAATTAGTTCTGGTGTCCTGAAGCGTCCAGTATAGATGGAGATCTTGCACGTTGTAAGGACTTTAAGACTGTTTGTTATTCCACCACACAGCGCCTTATACAACGGGGGTCAAGAAGTTTGGAACAAAAGGGAAAGTTTTGTTTGTTGCGGCCTACTCCGTGGTAATTTGGAATTCTTGACGTTTCAACATGACATGGTTATAGTAATAGTTTGTCTGCATTCCCCATAAAAGATTTTTTCACCTCTTGTATAAATAGGCGGAATTTTTTTTAACAAAATTAACAAGAATTTTAAACAACTTTTAAAGACACAATAACAACACCGGTAAACCAACAAATGTTTGACAAGCTAAATACTTCATTGTTTCAAAGCCACCTCTTAAAGAAGAAAGGAAATAAATTATTTGTGAAGTGGCTTGGACTCTCTAAAGAACACAATTCATGGACTGATATAGTTAATTGTTTTAAAGCCACCTTTTAAAGAAGAGAGGAAATAAAGTATTTGTAAAAAGGCTTGGACTCTCTAAAGAACACAATTCATGGACTAATATAGCTCATTGTTTTTGTTTTTAAAGAAGAATGGAAATAAGTGTTTGTGAAGTGGCTTGGACTCTCTAAAGAACATAATTCATGGATTGATATAGTTCATTGTTTCACAGCCATCTTCTAAAGGAAGAAGGAAATAAAGTGTTTGTGAAGTGGCTTGGACTCTCTAAAGAACACGATTCATGGACTAATATAGCTCATTGTTTCACAGTCGCCTTTTAAAGAAGAGAGAAAATAAAGTGTTTGTGAAGTGGCTTGGACTCTCTAAAGAACACAATTCATGGATTGATATAGATTCCCTTGTATAAAATTGTCATTGTCTAGAAAATGTGCTATTAAACTTCTTCTGAAGTTTAATTTGCTTAGGTTATCTGTTATTACAGTAACTTTATTTAAATCGTGATTTAATTTAAAAAATCAATCGTCGTAACCCGGGGCAATAGCAGCAATATAGCAATATGACCCCGACCCTACACACTAAATTAACACTTTCGATGTTGAAGGTATAAGGGAACATCTCGCAATCATTTAATCTCCCCCTAGATGACTATCTAAATGATGTGTCAATCATGTCATGCGGAGGGGCGACTGAATTTCCATATTCATAATAATAAATACCTATGGGAAAAAATAAACTGTGTAGTATTTCTTTATTCCTTAAGTCTTGTTTTTTTAACCGTAATTTTATATGTATAAGCAACTCGACAATATTTCAAACGAAGGCTGTTCAATTGTGTCGCACGATACACTTATTGAAAACTAGAGTAATATCAGCACTTTTAGAACTTCTGGAATATGTGCACCTAATCGTATTAGCTCATCTATGCCCGGACGTGACGCAACTAGCGAAGTACATTTGCTGCTACCACTAACGAGTGAAACAGCTATGTCTATTTTTCTTTTAAGCCGCTGGATGCAACTTTGAATTTTTAACGTAAAAGTTAGATACTTACCTCAGGGTTTATTTATAAGTAGAGTCTTAAATGCCCGTGTGGTGAACAACTTCAGAACCGGCTAGTAAAAAAATTGTGTACAATAATCCCCACTTTTACCCATCCTCTGCAGCGAAATAGCACGCGAACCTCTCATAATTCTCCAATTAAAGCGAACCAATATTGCAAATTAATAATCCCCAGCCCAGCCCAGCAGAGTGTAATATAAAGTGCTACTCGGTTCTAATAGTTCGTTTCGGTTTGACACGTATATATTTGATTTATCTATCAATAACGCCAATTACGCCTGTGTACAAGTATACACTAATTTGAATTTACCTAAAGCTATTAGCAAACATGCAAGTTATCGAGTACAAAGGTAGATATTCATAGCCGTCTCAATAGCGGCGTCGCGACGCCTATCAAATGGAACATATCATGCGGCACGTGGACAAACTATATTTTTTTAATAAAATACACTTGTATATATATAGTTATAAAGAGATATTGTTGCACCCGTACAATTATTAAACGGTCATTGTGAAGCCCAAAGTGACACCGTTGAGCCCGGGTGCCTTGAGTGCTGTTTAAAAAAGAAAAAAATGCGATAAAATTTACTCATCTATCTTGGTTCTAAAGGGCGGGATCAACAGCGACCTGTTGATATATCGGGCTCAACAATGTACCGTTTATAAGTATATGTATATTTTTCAAATCATAGTTCAGGATGTTTAAAATACTTGATCGAAACAAAAAAACAATAAAAAATATGAAGTTAATATTCACGATGGTACTCTTTCGCACAAAGCTCCCAGCCCTATCCACTTACCGATGAGCCGCGCACTTATCTCAACGACCTCTTCGCTTTTATAAATTCCTTGCTGAATAGAATAACAGACCTTGTACATCATAATTGCGAGCCATATCATCGGCTTTGTTTATTGTGATTGTTTTATGAATCGCTCCCAGGTAAACGTTCCATCGATTTTCCAGACCTTTGTCTCAATTTCAGGCCCTTTTATTCTTCTGTGTGAGCCCGATGCGATGGATCTGCCGTCAATTAAGCCATTTGCCGCTGGAGCGTGTTTTAGCCAGAATAATGGGGCGGAAGTAAGATGTTTCTGTAAATGGAGGAATCCTTTTTTTTAAAACAGGCTTTCAGTAGCCAAACTCCTTGTACGTATACACCAGCGACTCCGGCAGATTCTACGAAGTACGCAAATGTACGTAAGAATTTATAATGCATATTTCCGCGTGTTTCAAACCGAGACGGTTATTTAAATTACTCGTAATCGCGGCTTGACAGAAACTGCACTTTTATTAAAATGTCTCCATTACAGCCCCTAAAAAGTAAATTGCTTCTTAAAACTGCCGTTTAACTCCCGAGAGCCTTTTAAAAGGAAAATAACCCGGAACTTTGTGTATTTAGTATAATGCTCGCCGCCTTCCCCTAAAACGTAAAGGTCAATAGGTTTAAATTCGTCGGAATGAATGCAATTTATTGTTCGCCCCTTATTTACTCGTCAAAGTGTGAAATGTGTTATCGATTACAGCTTCCGATGTTTGCTTACAGGGTGGACAAATTAATATCGTCGGCGATTATTAAGACGCATACCAATGATATATTAATAATATTAACACATCCAAATGTTCTCTGGGTTGAAATATACTACAATCAGTGATAAAGTAACTACTTCCGGTCTTTACTTCCGGTCTTCCAAAACATAGCATGTGGGGTCTCAAATGAACCGGCTCAACGTCTAGAATACCGATCCAACAAAATTTTCATTCTAGGAGCAAAAATCGACACTTAGAATGTGATTTTTTAATTCAAAGCACACCACCCATGTTCTCTGGGTCGAAATATATTACAATCAGTGATAAAATGACAACTTCCGGTTTCCACTTCCGGTCTTCCAAAATAAGCGATGTGGGGTATCAAATGAATCGGCTCAACGTCTAGAATGCCGATCTAACAAAATTTTCGTTCTAGGAGTGAATGCGACACTTATAGAGCTTAATATTTGAATTTAAGGTACAAAAACGGGATTACGATTCCCTGGTTCACAAACATTGTTGATATTTGTTATTAAATCATTCACCTACACTCTGAACCACAACGGGCTTAAAACAGTGCCTTGTGGCACTCCCATTACCCTTAAATACTACCTGAAAAATATTCTACTCCATCTTGTATCACTTTAGGTGGCGACCCTAGCATAAAATGAACGTTTTCTTCCAAGCTGTGCAATGAGGCACATTAACGGAACGCAATAATTAATCGTCCTTCCATGGGAGTGCTAATATAACTTTACAGTTTGTGTATTCGAGGACTCATAAATCGCTCGCCGGATCTGCGAGCACGACTGCACATAAAGCCTCATGGACACTTGCCTCTCTTCCGCCGTTATCAAGATTGGCTTATAACTGAAATTAGTTGCTAGCAGGGGCTCCAAATGCGTAATTGAAAAATCCTGACTGGTAAAAAATATGAAATCTAATTTGTATCCGCACTGTTCCTTGTTAATGTCTAAATTCGGTTTCCTGATAAATTTGTAGAAAACGGTGCTTTTGATATTCAGCGTTGAAAATTTACATTTATATAAAAACTACATGGAATTCGTGAAACAGCGCTCCCCCAGTCGCATGGGAACAGAACCGCCGGAGGTATTCTAACACATCACCGAATTTATTGTCTACCCTAGACTAACGCCTCGCGAAGTATACACTTTAAGTTCACAAGGTCAACTGCTGAACGATTTCAGTGACAGTTTTAGGTGCTATTAAAGGAATAAGTACGTTTTTAGGTTCCCTGCCGCCTGTGATAATATTCAGGAAGCCACTTAGCAAAAATAACCGGGTATTTATCGAGCACGATACGGATTTTATGGGACAAGGACTATCGAATTTACCCTTATTTGAATAATCTAGTCGGGTCGTAATCCGCTTGTAGTTCCAAAACAAGCAAGCACATCGTCGGGGCCACAGATGGTTGGACAAATTTGAAATGCAAAATTGTAAGCACAGCCACACGGGGTGTTGTCCTTTGGTATAATATATTAAGAAATAATTTAAAGACGTTGATAATCAAAAGTGATTATAAGGCCAATGACGTTCATCACCGTTTAGGTTACCGTCCGACCAATTAGATCTTACGAAAGACTGAGATAATCGTTTATGTTTCCGTCCGACCTAACAGTTCTTACAGCAAAACCGACGTCACCGTTTCAGTTCCCGTCCGACCAAATAGATCTTACAATAAAACTGGCGCCACCGTTCAGGCTCTCGTCCGACCAAGTAGATCTTGACGTCATCTTTGCAGTTGTCGTTTCTTAAAGGGTTGAGCTTCCTTTAATTGCTGAACTCTTTGATTCGATAGTAACTTCCACGTCATTATTCTGACATAAGCGTCAGAAAATTCAATTAAAGCACGGATTTAATTTAGCCAGTTGATTGTATTTAGATGTTGGGCGCTGGCTTACAAACCTTCAACAGTGAAATACCTGTCTCGGTATATTATCGCTTAAATCAATCTTAATTATTGACGTCTGAAATAGATTGATGGTGGTGTGCCGGCGTGGAACCGAAGCGTCCTAAGAGTTAAACCGTCACGCCATACACATTAGGGAGAAAACTTCGTTGCCTTTGTTATGGAAGTGTCGATGGGAAATTTGGGCGGGACTCCTAAAGTGGCGACGGAACGAGCACGAAATGAGCTGCGTCGCATTTTTTAAGTAGCCGGAAAACTTCCTGAAAATTATACAAAGTGAGTATGTGAAGAAAGTGCAGCTCAATCCTCTAAGCTAAAAAATCGGTAGACGTCACCGTTTAGGATCTCGTCCGACCAGATTGATCTTGCAAGAAAGCTGACGTCACCGTTTAGGTTCTCGTCCGTCCTAATGGATCTTACAAGAAAGCTGACGTCACCGTTTAAGTGCCGGTCCGACCTAATAGGTCTTATAAGAAGTTGCCGCTACCGTTCAAGTTGCCGTCCGACCAAATATATCTGTATTTCCTATAGATATAAGTTCGTCGGTTGGACTGTATTCGTTTCCATCGCGCATACGATTAAAGTAAATGGGGGGTGTGGGCGGTGAAACCTACCGTTGGTAGTGCTTTATGCGAGCAGGCTACCGTTAAAGTCGTTACAAGTGGATTATCGTGAAAATAAACGTAATTGGATTGAGCTAATGCCGTTAGATAACAGATTATAACCGAAAATAACAATGATTAAACCCTTCGGTGGAAAGTGTGTTCGCTTCAAATCTAAATAAGTGTGTCGAGTGTGTGCTGTTTGAGCACGACGTGCTGTTCGTTATGAAAGAGATGGGGATTACAAAGGAGGGCCCTTTATTTTGAAGGTGTAGAGGCAAAGGGGAACTTTTAACCGGTAAAAATGCTTTGGAACGACACATCTTGACTCCGGCAAACTTGTTTAGCGTAATTGTGCACAAACGTACCATGTACTTACACAAAGCTTTGAGGAGAGGAGTTTGATTTTTTTTACTCTAGTTTTCAATTGAAACAGTACATACATATCAAGAGTTCGGTGTCCAATTCGACAATATTGTTGTTTTAAGAGTAAAATTTGGCAATTGGAGTTTGATATGTGAATTTAAAATATTTAGGTATGTTCTCCGACTCGAAACATGCTAGAATCCGTAACAATAACAACTTCCGGTGTCTACTTCCGGTCTTCCGAAATATATGATGTGGGGTATCAAATGAATCGTCTCAGCGTCTAGAATAATAATTCAACTGAATTTTCATTCTAAGCGTGAAAACGAGATTTTTTTTCTTTCAGTTTCATTTTGTACCTCCCAAGACGCCTCCGAATTCCGCACAGAATCATATTTTAATTTAGAGCAAATTCTCAGACACCGAGTTGTAGATTCTCGTTAATTACAGTCGAAATTGCATCGCATGGTCCCTTGCATTTATCTCATTAGCAGAGTCCCCAGCCGGGTTGAATAAATTAGTTATTGCAGTCGCTGTACAAAAACTGAAGGAGTAAATTTGACTGCTCAACATTACTAACTTTATTGTAAGCTTTTAATTATCCTTTTATGTCTCACTCGGTCAGTTGCGCTTGCGGATGACAAATTTATTTTCTAACTCTCTTAAGGATCCCTCCCGCCTCCTTTGGGTTAGTAATAAACTCGTTATCCGGGGCCATTGCGCAGATATCTTAATCTACCCGCAAACTCTTAAATAAACAAAGACGTAATAAGGAGAACAAGATTTCGGCTTGCGCAAGTGCGCCACCCTGCATGCGTTATTAACAAAACAAGCAAACCCTCTTCTTAACTTCGCCTCTTTTGATGTGTGTGTGTGTGTGTGGGTGGATCGTTAACATTTATCCAACAACGAGGAGTTTAAATAACTCGCCCTTTGACTTGTTGAAATGTGTTTTCTTTGCCATAGCGAGTCACTTAACACCGACCACTTTAACGATCAAAAGGTATTGTCCTTTTTACGGGGGCACTTTCGGTGGAGCAGATTTCTGCCGAGTTGACCGCGAAAAATAACAGTTACAAAATAGATAATAATAATAGTAAAATTCTTCAAATAAGATAGTAAAAATTATATTTTTGTTTTTGGCATATATAAGAAATTGCAAGCCAAAAAAATAGAGCCTGCCTGTTAAATCGCCACTTTTGGTATACCTCAAGGCGCTATCTTGGGGCCCCCGCTGTTTTTATACGCGCACGGAAAAGTAGAGCTATGGAATTCATCGCCCAGCGATATTTTCACTTATTTCCACCATTTTAAAGGGTAGTTAAGGCATCCATGTGGTTTAATAGGCCACTCAACAAAATAAGAGACACTTTATTAAATAAACTCAAATTATTTATTACACCATATTTTTTTTACTTTATTGATAAAAATCCGAGTACATAATAACCAACCGATTGTTTGTATGCACATGTTTACAAAACTTGTCGCCTTCAGTCAATTTTCTAATCCAATAGTTGTTCATATTTCCTGTATTTTCACTCGCCCTTATCCCTTTATGTTATCAGATTTCAAATAAAAACGCACCGCTCACATATATCGGAAAAGACATCAAACTTAGCATAGCTGCGGATATGAATCTCTTTATGACGAGGAACGGGGTTAAGAGCAGAAAAACAACCCCTCACAAACTTTCCCTGCTTTCTTATAGATCTTATTTATTTTTGGACGAGACTTGAGGGAGTATTGAACTAACCCTCCGAGCAGAGACCATAACTTGGCGAGTTGGATTGTTTCACGCCAGAATCCGCTGACGAAACAACCGAGTTGTGGAAAACCAAACTCACCAACTTCGAAGCAATCGATATTTTGTTGATAAATGTAAGCGATCCCCGCAACGTAAACACGTTGATATTTGATCCCAATTGGCACACCTCGACAAGCAGTATACGATGCTGTTTATGCAATATTATTTTGTACACTAAATCTACAACGTCACACAGAGGTATATTTAAAAATTTTTAAAGACACAAAAAACTTTAAATATTTGCTTATTGTTTAAATTTGAAAGAACAACTGCTGAACAAGTTATTTTCATATTGCAGTTTAAACGGCGAAGCTATATGTAGTCTTTGTTTTTGAGAAACGTTATTGTAACGTTTCCATTATTAGTAAAATATACACTGCCTGTTAATTATTCATCAATAACTATTAACGTCTCTCCAACATTTATATTGTGTTGCAATGTTTATTATCCTTAATTTTCCAAGCCTGTTTAATAATATTGTATATATATGTTGTGTATGTATGTTATTAATATATTAACAGAATAGTTTTTACAATATCCAAGCATAAACATTAACACATTCCTTTGTATTGACGTTGGATTAACGTTGAAAATGAGTTGCATTTGTATATGAGTCAAACATTTTATAAATACGTTGATTTAACGTTGCGCCTTGATATTCTTTTATTTTAACGTTTCATTAACGCCACAAACCAACAATTGAATATCAGTGTTATATTAGCAACAACCGTTTTTATTTTCGTTATAAATACGTTCATCAGATGTAACGTTAATTTTTTAAGCGTAAATGTAAAAATGTTGTATTAACGTTGGATTAATGTCAACAATCAGCAGTTATTATTAAATAAATGTCTCATGTCCTTAAAATTTTAGAGCATTTATAACATCACAATCATATCCGCGTCATCGACGAATAAAAGATTTGATAAAAACATTAAATTAACATCTATTTTAACGTTTTATTAACATACACTCTAGTGATTTTATAATTATCGTAACGCTACGTTTATCAGATGTTACCAAGATGTATTAATTAATAATTGTCAGTTAAAGGTGGGTTTAATGTTTCTTAAATACGTTAAATGGAAGTTGTAACTACTCATTTTCTTCAACATCAACGTTAGAGTAACGTTATATTGGCGTATGGCCATCACTACCGTTATTTTCAAGGTTACAATGTCTTATCTACGTTTAATAAACACACATGTGTTTACTGGGACAGCTGTAGATTGCTTCAGAACAGAAATACAGCTCCTCATAAACTTTTCTGCTTTCTTATAGGATATTATTTATTTTTGGAGATAAAAGTATATCCAACGTTTCTTAAACACGTGGAAAAAATGTACTTGTTTGAGCTTACAAAAGTTACTGATATTGGCAGTGAAAAACAGCTTTTTATATGTTACAGTTAAAACGTCGCGACAATGTATCGTCTACAACGTTATTGTAACGTT
Source organism: Rhagium mordax (assembly GCA_963680705.1). Classification (NCBI taxonomy): domain Eukaryota; kingdom Metazoa; phylum Arthropoda; class Insecta; order Coleoptera; family Cerambycidae; genus Rhagium; species Rhagium mordax. Next base: position 109,865,695 of record OY796657.1, read on the forward strand.
TCTCTTATTAGTAAAACATACGTTGCTTGTTACTGTTTATCAAAACTTTTAACATTGTACCAGCATCTATATTTAAGCAATGTTATAATGTTTATATCCTTCCTAATTTTCCAAGCAAAAATGTTAAATGTAACACTTGTATTTTTAACATCACAATCGTGATGTTATAAATACATAATTAACATTGCGTTCAGGTTATTTTATTTTAACATTGCATTAACGTCACAAACCAGCAATTGAATATTAAAGTTTTATTAACATCAACCGTTTTTATTATCGTCATAACTGCGTTTATCAGATGTTAAGAAGTTAGTTGACTATTAAAGATAGGTTTAATGTCACATATTATTATATACGTTGCATTGAAGTTGTAATTACTAGTTTAATTATTATTTTGTTAACGTTGCGGTAACGTTATATTAGCGTATAGCAATCTCTAATGTTTGCAACGTATATGCAACGTTTAATAAACGTTACTGGCATATATCCTTGCTAATATTACACTTTCTGCATCAGACAAGTGTTTATTTTGTTGATGCAACGTTTTATTCGACTTATGAATGAAAATTCAGCTGAGCAACCGGTTCCAATCAAACTAACCATTATACCAGATTTGTTTGATCGGATCTTTATGAGATTTTTCCCTATTTACCTTCCGCGTCGCATCCATTACTTGTGCCAACAAATTTTTGCCAATTTCACGTCTCCGCTCCAGCGGAAAGGAAACGCGTCCTAAGCCACTATACAAATACATTATTTATAGGTGTACCGCCGCGACGTCATCGCTCGATATAACGAGGAATATTTTTTGCCGACAACCCATTAGGCGCTATTTGCCGTGTCCTGTAAATAAATTAATAATGTAATGTAACACGTCTTATTACAGAACCCGTGATAAAGACGCTCCCTGGGGGGGCGGTTGATTTTTATCGGGAAAACTGCCACGTTGGTGGCTGATTAAAGACAGAAATATTGGTAATGTGTGGAGGAGCCAGACGAGGATTATCAAAGTTTTTATGAGAAAAATTAAATGAAGAACGAGACATTTTTTTGTTACTCGTTCAATTCAGTGGAATAATCGACCCCCTGTGTGTTCGTGCCGTGAAATAAAAAATTCAGGAAACGTAAGTCCAAGCTAAATAGGCGACACTTCTATGAAGATACGGCTCGTGCACTAATTCTAATTCATTTTCCGCGGACTAAGTAGAGCCAAATTGAATCATGACGTGAATGAGAATGGAGGGTTTAAATTGTGACAGAACTTCCGGGGTAAAATATCCTTTCGTAATCGTCCTTTATTGATTTTATTACGTAAATATAATGGCAATTTGCTGGGTCAACAGCAAAGAGAAAACATCGATTTGAATCACTTAAGGCTGCTGATGAATGAAATCCGAACCGTGCGAAATACAGAGACGGGGAACAATTATTTTGAAGTACTATTTTCAAAGAAATAAATACTATTGTCATGGTTAACAACATAATACTGTTTCATTAATTTTCGAGTTATTGGGTTGTAATTTATTATCTTTTGCAATCATTTTGGTTCGCTTTTCTGTAAACCAGGCCGATTTGAAAGATGCTGGGATTAAACTTTAGGAAGTGAAAACACCTGCCACACAAAAATTCCAACCCTCGTCAGACAGACACCTTACCAAAAGTGGGGGAGTGAAAAGCAAGCTGTTTATAAAATATTTACCAGTGGGCACGTTTGGGTGCAAATATTGATCGTGTTTAGAGTCACGAGATACACATTTTTGTGTTGGTACAGCCTCTTGAGTCAATTATAGAACCAATTAGTCGCCGGTTTTTGGGATTAACGCAAGGACCAAGTTTTGACGCATTTAGTATATAAAAACAGTGTCGGAAAAAAAAAAAAAAAAAAAAAAAAATTATTTGAAATTGGATTTTCACAAAGTAACCCAATCGTCAATCAACTATTTGAAAACAATTTTATTTATTCGTCCTTGCCTAGATCCTCATTGAGGCACGCTTTTCGACCTGTCTAGAAATGTAATTTAACGCCTAGGCCTTGACTTAATAATGCGTTTCGTATGCGAAGAAAAGCTTAAAACATTTCCAATGGTTCGATACTTATGCCGCTTAACAATGTCGGCCGTTCCATAACGCGTTATATGATTTTCTATAGAAGACATAAATAAAAAAATAAGAATACGCAGGGACGAAAATAGGAACGTTTCACACTCTTCGATAATAGAGCTCGTCTGAAATAAATCCATCCATCACATACTGGGGTCCGAGTTATTGCATCACAATACGTTTATTATCAGAAACTTGACTTTGTCCAACTTCTATATGACACTCCTTAATTTCTATATCGATCTGAGGTGTAGTTCGAAGCCCAGAGGGCAAACGAGAATGTGCGACTCCAAAAATAATTACGCAATCTGTTTGGGGATTCAGAAAGTGCCTTCCCGTAAAAAAATATTTTTGCGGTCCTCGAGGTACTGTCCTTGGGCCCTTATCATTTATTTTGTATATAAGGAAATGTTCCAGATAACAAAGGTACCAATGGAACTGTGTCTGGCCCCTTATAAAATAACCCAGAGGTCCCTCAAGGCAATGTTCTTGGTCCCTTATTATTTATTTTGTATATAAAAGACCTTGAAAATGTTCCAGATAACAAAGGTGCCAATGAAACTGTGTGTGGTTCCTTATAAAATAATTCAGGAGTCCCTCAAAGCAATGTTCTTGCTCTCTTATTATCTACGGCCTTGGAAATGTTCCAAATAATAAAAGTACCGATGGAACTATGTCTGGTCCCTTATAAAATAGTGCAGGGATCCCTCAAGGCAATGTTTTTGGTACCTTATTATTTATTCTGTATATAAATGACCTTGGAAATATTTCAGATAACGAGTACTAATGGAACTGTGTCTGGTACACACTTCCATTGGCTTCTGTTATCTGGTTCATTTCCAAAGCCATTTATATACAGAATAAATAATTGGGGACCAAGAACATTGGCTTGAAGGATCCCTGAATTATTTTGTAAGGGACCAGGCACAGGAACATTGGTACTTTGAAATTTGGAAACATTTCCAAGGTCATAAATAATAAGGGACCAAGAACATTGCTTTGAGGGTCCCCTAAATTATTTTATAAGAGACCAGGCACGGTTCCATTGGTACTTTTGTTATTTGGAACATTTCCAAGGTCATAAATAATAAGGGACCAAGAACATTGCCTGGAGGGGGACCCCTGTCTTATTTTATAAGGGACCGGACACAGTTCCATTGATACTTTTTTTACTTGGAACATTTTCAAGGTCATTTATATACGGAATAAATGATAAGGGACCAAGAACATTGGCTTGAAGGATCTCTGAATTATTTTATAAGAGACCAGGTGCAGTTCCATTGGTACTTTTGTTATTTGGAAACAATTCCAAGATCATAAATAATAAGGGACCAAGAGCATTGCCTGGAAGGACCCCCGAGTTATTTTATAAGAGACTAGGCACAGGAACATTGGTACTTAGAAATTTGGAAGCATTTCCAAGGTCATAAATAATAAGCGACCAAGAACATTGCTTTGAGGGGTCCTTGAATTATTTTATAAGAGACCAAGCACAGTTCCATTGGTACTTTTGTTATTTGGAACATTTCCAAGGTCGTAAATAATAAGGGACCAAGAACATTGCCTGGAGGGACCCCTGACTTATTTTATAAGGGACCGGACACAGTTCCATTGATACTTTTTTTACTTGGAACATTTTCAAGGTCATTTATATACGGAATAAATAATAAGGGACCAAGAACGTTGGCTTGAAGGATCCCTGAATTATTTTATAAGAGACCAGGCGCAGTTCCATTGGTGCTTTTGTTATTTGGAAACAATTCCAAGATCATAAACAATAAGGGACCAAGAGCATTGCCTGGAAGGACCCCTGAGTTATTTTATAAGAGACTAGGCACAGGAACATTGGTACTTAGAAATTTGGAAACATTTCCAAGGTCATAAATAATAAGGGACCAAGAACATTGCTTTGAGGGGCCCTTGAATTATTTTATAAGAGACCAAGCACAGTTCCATTGGTACTTTTGTTATTTGGAGCATTTCCAAGGTCATAAATAATAAGGGATCAAGAACATTGCCTGGAGGGACCCCTGACTTATTTTATAAGGGACCGGACACAGTTCCATTGATACTTTTTTTACTTGGAACATTTTCAAGGTCATTTATATACGGAATAAATGATAAGGGACCAAGAACATTGGCTTGAAGGATCCCTGAATTATTTTATAAGAGACCAGGCGCAGTTCCATTGGTGCTTTTGTTATTTGGAAACAATTCCAAGATCATAAACAATAAGGGACCAAGAGCATTGCCTGGAAGGACCCCTGAGTTATTTTATAAGAGACTAGGCACAGGAACATTGGTACTTAGAAATTTGGAAACATTTCCAAGGTCATAAATAATAAGGGACCAAGAACATTGCTTTGAGGGTCCCCTAAATTATTTTATAAGAGACCAGGCACAGTTCCATTGGTACTTTTGTTATTTGGAACATTTCCAAGGTCATAAATAATAAGGGACCAAGAACATTGCCTGGAGGGACCCCTGACTTATTTTATAAGGGACCGGACACAGTTCCATTGATACTTTTTTACTTGGAACATTTTCAAGGTCATTTATAAACGGAATAAATGATAAGGGACCAAGAACATTGGCTTGAAGGATCCCTGAATTATTTTATTAGAGACCAGGCGCAGTTCCATTGGTACTTTTGTTATTTGGAAACAATTCCAAGATCATAAACAATAAGGGACCAAGAGCATTGCCTGGAAGGACCCCTGAGTTATTTTATAAGAGACTAGGCACAGGAACATTGGTACTTTGAAATTTGGAAACATTTCCAAGGTCATAAATAATAAGGGACCAAGAACATTGCTTTGAGGGGACCTTGAATTATTTTATAAGAGTCCAAGCACGGTTCCATTGGTACTTTTGTTATTTGGAACATTTCCAAGGTCATAAATAATAAGGGACCAAGAACATTGCCTGGAGGGACCCCTGACTTATTTTATAAGGGACCGGACACAGTTCCATTGATACTTTTTTTACTTGGAACATTTTCAAGGTCATTTATATACGGAATAAATGATAAGGGACCAAGAACATTGGCTTGAAGGATCCCTGAATTATTTTATAAGAGACCAGGCGCAGTTCCATTGGTGCTTTTGTTATTTGGAACCAATTCCAAGATCCTAAATAATAAGGGACCAAGAGCATTGCCTGGAAGGACCCCTGAGTTATTTTATAAGAGACTAGGCACAGGAACATTGGTACTTAGAAATTTGGAAACATTTCCAAGGTCATAAATAATAAGCGACCAAGAACATTGCTTTGAGGGGCCCTTGAATTATTATATAAGAGACCAAGCACAGTTCCATTGGTACTTTTGTTATTTGGAACATTTCCAAGGTCATAAATAATAAGGGACCAAGAACATTGCCTGGAGGGACCTCTGACTTATTTTATAAGAGACTAGGCACAGGAACATTGGTACTTAGAAATTTGGAAACATTTCCAAGGTCATAAATAATAAGCGACCAAGAACATTGCTTTGAGGGGCCCTTGAATTATTATATAAGAGACCAAGCACAGTTCCATTGGTACTTTTGTTATTTGGAACATTTCCAAGGTCATAAATAATAAGGGACCAAGAACATTGCCTGGAGGGACCTCTGACTTATTTTATAAGGGACCGGACACAGTTCCATTGATACTTTTTTTACTTGGAACATTTTCAAGGTCATTTATATACGGAATAAATGATAAGGGACCAAGAACATTGATTTGAAGGATCCCTGAATTATTTTATAAAAGACCAGGCGCAGTTTCATTGGTGCTTTTGTTATTTGGAACCAATTCCAAGATCCTAAATAATAAGGGACCAAGAGCATTGCCTGGAAGGACCCCTGAATTATTTTATAAGAGACTAGGCACAGGAACATTGGTACTTAGAAATTTGGAACCTTTTCCAAGGTCATAAATAATAAGGGACCAAGAACATTGCTTTGAGGGGCCCTTGAATTATTTTATAAGAGACCAAGCACAGTTCCATTGGTACTTTTGTTATTTGGAACATTTCCAAGGTCGTAAATAATAAGAGCCCAAGAACATTGCCTTGAGGGATCCCTGCACTGTTTTATAAGGAACCAGACATAGTTCTATCGGTACTTTTGTTATTTGGAACATTTCCAAGGTCGTAAATAATAAGGGATCAAGAACATTGCCTTGAGAGGCCTCTGAATTATTTGATAAGGGTTCGCAAGGATTTAAACCGATTTTAAATGTTAAACTCGGAATTCCTGCTTTAAAGTCGAAATTTCCACTTTAACCTTGGAATTCCAAATCGAGTAATATCAGAGTTATAACGTTATTGTCGGAATTCTGACTTTAAACTCAGAATTCCGAATTTAAACCTAGAATTCCAAATTAAGTTTCCTACAGTAAAAATGTTCTAATGCACATTATTATATTTCGCGTGAAATTCATTCAGAATTTCGAGCTCAAAGTCTCAAAGTTTAAATTCTTGCAAAAAGAAAATTAGCGGCCTACGCAGTTACGCAAAGATTTATTATATCAATTTTTATTCCCATAAATATTAAGTAACGTAAATTTACAGAACAAATAAATCGTGTACAACTTGGAGTATATTAAACTCATTCGCCGACGATGCGTGAATCAATATTAAGATCTGACATATTGTTGTTGATGGCATATTAATGAATTCAGCAGCAAGGATAAATGAAGATGCATCGCGCATACCCCTCAGCGTATTATGGTACATAAACTGTTTATCACGCTAAAAGCAAGTTATGATGTTCCTGAATCTTGCTTATAAATTACGAACTCAACGTTGCCTACCTTCCCATATTAGTATTAGTCACCCGTCCCGCAAGCTTTTAGTTTCTGCTCCAGCCATTACGGTTCGGAACGCTGCAATCAATTTTATTTATTTATTCATTCTCTGCCACGTATGCACACTTGCTAGACTAAAGTGTAGAAGTGGAGTTTACTATACTAGGTACTATACCAAGAAAAATACTAAAATTTTTGTTTATATTCTCGGAATTTCGATAATAATCTCGGAATTCCAACTTTGAACTCGGAATTTCGACTTAAAACTCAAAATTCCCATTCTAAACTCAGAATTTCGAAGTAGTTCCATTACAAATTTTTAGTGCACATTATTATAATATTGCGTAAGTGACATTCGATTCAGAATTCGTGAGACTGATTCGGAATTCCGAGATTAAAGTGAGAATTTCGAGTTAAAACTCGGTATTTTGAATTTAAAAACAGTTTAAATCAATGCGATACAAAGAAAAATACTAAAATTTTTGTTTATATTCTCGGAATTTCGATTGTAATCTCGAAATTCCAACTGTGAATTCAGAATTTCGACTTAAAACTTAAAATTCCAATTCTAATCTCAGAATTTCGAATTAGTTATATTAAAAATGTTTAGTGTACATTATTATAATATAGCGTAAGTGAGACTCGATTTAAAATTCGTGAGACTGATTCGGAATTCCGAGATTAAAGTGAGAATTTCGAGTTAAAACTCGGTATTTTGAGTTTAAAAACAGTTTAAATTCATGCGATACCAAGAAAAATACTAAAATTTTTGTTTATATTCTCGGAATTTCGATTATAATCTCGAAATTCCAACTTTGAATTCAGAATTTCGACTTAAAACTTAAAATTCCAATTCTAATCTCAGAATTTCGAATTAATTACATTAAAAATGTTTAGTGCACATTATTATAATATTGCGTAAGTGAGACTCGATTTAAAATTCGTGAGACTGATTCGGAATTCCGAGATTAAAGTGAGAATTTCGAGTTAAAACTCGGTATTTTGAGTTTAAAAACAGTTTAAATCAATGCGATACAAAGAAAAATACTAAAATTTTTGTTTATGTTCTCGGAATTTCGATTATAATCTCGAATTTCCAACTTTGAATTCGGAATTTCGACTTAAAACTCAAAATTCCCATTCGAATCTCAGAATTTCGAATTAGTTACATTAAAAATGTTTAGTGCACATTATTATAATATTGCGTAAGTGAGATTCGATTCAGAATTCGTGAGACTGATTTGGAATTCCGAGATTAAAGTGAGAATTTCGAGTTAAAACTCGGTATTTTGAGTTTAAAAACAGTTTAAATCAATGCGATACAAAGAAAAATACTAAAATTTTTGTTTGTATTCTCGGAATTTCGATTATAATCTCGAATTTCCAACTTTGAATTCGGAATTTCGACTTAAAACTCAAAATTCCCATTCGAATCTCAGAATTTCGAATTAGTTACATTAAAAATGTTTAGTGCACATTATTATAATATTGCGTAAGTGAGATTCGATTCAGAATTCGTGAGACTGATTTGGAATTCCGAGATTAAAGTGAGAATTTCGAGTTAAAACTCGGTATTTTGAGTTTAAAAACAGTTTAAATCAATGCGATACAAAGAAAAATACTAAAATTTTTGTTTGTATTCTCGGAATTTCGATTATAATCTCGAATTTCCAACTTTGAATTCGGAATTTCGACTTAAAACTCAAAATTCCCATTCGAATCTCAGAATTTCGAATTAGTTACATTAAAAATGTTTAGTGCACATTATTATAATATTGCGTAAGTGAGATTCGATTCAGAATTCGTGAGACTGATTTGGAATTCCGAGATTAAAGTGAGAATTTCGAGTTAAAACTCGGTATTTTGAGTTTAAAAACAGTTTAAATCAATGCGATACAAAGAAAAATACTAAAATTTTTGTTTGTATTCTCGGAATTTCGATTATAATCTCGAATTTCCAACTTTGAATTCGGAATTTCGACTTAAAACTCAAAATTCCCATTCGAATCTCAGAATTTCGAATTAGTTACATTAAAAATGTTTAGTGCACATTATTATAATATTGCGTAAGTGAGACTCGATTTAAAATTCGTGAGACTGATTCGGAATTCCGAGATTAAAGTGAGAATTTCGAGTTAAAACTCGGTATTTTGAGTTTAAAAACAGTTTAAATTCATGCGATACAAAGAAAAATACTAAAATTTTTGATTATATTCTCGGAATTTCGATTATAATCTCGAAATTCTAACTTTGAATTCAGAATTTCGACTTAAAACTTAAAATTCCAATTCAAATCTCAGAATTTCGAATTAGTTACATTAAAAATGTTTAGTGTACATTATTATAATATTGCGTAAGTGAGACTCGATTTAAAATTCGTGAGACTGATTTGGAATTCCGAGATTAAAGTGAGAATTTCGAGTTAAAACTCGGTATTTTGAGTTTAAAAACAGTTTAAATCAATGCGATACAAAGAAAAATACTAAAATTTTTGTTTATATTCTCGGAAGTTCGATATTAATCTCTGAATTCCAACTTTGAATTCGGAATTTCGACTTTAAACTCAAAATTCCAATTCTAATCTCAGAATTTCGAATTAGTTACATTAAAAATGTTTAGTGCACATTACTATAATATTGCGTAAGTGAGACTAAAATTCTTGTTTATATTCTCGGAATTTCGATAATAATCTTGGAATTCCAACTTTAAATTCGGAATTTCGACTTTAAACTCAGAATTCCGGCTCTAATCGTGGAATTTCGAATCCCTTACATCAGTTTAAAGTTAAAATTTCGAGTTTAAAGTCGGAAATGCGATCTTAAAACCGAAATTTCGAGTTTATAGACTGAGGTATGAGTTTAAATATATTCCTAGCATAAATTCGGCCAATAAATAAGAAAACTTAGTGGCGAAACATCAGAGCTGGTGGAGAACGTTTCCGACTCTGTTAATTGCTTGAGACAATCTAGAATTCACCAGCACAACTGAATTTGTAATTCTTTTGTTTCAAACTACTCACCGTTGACAAACGACCTCCGTTAGCCTCTGTCGCGATTACCGAAGTTTCGTTTTAAAATACCATTTCAACATTACGGAGCCCGAGTATATGGGTTCCATTTACGCAAGGGGCAGACATTATGCTCGCTTAAAGTATAGTTTTTGTTTTATATGTGGCTATATTATTGTCGTTCGTTTTTATGGCAGCATCAAAACGCCATGCCCCGTGAGTTATGGGGGTCATATTTTTTAGGAGAATGGAACGCTTTTATAAACGATAGCCATCTGATATATCGGTTCTCCGGCTACACGTATCGGGTGACGTAGTAATTCATTTTCAATTGATAGGGAAGTGATTTGGAATTGAGGTGCTTGCGTTGATCCCGAAATAATGTCGGTTTTAAGCCTCAGACGTGCTCCTTATTTTTTACCGCATCACAGCAATGAAAGGGAAACGTTCTTGTAGCGTTTTTCCATTTTTGTATAAAAAAATAAAAAATTGTGACGGAATTAGGAATTTATCGGTTATTCAAAAACCTCCAAACCATTGTTCAATTTTCCTACCAAGATTTGGTGTACAGTCGTTTGGGAACCTCAGTTCCAATCAATATACATAATTTTATATATTACAAATCTATAAATCTGCCAGATAATCCCTCAGGAATATTGTGGTAAGCCAACCTTCTCATTGTGAGTCCATAAATTTCTACCTCAAGTTAAATTGGATTCCTTTGGCGGAATACATAACGCGAAACCAAGGCTTCTTTAAAGGCTGTGTTCGTCGTGGAGGCGTCAGATTATTAAATTCGAACTTAACTTTGTTCAAATAATTTATGTGAGCTCGTGGATTGGGACACAATATTTATGATTTATATCCAAAATTGATTTTTTTTAAATATCCTTTTTTGCAATTAAAACCAATAAATATTGGCTCAATTTAATTTTAGATCTACTTTAAAAATAGGTTTGCCGAAATAGAATTTTCATTTTTTTTTTGATTCTTGACAGCTGTCAAAATCAGTGTCAGATTTAAATTTGTTTGTTTGTAATGTTGAACGCAATGTGAGTTTCTATAGAAAAAGAGATATAAAGTGTTTTAAATGGGAATTATTTATTATTTCTATAAGTAAAATTAAAAGGTTTTCGCTTTTGGCAGCTGTCAAATTTTCTGCCAACTTAATGAAAATGAATGAATTCGAACAAGTAAAAGTACTAAGCAGACATTTTTCTATGGGTTTCGGAGGTATTGTATACGAAATTGGTTAAAAAAAATAATATATTTGTTGGTAACTGTCAAAATTACTGTCAAATTTAAAACTATTCATGTTTGTCTTTTTTTTTGGAAACAACGTGAATTTCCATTGCAGAAAAGATTTATGTGTTTTCTAAATTTACTAACTCCATAATTGATATTAAAATACATATTATTTTGCTTTTGACAGCTGTCAACATTTCTGTCAACCTAATGAAAATGACATTTAATATTTATTTCAACAAATTGAAGTCCCGAGCAGATGATTTTCTATAAGTTTTGCACGTACTAAATAGGAAATTGATGTAAAAAAATATTGCTTTTTGTAAGTAAATTTGCAAGTATATTTTTTTGACATCAATTTCGTATTCAGTACCTCCCAAACCTATAGAAAAGTGTTTGTTAAGTACTTTAATTCATTGAAATAATAATAAAACGGCATACTCATTAAGTTGACAGAAATTTTGACATTTTGACAGCTGTCATTTTAATTAAGTTGAAAAATTTTGACAGCTGTCAAAAATGAAAGCTTCATTTTATTATCTATTATGGAATTAGTAAATTTCAAAACACTTAATACGTTATTTTCAAAATTATGAAAAGCAAACTTTTTAGAATTTGTCAGCAATTTTGACAGCTACCAACAATAATTTTAAGAAATTAATATTGCATTCAGTATCTCTAAAACCAATAGAAAAATGTTTGTTAAGTACTTTAATTCGTTGAAATAATAATAAAAAGGTATTTTTATTAAGTTGGCAGAAATTTTGAGAGCTGTCAAAGGTTACAACTTTATTTTAATATCAATTACTAAACTAGGAAGTTTTAGAACATTTTATGTATCTTCTTCTATGGAAATAAACCATTATTTCCAAAATTACGAAAGTTATACTTATAAATTTTTAAATTTGACAGCAATTTTGGCATTTGTCAACCAACATACTTAATATTTTTTTGACATCAAGTTCGTATTTAGTACCTCCAAAACTTAAAAAAATGTTTGTGAAGTACGTCTATTTGTTAAAATAATTATAAAATGTCATTTTCATTAAGTTGAAAAATTTTGACAGCTGTCAAAAGTGAAAGCTTTAATTTATTATCTATTATGGAACTAACAAATTTCAAAACACTTAATAGTACTCCTTCTATGAGAATTCACGTTATTTTCAAAATTATGAAAAGCAAATTTGTATTTTCTAAAATTTGACAGCAATTTTGACAACTATCAACAAGAATAATATTTTTTTGCAATAATTTTAAATTTGACAGTAGTTTCGACAGCTATCAATAAAAATAATTTTTATTTTGGCAACAATTTTAAATTTGACAGCAATTTTGACAGCTACCAACAAACACAATAATTTTAAGAAATTATTTTTGTATTCAGTATCTCTAAAACCTATAGAAAAATGTTTGTTAAGTACTTTAATTTTTTTAAGTAATAATAAAATGGCATTTTTATTAAGTTGACAGAAATTTTGACAGCTGTCAAGGGTTGCAAGTTTATTTTAATGTCAATTACTGAACTAGGAAGTTTGAAAACATTTTATATATCTTCTTCTATGGAAATTAAAATTATTTTCAAAATTACGAATAATAACTCGTAAATTTTTTAATTTGACAGCAATTTTGGCATCTGTCAACCAACATATTATTTTTTTGACATCTATTTCGTATTCAGTACCTCCAAAACTTAGAAAATTGTTTGTTAAGTACGTCTATTTGTTAAAATAATTATAAAATGTCATTTTCATTAAGTTGAAAAATTTTGACAGCTGTCAAAAGTGAAAGCTTTAATTTATTATCTATTATGGAACTAACAAATTTCAAAACACTTAATAGTACTCCTTCTATGAGAATTCACGTTATTTTCAAAATTATGAAAAGCAAATTTGTATTTTCTAAAATTTGACAGCAATTTTGACAACTACCAACAAGAATAATATTTTTTTGCAATAATTTTAAATTTGACAGTAGTTTCGACAGCTATCAATAAAAATAATTTTTATTTTGGCAACAATTTTAAATTTGACAGCAATTTTGACAGCTACCAACAAACACAATAATTTTAAGAAATTATTTTTGTATTCAGTATCTCTAAAACCTATAGAAAAATGTTTGTTAAGTACTTTAATTTTTTTAAGTAATAATAAAATGGCATTTTTATTAAGTTGACAGAAATTTTGACAGCTGTCAAGGGTTGCAAGTTTATTTTAATGTCAATTACTGAACTAGGAAGTTTGAAAACATTTTATATATCTTCTTCTATGGAAATTAAAATTATTTTCAAAATTACGAATAATAACTCGTAAATTTTTTAATTTGACAGCAATTTTGGCATCTGTCAACCAACATATTATTTTTTTGACATCTATTTCGTATTCAGTACCTCCAAAACTTAGAAAATTGTTTGTTAAGTACGTCTATTTGTTAAAATAATTATAAAATGTCATTTTCATTAAGTTGAAAAATTTTGACAGCTGTCAAAAGTGAAAGCTTTAATTTATTATCTATTATGGAACTAACAAATTTCAAAACACTTAATAGTACTTCTTCTATGAGAATTCACGTTATTTTCAAAATTATGAAAAGCAAATTTGTATTTTCTAAAATTTGACAGTAATTTTGACAACTACCAACAAGAATAATATTTTTTTGCAATAATTTTAAATTTGACAGTAGTTTCGACAGCTATCAATAAAAATAATTTTTATTTTGGCAACAATTTTAAATTTGACAGCAATTTTGACAGCTACCAACAAACACAATAATTTTAAGAAATTATTTTTGTATTCAGTATCTCTAAAACCTATAGAAAAATGTTTGTTAAGTACTTTAATTTTTTTAAGTAATAATAAAATGGCATTTTTATTAAGTTGACAGAAATTTTGACAGCTGTCAAGGGTTGCAAGTTTATTTTAATGTCAATTACTGAACTAGGAAGTTTGAAAACATTTTATATATCTTCTTCTATGGAAATTAAAATTATTTTCAAAATTACGAATAATAACTCGTAAATTTTTTAATTTGACAGCAATTTTGGCATCTGTCAACCAACATATTATTTTTTTGACATCTATTTCGTATTCAGTACCTCCAAAACTTAGAAAATTGTTTGTTAAGTACGTCTATTTGTTAAAATAATTATAAAATGTCATTTTCATTAAGTTGAAAAATTTTGACAGCTGTCAAAAGTGAAAGCTTTAATTTATTATCTATTATGGAACTAACAAATTTCAAAACACTTAATAGTACTTCTTCTATGAGAATTCACGTTATTTTCAAAATTATGAAAAGCAAATTTGTATTTTCTAAAATTTGACAGTAATTTTGACAACTACCAACAAGAATAATATTTTTTTGCAATAATTTTAAATTTGACAGTAGTTTCGACAGCTATCAATAAAAATAATTTTTATTTTGGCAACAATTTTAAATTTGACAGCAATTTTGACAGCTACCAACAAACACAATAATTTTAAGAAATTATTTTTGTATTCAGTATCTCTAAAACCTATAGAAAAATGTTTGTTAAGTACTTTAATTTTTTTAAGTAATAATAAAATGGCATTTTTATTAAGTTGACAGAAATTTTGACAGCTGTCAAGGGTTGCAAGTTTATTTTAATGTCAATTACTGAACTAGGAAGTTTGAAAACATTTTATATATCTTCTTCTATGGAAATTAAAATTATTTTCAAAATTACGAATAATAACTCGTAAATTTTTTAATTTGACAGCAATTTTGGCATCTGTCAACCAACATATTATTTTTTTGACATCTATTTCGTATTCAGTACCTCCAAAACTTAAAAAATTGTTTGTTAAGTACGTCTATTTGTTAAAATAATTATAAAATGTCATTTTCATTAAGTTGAAAAATTTTGACAGCTGTCAAAAGTGAAAGCTTTAATTTATTATCTATTATGGAACTAACAAATTTCAAAACACTTAATAGTACTTCTTCTATGAGAATTCACATTATTTTCAAAATTATGAAAAGCAAACTTGTGTTTTTTAAAATTTGACAGCAATTTTGACAGCTACCAACAAACACAATAATTTTAATAAATTAATTTTGTATTCAGTATCTCTAAAACCTATAGAAAAATGTTTGTTAAGTACTTTAATTTTTCTAAGTAATAATAAACTGGCATTTTTATTAAGTTGACAGAAATTTTGACAGCTGTCAAAGATTACAACTTTATTTTAATATTAATTACTGAACTAGAAAGTTTTAAAACATTTTATGTATCTTCTTCTATCGAAATCAATATTATTTTCAAAATTATGAAAGATATACTTGTAAATCTTTAAATTTGACAGCAATTTTGACATCTGTCAACCGACAATATTTTTTTTGACATCAGTTTCGTATTCGGTACCTCCAAAACTTAAAAAAATGTTTGATAAGTACGTTCATCTGTTTAAAATGGTATTTTCATTAAGTTGTCAGAAATTTTGACAGCTGTCAAAAGTAAAAACTGCATTTTAATATCAATTATGGAACTAGCTAATTTAAAAAACACTTGATTTCTCTTCTATGGAAATTCACATTGTTTATAAAATTATGGAAGACAAACTTGCACAGTTTTAAATTTGACAGTAATTTTGACAGCTACCAACAAACATAATAATTTTACGAAATTAATTTCGTATTCAGTACCTCCAAAACCTATAGAAAAATATCTTTTTAAGTACTAAAGTCATTTGTGGAAATAATTATTAAATGACATTTTTATCCAGTTGACAGAAAATTTGACAGCTGTCAAATGTGAAAACGTTATTTTAATTTCAATTTTAAAAATAGAAAAATTTCTCTTCTATAAAAAATCACATTGTTTTCAAAATGACAAAAGACGTACTTTTCAATTTTTAAATTTGACAGTGATTTTGACAGCTATCAAGTATAAGAAAATAAATGAAATTTCCATTTTGGAAGATCTATTATTTAAAAATTTGTAAAGTAATTTAAAACTAAATTGGGCGAATCTATATGTATTTGTGGCCTGTAAACTGATTTTAATTGCAAAAAGAGATATTTTTTAGTAAAATTATTGCTAAAAATCAAAATCCTGGCTCGAGAAATTGATGAAACATTAAAAAAAAAACATTTAAAAAAATAAGATTAATAAATATTACGTAACGCTACAATTGACAATAGAAGGAGAGTAAACATTTCCTCCTGCTGCTATTGACGACAGCGTGTAATGTTAAAACGATTTTTATAACGACGACTCGGTTTCAAGCAGTTTCGCTAGTTATTGTTCAAATCAAATTATACTTTGATCGTTTCAATAGGCTTTTACGCCGCCATGACTTTACCTGAGGAAAATGAAACGAACAACAAATAACAACATTAAAGAAATAACTGAAAGCAAACGGGCAACGTCGTTCGCAAAATTGTCATTTTGTTCATTTGTTCAGCCGTAGGAGATAATAAAGTAAATCGCACCGTGCAGAGAAATTAAATTCTGCAAATTAAACTCGTAACTTTGTGTAATGAAATTATTTTCGTGGGAAGGTTTTTGGTGGATTTTATGGAGGCCCTTTTATTTCAATGATAAAGAAACGGAAAACAAAACATTTTCAATCATCCTGGGGGGAATGAAACGAACCTAATTCGGTACGGTAACTTCTAAAGTTTTAATGGAGTTTCAAATCATCGAGTTTTAATCTGCGCATTAAACTGATTTAATTTATCAACAATCGTGAATTTTGCTGATAAATAATTTAAGCAGTTTTAGGGCCCATCAACCGAAGATCTACGCCCATGGTTGGCTAAACTTATATATTCACTGTTTCGGTGTCAATTCCAATACACCGAGCATTTGACGACGCGCGTTTTGCTGTTATCATCTGGAGATTAGAACCAAACTTAATTTAACAGTGATGGATGAACTGTCACCAGTAGCTCCTTTGTCAAATACGCATTAGCTAACGTGGGACCTAGCTGACGAAAACCGTAAAAATTACTAATTTAGTGTGCGCAAAAAACGCATTTCCAAGCACCTCATTTTCCTTTTCAACCCAAACCTCGCCCAACTAATAGAGTAACAGCGACGCTGTATATCCGTTCGTCAACCCCCAGCCCTTAACGCAAAGTAAATGAGGCAAACGACCAAGTGCGGAATAATTTAAGGGTTGCACAACGCTCCACATTAATGTAAGACTTGAGACTTGGCAGAAAAACGATCCGCACATGTAGTCGGGCTTATGATTAAATGGCGAGGACGTACGTGATATGGGACAGGCATAATGCGCTCATTTGTTTTGCGTCGTCTTTCCACGAGTAATTTATTTTTGTTGTGCACTAGATTTAACCGTATATGGTCCATTCGTGCTTATTTTACGTCATGTAGGCGGTTTATCAGTCCGGGTTTAATTTAAACGAAAATAAAAATGGCAGGGATGTTTCAGGGGTTAAGCGAGAAAATGTTTTCCAAGCAAGCCCTTTCAAAATGTCCAGCATTTAATCTGTAAACTAGTTTCGGTGTGAGAGGAGTTCAATTTTGCGAGTTGATAATTTATGGGATGGTTTCTGGGTTCATTTCCCCTGCGTGATTGTAGGGTAAGAAGCAAGTGTCGCTAGAAAATCCTATCGAACTAGGTTATCCAAGTTAGCATCTCTCGTTTTTTAAAATATTGATTAAGAAACTCAGCAACTACGAGCACCAGTTTTTACAAACCCCTTGAATAACAACGAAATCGATACTATTAGAAAACGTTAGAGAAAAATATCAAGTAAAAACCGTACACACATTCCACCTAGTTGTTTATAACGAGTGAATAATTACTAAAATTACTTCTTAGTTAACTTGCTTAGGCCGCGATTTTAATGAAAGCCTACATTTGGAACGCTTAATAATTATAAGCACTTGGCTTGGATCGCTACCAAATTGTTCACGTTTCCGCTACATGTAAACATGCAAACAACTTCGTGATTACCGAGAGGTCCTTGAGTTTTCAGTTTTCCAGTATATTAAACTCTTGTTTCTCATCGATTGACTAGTTTTACCATAGAAAGAGCAAGGCAAATATCTCCCTGTTCTGTCGATTTAGTCATTTATTAATAAGAAATTTTTAGGAGGAATTTTTATTCCATTTGTCGATTTGGTTATTCATTGGTAACAAATTATTAGGAGGAACTTTTATTCCATTTTGTCAATTTGATCGTTTGTTGGTAATAAATTATTAGGAGGCATATTTGTTCTGTTTTGTCGATTTGGTCATTTATTTGTAAAAAATTATTAGGAGAAACTTTTATTCCATTTCCCCGATGATCATTTATTAATAACAAATTATTAGGAGGAACTTTTTTCCAATTTGTCGACTTGGTAATTTGTTGGTAAGAAATTATTAGGAGGCATATTTGTTCAGTGCTGACGATGTGGCTAGAAATTATAGGAGAAACGTTTATTCCATTTTGTCAGTATGGTTATTTATTGGTAACAAATTATTAGGAGGAACCTTTATTCCATTTTGTCGATTTGATCATTGTTGGTAATAAATTATTAGGAGGCACATTTATTCTGATAAATAAATTATTAGGAGACATAATTGTTCTGTTTTGTCGATTTGGTCATTTATAGGTAAGAAATTATTAGGAGGAACCTTTATTCCATTTTGTCAATTTGGTCATTTATTTGTAAAAAATTATTAGGAGGCATATTTGTTCTGTTTTGTCGATTTGGTCATTTATTTGTAAAAAATTATTAGGAGAAACTTTTATTCCATTTCCCCGATTTGATCATTTATTAATAACAAATTATTAGGAGGAACTTTTTTCCAATTTGTCGATTTGGTCATTTGTTGGTAAGACATTATTAGGAGGCATATTTGTTTAGTGCTGACGATGTGGTTAGAAATTATTAGGAGAACCATTTATTCCATTTTGTCGGTTTGGTTATTTATTGGTAACAAATTATTAGGAGGAACCTTTATTCCATTTTGTCGATTTGATCATTTGTTGGTAATAAATTATTAGGAGGCACATTTATTCTGATAAATAAATTATTAGGAGACATAATTGTTCTGTTTTGTCGATTTGGTCATTTATAGGTAAGAAATTATTAGGAGGAACCTTTATTCCATTTTGTCAATTTGATCATTTGTTGGTAATAAATTATTAGGAGGCATATTTGTTCTGTTTTGTCGATTTGGTCATTTATTTGTAAGAAATTATTAGGAGAAACTTTTATTCCATTTCCCCGATTTGATCATTTATTAATAACAAATTATTAGGAGGAACTTTTTTCCAATTTGTCGACTTGGTAATTTGTTGGTAAGAAATTATTAGGAGGCATATTTGTTCAGTGCTGACGATGTGGCTAAAAATTATAGGAGAAACATTTATTCCATTTTGTCAGTCTGGTTATTTATTGGTAACAAATTATTAGGAGGAACCTTTATTCCATTTTGTCGATTTGATCATTGTTGGTAATAAATTATTAGGAGGCACATTTATTCTGATAAATAAATTATTAGGAGACATAATTTTTCTGTTTTGTCGATTTGGTCATTTATAGGTAAGAAATTATTAGGAGGAACCTTTATTCCATTTTGTCAATTTGGTCATTTGTTGGTAATAAATTATTAGGAGGCATATTTGTTCTGTTTTGTCGATTTGGTCATTTATTTGTAAGAAATTATTAGGAGAAACTTTTATTCCATTTCCCCGATTTGATCATTTATTAATAACAAATTATTAGGAGGAATTTTTTCCCAATTTGTCGACTTGGTAATTTGTTGGTAAGAAATTATTAGGAGGCATGTTTGTTCAGTGCTGTCGATGTGGCTAGAAATTATTAGGAGAAACATTTATTCCATTTTGTCGGTCTGGTTATTTATTGGTAACAAATTATTAGGAGGAACCTTTATTCCATTTTGTTGATTTGATCATTGTTGGTAATAAATTATTAGGAGGCACATTTATTCTGATAAATAAATTATTAGGAGACATAATTGTTCTGTTTTGTCGATTTGGTCATTTATAGGTAAGAAATTATTAGGAGGAACCTTTATTCCATTTTGTCAATTTGGTCATTTGTTGGTAATAAATTATTAGGAGGCATATTTGTTCTGTTTTGTCGATTTGGTCATTTATTTGTAAAAAATTATTAGGAGAAACTTTTATTCCATTTCCCCGATTTGATCATTTATTAATAACAAATTATTAGGAGGAACTTTTTTCCAATTTGTCGATTTGGTCATTTGTTGGTAAGACATTATTAGGAGGCATATTTGTTTAGTGCTGACGATGTGGCTAGAAATTATTAGGAGAACCATTTATTCCATTTTGTCGCTTTGGTTATTTATTGGTAACAAATTATTAGGAGGAACTTTTATTCCATTTTGTCAATTTGATCGTTTGTTGGTAATAAATTATTAGGAGGCACATTTATTCTGATAAATAAATTATTAGGAGACATAATTGTTCTGTTTTGTCGATTTGGTCATTTATTGGTAAGAAATTATTAGGAGGCATATTTGTTCTGTTTTGTCGATTTGGTCATTTATTTGTAAGAAATTATTAGGAGAAACTTTATTCCATTTCTCCGATTTAATCATTTTTTAATAACAAATTATTAGGAGGAACTTTTTCCCAATTTGTCGACTTGGTAATTTGTTGGTAAGAAATTATTAGGAGGCATGTTTGTTCAGTGCTGTCGATGTAGCTAGAAATTATTAGGAGAAACATTTATACCATTTTGTCGATTTGGTCATTTGCTGGTAAGAAATACCTGTTACATCATACTTTGACAAAAATTACCGAGTTTAAAGCAATATCTTCGTCATTAAAATACAGGTTAGACGACAGTTATTTAAATCCGACTCTTTTAAACACCATCATGGAATTAAATCCTTACAGGAAGGCATCCTCCTTGAAATCGAGAAGTATTTTTCAGACAGGCACTCACTCTAATTGTTTTGAAAGCTTTTACGGCGCTTTTACAGAACCGAATTATCACGCTTGATTTACGACTCAGTCTGAGGATGCCATAAAAATTGTTTAGTGCGGTTTTTGTCTCTGTTGCGACTCCATTCCACCTTCTTCCGTATAACAGGCGAGATTAATGCCGAGTGCGGAGCCGAGGTAAGACATCTCCGAGAAAAATCATGAGACCAGAAATTGTTCACAGTTTTATTGACCGTCGCCGTGATCCTTACTTGCATATAGATGGATATACAGTGTATTAGCCACTTTCGGCGCAACTTTGTTTAATTCACTCAGTTTTTGTTTAATATTTTATGAGGGGCCAACTATCTTCCGTACTTGCGTTTTCAACCAAGCCTTCACTTTCCTTTCACATCAAAACGATGAGGCAACCAATTAAAGCGAAACAATTGAAATCGGGGCTACTTTGCTCCTGTACAAACGACGGGGAGAAGCCGCAATGCAAATAGAACAATGCAAAACTAGCGCACATGCAAACTTGCTGCGTCAGTTATTCCTTTTGGAATTTGCGGCGAGCATGTGTCTCTTTGAGTGAGCGGTGCAACATGCATCTCTTGGCAATTGCGGATGCGAAATGTCGCTCCAATTACAACCAGACTAGGTAGTTCCGACATGGATATAGCAACACAATTCTATTCTCAAAGAAGTAAATCGCCTAAAAGCGTTTTAGATTTCTCGTATACGGAAAAAATACTTCGAAATCAATACAACCGATACACCGTACTTAATCCAGTGTTGGCACACACCGGTGTAATTGGCTTAATATTACACAGCGTGCTAATCCACTTAAGCCAGTTACAACAGTGTGGGTCTTTGTGAATGTAACTCGTTAATTAACAATGATACGCAGGTTCGTATCGTGATGTAAATCATACGAATTGGAGAACCTCTTTGTTGGCAGCGTTTACTTCCAAATTGACGACCTTACAAGGAAAGGTAATATGCCCATATCAAAGAAAATACGACACTGTCTCGTTAAGGTGAGGATAAATTGTGGAGAACTGTGGGGTCTGTAGGACCCTATCCGCAAATAATAGACATAATGCCGCCGTACGAGTCGGTTAGTCAGTTTCCTCACTTTAATTGGTTATTAACACATAGGCATAGGCATGTCTAGTATGTATGTGTTCAAGGGTTGTTAGTTACGCAGTTAATCTTCTTATTAGTCTCGAAATACTTTGCTTTGAAGCTAATTTTGTACCCGTTTTATAGACGTAAAATAGGCTTGTTAAACCAATTAAAACTGGCTACTATTGATTGGTCCTTTTTCTTCCAAACCTTTGAACATGTTAAACAAGTGAAACTAACGGATTTAAACTATTTCAAGCACACTTAGCAGTAATGTCCATTTTAAGCAAATCTGGCTACAATTTGAAACCTAATTAGACTTGTAAAGTAAGGCTTGTGAAACCAATTCAAGCAAAGAATCGATTATTGGTTTAAAATATCATTAATTGTATTCTAAACCATCAAAAATGTTGTATGCAAGCTGAAAAGTGGAAGTAAACTATATTCGAACGATCTTAGGCACATTTGACTACAATATAGAACCTGATAGACTTGTAAAACCAATTAAAAGAATGAATCAATCATTAGCTTCAGCAATAATTGTTATCCAAACCATCACAAGTATCTTGTCTACATTTAAAAGTGAAATAATAATTTTCCACCGATTTTAAGCAAATTTGCCTACAACGTGCAGCCTAATTAGACTTGTAAAGTAAGGCTTGTGAAACCAATTAAAGCAAGGAACCGAATACTGGTTTAGGCTATCAATAATTGCATTCTAAGCCATCAAAAATGTTTTGTGCATGCTGAAAAGTGGAAGTAAACTACATTCGAACGATTTTAGGCACATTTGACTACAATATAGAACCTGATAGACTTGTAAAACCAATTAAAAGAAGGAATCAATCATTAGCTTCAACAATAATTGTTATCCAAACCATCACAAGTATCTTGTCTACATTTAAAAGTGAAATAATCATTTTCCAACGATTTAAGGCGAATTTGACTACAACGTGCAGCCTAATTAGACTTATAAAGTAAGGCTTGTGAAACCAATTAAAGCAAAGAACCGATTACTGGTTTAGGCTATCAATAATTGCATTCTAAGCCATCAAAAATGTTTTGTGCAAGCTGAAAAGTAGAAGTAAACTATATTCGAACGATTTTAGGCACATTTGACTACAATATAGAACCTGATAGACTTGTAAAACCAATTAAAAGAAGGAATCGATTATTAGCTTTAACAATAATTGTTATCCAAACCATCACAAACACCTTGTCTACATTTAAAAGTGAATTAATTATTTTCCAACGATTGTAAAATTTGACTACAACGTGCAGCCTAATTAGACTTGTAAAGTAAGGCTTGTGAAACCAATTAAAGCAAGGAACCGAATACTGGTTTAGGCTATCAATAATTGCATTCTAAGCCATCAAAAATGTTTTGTGCATGCTGAAAAGTGGAAGTAAACTACATTCGAACGATTTTAGGCACATTTGACTACAATATAGAACCTGATAGACTTGTAAAACCAATTAAAAGAAGGAATCAATCATTAGCTTCAACAATAATTGTTATCCAAACCATCACAAGTATCTCGTCTACATTTAAAAGTGAAATAATCATTTTCCAACGATTTAAGGCGAATTTGACTACAACGTGCAGCCTAATTAGACTTATAAAGTAAGGCTTGTGAAACCAATTAAAGCAAAGAACCGATTACTGGTTTAGGCTATCAATAATTGCATTCTAAGCCATCAAAAATGTTTTGTGCAAGCTGAAAAGTAGAAGTTAACTATATTCGAACGATTTTAGGCACATTTGACTACAATATAGAACCTGATAGACTTGTAAAACCAATTAAAAGAATGAATCAATCATTAGCTTCAGCAATAATTGTTATCCAAACCACCACAAGTATCTTGTCTACATTTAAAAGTGAAATAATTATTTTCCAACGATTTTAGGCGAATTTGACTACAACGTGCAGCCTAATTAGACTTGTAAAGTAAGGCTTGTGAAACCAATTAAAGCAAGGTACCGAATACTGGTTTAGGCTATCAATAATTGCATTCTAAGCCATCAAAAATGTTGTGTGAATGCTGAAAAGTGGAAGAGAACTATTTTCGAACGATTTTAGGCACATTTGACTACAATATAGAACCTGATAGACTTGTAAAACCAATTAAAAGAAGGAATAAATTATTAGCTTCAACAATAATTGTTATCCAAGCCATCACAAGTATCTTGTCTACATTTAAAAGTGAAATAATTATTTTCCAACGATTTTAGGCGAATTTGACTACAACGTGCAGCCTAATTAGACTTGTAAAGTAAGGCTTGTGAAACCAATTAAAGCAAGGAACCGAATACTGGTTTAGGCTATCAATAATTGCATTCTAAGCCATCAAAAATGTTGTGTGCATGCTGAAAAGCGGAAGTACACTATATTCGAACGATTTTAGCCACATTTGACTACAATATAGAACCTGATAGACTTGTAAAACCAATTAAAAGAAGGAATAAATTATTAGCTTCAACAATAATTGTTATCTAAGCCATCACAAGTATCTTGTCTACATTTAAAAGTGAAATAATTATTTTCCAACGATTTTAGGCGAATTTGACTACAACGTGCAGCCTAATTAGACTTGTAAAGTAAGGCTTGTGAAACCAATTAAAGCAAGGAACCGAATACTGGTTTAGGCTATCAATAATTGCATTCTAAGCCATCAAAAATGTTTTGTGCATGCTGAAAAGCGGAAGTACACTATATTCGAACGATTTTAGCCACATTTGACTACAATATAGAACCTGATAGACTTGTAAAACCAATTAAAAGAAGGATTCAATCATTAGCTTCAACAATAATTGTTATCCAAACCATCATTACTATCTTGTCTACATTTAAAAGCGAAATAATAATTTTCCAACGATTTTAGGCGAATTTGACTACAACGTGCAGCCTAATTAGACTTGTAAAGTAAGGCTTGTGAAACCAATTAAAGCAAGGAACCGAATACTGGTTTAGGCTATCAATAATTGCATTCTAAGCCATCAAAAATATTTTGTGCATGCTGAAAAGTGGAAGTAAACTATATTCGAACGATTTTAGGCACATTTGACTACAATATACAAAGTGATAGACTTGTAAAACCAATTAAAAGATGAAAAAATTATTAGCTTCAACAATAATTGTTATCCAAACCATCACAAATACCTTGTCTACATTTAAAAGCGAAATAATAATTTCCCAACGATTTTAGGCGAATTTGACTACAACGTGCAGCCTAATTAGACTTGTAAAGTAAGGCTTGTGAAACCAATTAAAGCAAGGAACCGAATACTGGTTTAGGCTATCAATAATTGCATTCTAAGCCATCAAAAATGTTTTGTGCATGCTGAAAAGTGGAAGTAAACTATATTCGAACGATTTTAGGCACATTTGACTACAATATACAACGTGATAGACTTGTAAAACCAATTAAAAGAAGGAATAAATCATTAGCTCCAACAATAATTGTTATCCAAACCATCACAAGTGTCTTGTCTACATTTAAAAGCGAAATAATAATTTCCTAACGATTTTAGGCGAATTTGACTATAACGTGCAGCCTAATTAGACTTGTAAAGTAAGGCTTGTGAAACCAATTAAAGCAAGGAACCGAATACTGGTTTAGGCTATCAATAATTGCATTCTAAGCTATCAAAAATGTTTTGTGCATGCTGAAAAGTGGAAGAGAACTATATTCGAACGATTTTAGGCACATTTGACTACAATATACAAAGTGATAGACTTGTAAAACCAATTAAAAGATGAAAAAATTATTAGCTTCAACAATAATTGTTATCCAAACCATCACAAATACCTTGTCTACATTTAAAAGCGAAATAATAATTTCCCAACGATTTTAGGCGAATTTGACTACAACGTGCAGCCTAATTAGACTTGTAAAGTAAGGCTTGTGAAACCAATTAAAGCAAGGAACCGAATACTGGTTTAGGCTATTAATAATTGCATTCTAAGCCATCAAAAATGTTTTGTACATGCTGAAAAGTGGAAGTAAACTATATTCGAACGATTTTAGGCATATTTGACTACAAAATAGAACCTGATAGACTTGTAAAACCAATTAAAAGAATGAATCAATCATTAGCTTCAGCAATAATTGTTATCCAAACCTTCACAAGTATCTTGTCTACATTTAAAAGTGAAATAATAATTTTCCACCGATTTTAGGCGAATTTGACTACAATGTGCAGCCTAATTAGACTTGTAAAGTAAGGCTTGTGAAACCAATTAAAGCAAGGAACCGAATACTGGTTTAGGCTATCAATAATTGCATTCTATGCCATCAAAAATGTTTTGTGCATGCTGAAAAGTGGAAGTAAACTATATTCGAACGATTTTAGGCACATTTGACTACAATATACAACCTGATAGACTTGTAAAACCAATTAAAAGATGGAAAAAATTATTAGCTTCAACAATAATTGTTATCCAAGCCATCACAAGTATCTTGTCTACATTTAAAAGCGAAATAATAATTTCCCAACGATTTTAAGCAAATTTAAGTACAACAACGTGCAGCCTAATTAGACTTGTAAAGTAATACTTGTGAAGCCAATTAAGCAAGGAACGGATTACTAATTTATGCTATCATTAATTGTGTTCTAAACCATCAAAAATGTTGTATGCAAGCTGAAAAGTAGAAGACAATTATTTTCGAACGATTTTAGGTACATTTGACTACAATATACAACCCGATAGACTTGTAAAACCAATTAAAAGAAGGAATAAATTATTAGCTTCATCAATAATTGTTATCCAAGCCATCACAAAAATCTTGTCTACATTTAAAATTGAATTAATAATTTTCCAACGATTGTAAGCAAATTTGACTACAACATGCAGCCTAATTAGACTTGTAAAGTAAGGCTTGTGAAACCAATTAAGCAAGGAACCGATTACTAATTTAAACTATCAATAATTGTATTCTAAACCATCAAAAATGTTGTATGCAAGCTGAAGAGTGGAAGAAAATTATTTTCAAATGCTTTTAGGCACATTTGGCTACAATATACAACCTGATAGACTTGTAAAACCAATTAAAAGTAGGAATCAATAAACTTGGAAAGCAATAAACTTGTAAAACCAAAAAGAGGATAAGCTGAACCCGATATGCCTCTGTAAGTGACTCTCCTTTGTATTTTAAAATACAAGTTGGAGAACTAAGATAGCGTCCAAGAGGATCATAACTGCAATTCTATAGAAATAATCCCTTCCACCTCGTTCCTTAATCTCCTGCCAGATTGTAAGAAAGCCATTGATCGAGGAAACTCCCCTGCGAGGCAGAGACCAGCCTTATATTGAAAAATATTCGAGCGTAACCAGCGATCCATAAATATATCCATTTCGTAAAATGGACATAATCCAATTTCTGAAGACGACATTGTCTGCGCCTACCGCCACCCTACTCACTATGCCGAAATCGCAATGTTGCCCCAGGTGAGTGCGAATATTCTTTTGTTTCGGCGCGTCACAAAGGCGTACTAGAGACGCTTATTAGGGAATTAATTTTCCTAATTGAGACCGAACGATGAACAGCAGGTGTGTTTATTGTAATAATAAACATGTTGAATTTCCCATTTTCTTTGACACAATGGTTTGCGTTTCAGGAGGTATTTAATAATTTGACGGGAGCGGCTCGGAAACTTTCTCATTTGCAGTGTTACAAATGAGGCGCCGTTTAAGAAATTATTAATATTACAAATATATATAATAATTATTGAAATATATATTTTTTCATTAAATATATTTATTTTGTTAAAATATTTATAAGTTTTAAAAATATATATATCTTTGTAAAAATATATATATTTTACTTACTTTCCTCTTTTCTCAGGCTCATCTGGGTTCTTTGAATATATTGAAATTGGGTTTATTTATTTGATATTGTCTAAATGAATTTTATTTAATTTGTATTTTGTGTTGCCTAACTTACGGCGTAAATTTTGTTAACTGTTTTATGTATACTATGTTGCATATACTTCAGTATGGACACATAAATATAAGATCCCTGCCTTATCTTTTCAAATATGCATTTAATTTATCCTTGAAATAAATTGCAGTTTTTAACATTCACAAATCGAAACGTTAGTTATCGTTCAGTTTTGTGTACAACTAATATTATCCCTGCGAACTTAATATGAAGAATACGAGTGGCTATCAGATCCAGGAACCTAATTGTTTTTTATACAAATTTTTGGCAGCCTAAATTTCCCTAAGTAAACAGGTAACTGCGTGATATATTCACTTAATAACGATATTAAATTCTCTCTCGGATAACTCGGAACAATCGATCATTCCGTATTATTATCAAACCCAACAAACTAAAGCTGTGGATACACTGCAAAATCAGCAGCCTAATTCTCTAATGACCAACCATTTATCTGAATAAGCAAATCTGCGACGAGAGGATAAACTGTCAGACGCTGCAATTACGGAGCGTGGTTTGTATTATGTGAAGGGGTCCTTGAATGGCGTCTTATTTACTGTTAATTTTGCTTGTATAGAGAAGACATACGCTATTAAGGCGTGAAAAATCTATTGCTTGCACAAAAGATAGCATTTTCTTCTCGTATTTTAAGATAGAAAGTATTCCTCCCCGGAAGAAAATGCTACTTTCTAAAAAAAAAAAGATTTTTGATACTTTCTAAAATGCGAAATATACTACTTTATGTAAGAAGAAAGTTTTCCACTACATACGTAAAAAGTAGCATTTTCTTCCTGCATCTTAGACTCGAAAGTATTTTCTTCCCAGAAGAAAATGCTACTTTCTGTAAGAAAAGTCTACTGCTTACACAAAGAGTAGCATTTTCTTCCTGTGTTTTAGGATCGAAAGTATTCCTTCCCGAAAGAAAATGCTACTTTCCTAAAAGAATACTTTCCAAAAAAGTAGCATTTTCTTCCTGTATCTTAGGCTTGAAAGTATTTTCTTTCCAAAAAATGTTACTTTCTGTAAAAAATAAGATTTTTTATACTTTCTATAATGCGAAAATATACAGCTTTATGTAAAAAGAAAGCCTTCCACTACATACATGAAAAGTAGCATTATTTTCCTGCGTCTTAGACTCGAAAGTATTTTCTTTTCAGAAGAAAATGCTACTTTCTGTAAGAAAAGTCTACTGCTTACACAAAGAGTAGCATTTTCTTCCTGTGTTTTAGGATCGAAAGTATTCCTTCCCGAAAGAAAATGCTACTTTCCTAAAAGAATACTTTCCAAAAAAGTTGCATTTTCTTCCTGTATCTTAGGCTTGAAAGTATTTTCTTTCCAAAAAATTTTACTTTCTGTAAAAAATTAGATTTCTTATACTTTCTACAATGCGAAAATATACTGCTTTATGTGAAAAGAAAGTCTTCCATTACATATATAAAAAGTAGCATTATTTTCCTGCGTCTTAGACTCGAAAGTATTTTCTTTTCAGAAGAAAATGCTACTTTCTGTAAAAAAATGTTTTTGATATTTTCTAAAATTTGAGAAAATACTACTTTATGTATGAAGAAATATTTCCGTTACATACGTAAAAAGTAGCATTTTCTCCTTGAATTTTAGGCTAGAAAGTATTTTCTTCCCAAAAAAGTTTACTTTTTGTAAAGAATAAAATTTTGTATACTTTCTTTAATGCGTATACGTAAAAAGAAAGTCTTTCACTACATACATAAAATGTTACATCACTTTCCTGCATCTTAGACTCGAAAGTATATTATTTCCAAAAGAAAATGCTACTTTCTGTAAGAAAAGACAAAAAGTAGCATTTTCTTCCTGTATTTTAATATGACAGATTTTTTGTAAAACTATGCTCCTGCTGAAATTATCTATATAACTCGGGTGATTCCTTTCTTTAGGTGAAATAACAAACGCTCCCCTCCCCATTTCAACAAACACCTATTTTTTTCCCATACTGCTTACGCCTCCACCTCAGTCAAATTTCAACTGTTGCTCCACCTCTACGGGTGCATCCAGCCGACTCAACTGTTGCATTATTTACACATTGAGAACCAATCAAAACAGCGCTACCTTGAACAGTTGAATCGACTGAATGCACTCAAAGCCGACTAAGTATTTTTAGACCTGTACTATTTGAATCATTTATTTTTCGCTTTGTATTTCAAAGCATGCTACCCATTGTGGGTAGCAATTTATGCAGTTTGCACGAACGATTTTCTTGGCGATAAATTACCCAAAATATACTTCCTTCCTTGTTACGAATGCCCTTTGTCACCACCAGAACGCGGTTCAATTTCTAATCAGATCCCCAACAACGGAATAACCGAAGTATATAATTAAATTTCACATTTCACCGTGATTGTTTTGTAACAATTAACTGAAACGCTATTATTGTTAATCTCGCGCCGAAATCGGATGGTAATTAATCATCGTACAGCAGTAAATACAATGGGAGTTTAAAGTGATTATTATCAACATGGTCGCGGTCGGGTTCAGCAAAATCGCTCTGGTAGTAACATTGGAGACCTAGCAGGGGTTGTTTGCAGGCGAAATATTTCGACATTTTGGGGATTTGGGAATAAGTAAATAAGCGCGATAGTGTAATGAATTTTTTAATATGCTCTTTGTTTACCATGAGGATGACAATTTACACAAACGTATCATTGTCAGCTCCGAATGTGAGATGCCTGCTAGCAATATAATCCTCTACGTACTCTGTTCTCTCTTCTTCTAAGCTATTTTCAGCCGACCGGCTAATTCGGTGTCGCCAAGGAAGCCAAGAACGCGGGTTCGCCATGGAAACAAAGAGGCATCAAGGGGTTATAATTTCAGGATTATAGTGGAATAAATTGCGATTTCATGAATCTTAGAGCAGTTTTGCCTTTAAATATTTTTTGGGCACGGAAAGAAAGCGGAGCTTTACGACGTAGGTCGGGCCTGGAAGTTTTGTGTTTCCTCTTTTAATATTAAAGTCTTGTTGCTTTTTATTTTTTTTCGAACAGAAAAAATTTCGCTTATTAACATCTCTTTTTGCATTCGTTTAAATGAAGTGGGTTAAAGGCCTTATTTTAGAGTCGACAGATTATTATTACTTCGCAGAAGAAAATGGCACTTTCAGTAAAAAAAGATAATGGTTTCATATTTTCAACCCTGAGATATGGAGGAAAAATGCTATTTTTTTATACTTTCAATTAAAGCATTTTTATAGGTAGAAAATGCTTTCGAGCCTAAGATACGTATGTACTGGAAAGATTTCTTCCTACATAAAGTGGTATTTTTTCAATTTTTAGAAAGTATCGAAACTTTTTTTTTAAGAAAGTAGCATTTTCTTCCGGGGCGGAATACTTTCGATCCTGAAATGCGGGAAGAAAATGCTACTTCTTGTGCAAGAAGTATGTATGTAGTGGAATACTTTCTTTTTAAGTAAAGTAATATATTTTTGCATTATAGAAAGTATAAAAAATCTTATTTTTAACAGAAAGTATAATTTTTTGGGAAGAAAATATTTTCGAGCCTAAGACACAGGGAGAAAATGCTACTTTTACGTATGTAGTGAAATGATTTCTTTCTACATAAAGTAGTATTTTGTCATACTTTAAAAAGCATTAAAAATGTTTTTTTTTAAGAAAGTAGCATTTTCTTCCGGGAAGGAATACTTTCGATCCTAAAATATGGGAAGAAAATACTAAGTATTTTTTGTGCAAGCATTACATTTTTCTTACAGAAAGTAGCATTTTCTTCTGGTAAGAAAATACTTTCGAGTCTAAGATGTAGGACAATAATGCTACTTTTTGTGTATGTAGTTGAAGACTTTCTTTTTACGTAAAGTAGTATATTTTCGCATTATTGAAAGTATAAAAAATTATATTTTTTACAGAAAGTAACATTTTTCGGGAAGAAAATACTTTCGAGCCAAAGTTGCACGGAGAAAATGCTATTTTTTACGTATGTAGTGGAAAGATTTCTTCCTACATAAAGTAGTATACTTTCATATTTTAGACAGTATAAAAAATCTTTCTTTTTTAAGAAAGTAGCATTTTCTTACGGGAAGAATACTTTCCATCATAAAATATGGGAAGAAAATGCTATTTTTTGTCCAAGCATTAGATTTCTCTTACAGAAAGTAGCATTTTCTTTTAGGAAGAAAATACTTTCGAGTCTAAGATGCAGGAAAATAATGCTACTTTTATGTATGTAGTGGAAGACTTTCTTTTTACGTAAAGTAGTAAATTATCGCATTATAGAAAGTATACATTTTTTAAATTTTTACAGAAAGTAGCATTTCTTTGGGAATAAAATATTTCGACGCTAACATACAGGGAGAAAATGCTACTTCTTGTGCAAGAAGTGTGTATTTAGTGGAAGACTTTCTTTTAAGTAAAGTAGTATATTTTCGCTTTATAGAAAGTATAAAAAATTTAATTTTTACAGAAAGTAGCATTTTTTTGAGAAGAAAATACTTTCGAGCCTAAGATGCAAGGAGAAAATGCTACTTTTTACGTATGTAGTGGAAAGATTTCTTCCTACATAAAGTGGTGTTTTTTCAATTTTTAAAAAGCATCAAAAATGTTTTTTTTTTAAGTAGCATTTTCTTCCGGAAAGGAATACTTTCGATCCTAAAATATGGGAAGAAAATACTATTTTTTGTGCAAGCATTACATTTCTCTTTCAGAAAGTAGCATTTTCTTCTGGTAAGAAAATACTTTCTATAGTCTAAGATGCAGAAAAATTATGCTACTTTTATGTAAGTAGTGGAAGTCTTTCTTTTTACGTAAAGTAGTATTATTTAAAAAAATACTTTCCAAAATATGAAAAAATACTACTTTATGTAGGAAAAAATCTTTCCACTATATGTGAAAAGTAGCATTTTCTCCCTGTATCTTAGGCTCGAAAGTATTTTCTTCCCAGAAAAAAATGCTACTTTCTGTAAATTTTCATTTTTATTCACTGCCCGCCTTGTGTTCGCCGTCTTAATATGACAGAATGGCATTCATGCGGAACATTTCCCGTAAACAAAATACTCTGAGTTTACAGTTAGTGCATCCGAGTGAAATTAGGCGCGACGTTCCACATCAACGACAGAGCCTCGTGACGAGTGAAAATGAAAACGGAAAGTCAGTCTTTCAAGTTGACTCCGTAAAAATATGATTCCCTTGTAAATAAGGTGAATTTACACGTCAAGGGGAAGTTACAAGAGCGACGTTTGCGACTAATGAAGAGGCTTTGGCAACTTTCGACGTGGAAGTCCTGGGCTGGGGGCTGAGTTATTTTTTATGAAATTTGTAATGAAACCATAAGTCGCGGCGGCTTGAGGAGGCGGGCAGCGAATTTGTTTTCAGCGAGTTCTGAAAGGAGAGCAAATTATACAAAAAAAGTTAATTAAATCTGTTGTAAAATAAATAAGTCCATTTTAATTCCTGAAAATGTAATATTAAGGTCCAAATTTGAAGGCTGCTATTTACAAGCCTTCTCATTATTGCACGTATTTAATGAAGCCAGATAGAAGTATTACAACTGGGCAAAAACATGGTTATTAAGGGTAGAGAGGAGGGGGTTGTAATTTCCGGGAAGAAATTCTAATTTGTATGCGATGAAAATTCTTTTACTCATACTTTCGATTCCAATAAGTGGAAAGAAAAAGATATTTTCTGTAAAAAACTGCTTTCACAGAAAGTAGCATTTTCTGCCTGTATGTTAGCGTCGAAGTATTTTATTCCCAAAGAAATGCTACTTTCTGTAAAAATTAAAAAAATGTATACTTTCTATAAAGCGACAATTTACTACTTTACGTAAAAAGAAAGTCTTCCACTACATACATAAAAGTAGCATTATTTTCCTGCATCTTAGACTCGAAAGTATTTTCTTCCCAAAAGAAAATGCTACTTTCTGTAAGAGAAATCTAATGCTTGGACAAAAAATAGCATTTCCTTCCCATATTTTATGATGGAAAGTATTCTTCCCGGAAGAAAATGCTACTTTCTTAAAAAAGAAAGATTTTTGGTACTGTCTAAAATATGAAAGTATACTGCTTTATGTAGGAAGAAATCTTTCCTCTACATACGTAAAAAATAGCATTTTCTCCGTGCAACTTTGGCTCGAAAGTATTTTCTTCCCCGAAAAATGTTACTTTCTGTAAAAAATATATTTTTTTATACTTTCAATAATGCGAAAGTATACTACTTTACGTAAAAAGAAAGTCTTCCTCTACTTACATAAAAGTAGCATTATTTTTCTGCATCTTATTAGACTCGAAAGTATTTTTTTACCAGAAGAAAATGCTACTTTCTGAAAGAAAAATGTAATGCTTGCACAAAAAATAGTATTTTCTTCCCATATTTTAGGATCGAAAGTATTCCTTCCCGGAAGAAAATGCTACTTTCTTAAAAAAAAAACATTTTTAATGCTTTTTAAAGCATGACAAAATACTACTTTATGTAGGAAGAAATCATTTCACTACATACGTAAAAGTAGCATTTTCTCCCTGTGTCTTAGGCTCGAAAGTATTTTCTTCCCAAAAAATTGTACTTTCTGTTAAAAATAAGATTTTTTATACTTTCTATAATGCAAAAATATATTACTTTACTTAAAAGAAAGTCTTCCACTACATACACACTTCTTGCACAAGAAGTAGCATTTTCTTCCCGCATTTTAGGATCGAAAGTATTCCGCCCCCGAAGAAAATGCTACTTTCTTAAAAAAAATAGTTTTGATACTTTCTAAAAATTGAAAAAAACCCCACTTTATGTAGGAAGAAATCTTTCCACTACATACGTATCTTAGGCTCGAAAGCATTTTTTACCTATAAAAATGCTTTAATTGAAAGTATAAAAAAATAGCATTTTTCTCCCATATCTCAGGGTTGAAAATATGAAACCGTTATCTTTTTTTACTGAAAGTGCCATTTTCTTCTGCGAAGTAAAATAAACTGTCGACTCTAAAATGAGGCCTTTAACCCACTTCATTTAAACGAATGCAAAAAAGATGTTAATAAGTGAAATTTTTTCTGTTCGAAAAAAAAAAAATAAAAAGCAACAATACTTTAATATTAAAAGAGGAAACACAAAACTTCCAGGCCCGACCTACGTCGTAAAGCTCCGCTTTCTTTCCGTGCCCAAAAAATATTTAAAGGCGAAACTGCTCAAAGTTTCATGAAATCGCAATTTATTCCACTATAATCCTGAAATTATAACCCCTTGATGCCTCTTTGTTTCCATGGCGAACCCGCGTTCTTGGCTTCCTTGGCGACACCGAATTAGCCGGTCGGCTGAAAATAGCTTAGAAGAAGAGAGAACAGAGTACGTAGAGGATTATATTGCTAGCAGGCGTGTCACATACGGAGCTGGCAATGATACGTTTGTGTAAATTTTCATCCTCATGGTAAACAAAAAGCATATTAAAAAATTCATTATTCTATCGCGCTTATTTACTTATTCCCAAATCCTCATAATGTCGAAATATTTCGCCTGCAAACAACCCTGCTAGGTCTCCGATGTTACTAGCAGAGTGATTTTGCTGAATCCGACCGCGACCATGTTGATAATAATCACTTTAAACTCCCATTGTATTTACTGCTGTACGATGATTAATTACCATCCGATTTCGGTGCGAGATTAACAATAATAGCGTTTCAGTTAATTGTTACAAAACAATCACGGTGAAATGTGAAATTTAATTATATACTTCGGTTATTCCGTTGTTGGGGATCTGATTAGAAATTGAACCGCGTTCTGGTGGTGACAAAGGGCATTCGTAACAAGGAAGGAAGTATATTTTCGATGATTTATCGCCAAGAAAATCGTTCGTGCAAACTGCATAAATTGCTACCCACAATGGGTAGCATGCTTTGAAATACAAAGCGAAAAATAAATGATTCAAATAGTACAGATCTAAAAATACTCAGTCGGCTTTGAGTGCATTCAGTCGATTCAACTGTTCAAGGTAGCGCTGTGTTGATTGGTTCTCAATGTGTAAATAATGCAACAGTTGAGTCAGCTGGATGCACCCGTAGAGGTGGAGCAACAGTTGAAATTTGACTGAGGTGGAGGTGTAAACAGTATGAGAAAAAATAGGGGTTTGTTGAAATGGGGAGGGGAGCGCTTGTTATTTCACCTAAAGGGAGGAATCACCCGAGTTATATAGATAATTTCAACAGGAGCATATTTTTACAATAAATCTGTCATATTAAAATACAGGAATACTTTTTGTGCAAGCAGTGGATTTTTCTTACAGAAAGTAGCATTTTCTTTTGGAAAGAATATACTTTCGAGTCTAAGATGCAGGAAAGTGATGTTACATTTTATGAATG
Source organism: Rhagium mordax (assembly GCA_963680705.1). Lineage (NCBI taxonomy): Eukaryota > Metazoa > Arthropoda > Insecta > Coleoptera > Cerambycidae > Rhagium > Rhagium mordax. Next base: position 109,902,117 of record OY796657.1, read on the forward strand.
TAGTGGAAGACTTTCTTTTTACGTATACGCATTATAGAAAGTATAAAAAATCTTATTTTTTACAGAAAGTAAAATTTTGTGGAAAGAAAATACTTTCAAGCCTAAGATACAGGGAGAAAATGCTACTTTTTTGGAAAGTATTCTTTTAGGAAAGTAGCATTTTCTTTCGGGAAGGAATACTTTCGATCCTAAAACACAGGAAGAAAATGCTACTCTTTGTGTAAGCAGTAGATTTTTTTACAGAAAGTAGCATTTTCTTCTGAAAAGAAAATTCGTTCGAGTCTAAGACGCAGGAAAATAATGCTACTTTTCATGTATGTAGTGGAAGGCTTTCTTTTTACATAAAGCAGTATATTTTCGCATTATAGAAATTATAAAAAATCTTATTTTTTACAGAAAGTAACATTTTTTGGAAAAAAAATACTTTCAAGCCTAAGATACAGGGAGAAAATGCTACTTTTTTGGAAAGTATTCTTTTAGGAAAGTAGCATTTTCTTTCGGGAAGGAATACTTTCGATCCTAAAACACAGGAAGAAAATGCTACTCTTTGTGTAAGCAGTAGACTTTTCTTACAGAAAGTAGCATTTTCTTCTGGAAAGAAAATACTTTCGAGTCTATGACGCAGCAAAATAATGCTACTTTTCATGTATGTAGTGGAAGGCTTTCTTTTTACATAAAGCAGTATATTTTCGCATTATAGAAATTATAAAAAATCTTATTTTTTACAGAAAGTAACATTTTTTGGAAAAAAAAAAATTTCAAGTCTAAGATACAGGAAGAAAATGCTACTTTTTTGGAAAGTATTCTTTTAGGAAAGTAGCATTTTCTTTCGGGAAGGAATACTTTCGACCCTAAAACACAGGAAGAAAATGCTACTCTTTGTGTAAGCAGTAGATTTTTTTTACAGAAAGTAGCATTTTCTTCTGAAATGAAAATACTTTCTAGTCTAAGACGCAGGAAAATAATGCTACTTTTCATGTATGTAGTGGAAGGCTTTCTTTTTACATAAAGCGGTATATTTTCGCATTATAGAAATTATAAAAAATCTTATTTTTTACAGAACGTAACATTTTTTGGAAAAAAAATACTTTCAAGCCTAAGATACAGGGAGAAAATGCTACTTTTTTGGAAAGTATTCTTTTAGGAAAGTAGCATTTTCTTTCGGGAAGGAATACTTTCGATCCTAAAACACAGGAAGAAAATGCTACTCTTTGTGTAAGCAGTAGATTTTTTTTACAGAAAGTAGCATTTTCTTCTGAAAAGAAAATTCGTTCGAGTCTAAGACGCAGGAAAATAATGCTACTTTTCATGTATGTAGTGGAAGGCTTTCTTTTTACATAAAGCGGTATATTTTCGCATTATAGAAATTATAAAAAATCTTATTTTTTACAGAAAGTAACATTTTTTGGAAAAAAAATACTTTCAAGCCTAAGATACAGGAAGAAAATGCTACTTTTTTGGAAAGTATTCTTTTAGGAAAGTAGCATTTGCTTTTGAGAAGGAATACTTTCGATCCTAAAACACAGGAAGAAAATGCTACTCTTTGTGCAAGCAGTAGACTTTTCTTACAGAAAGTAGCATTTTCTTCTGAAATGAAAATACTTTCGAGTCTAAGACGCAGGAAAATAATGCTACTTTTCATGTATGTAGTGGAAGGCTTTCTTTTTACATAAAGCAGTATATTTTCGCATTATAGAAAGTATAAAAAATCTTATTTTTTACAGAAAGTAACATTTTTTGGAAGGAGAATACTTTCAAGCCTAAAATACAGGGAGAAAATGCTACATTTCACATATAGTGGAAAGATTTTTTCCTACATAAAGTAGTATTTTTTCATATTTTGGAAAGTACTTTTTAAGAAAGTAGCATTTTCTTCCGGAGAAAAATACGTTCGATCTGAAAATACGGTAAGAAAACGCTACTCTTTGTGCAAGCAGTAGACTTTTCTTACAGAAAGTAGCATTTTCTTCTGGAAAGAAAATACTTTCGAGTCTATGACGCAGCAAAATAATGCTACTTTTTATATATGTAGTGGAAGACTTTCTTTTTACATAAACCAGTATATTTACTCTTCTTCTGACGCAATTTCCTCATCAGTCCCGAAGGGGGTGTTTACAGTTTATCCGTACGATCTTATAAATCATCAAAAACCTAATTTTTTTTACCAATTAATTTTCCGTCAAGCGCTTGTTGCGTAACTAACAACATCGAAGCAAATTTAAGGATCACGGCAAAGTTACGTGGGAATTTACCAAAGGACGAGCGTCTATTATTCTCATATTGCCAAAGAAAACAGGGAAATCGATGGGAGGAAAATGAATAACTGTCGAGAAGACGCTGGCCGTATTTTCCCTTCCTCACGCCTATTGTATGTTCCTGCCGTGACATATCTGACAGATTAATAATTCTGTATTTCACAACGAGTTTTCCGCTCGCCCGAATAAATACTCGGTGTGGAATTCGCAACAAAATTTAAATCATAATTATCCTTGGATGGTTTTACTGAAACTCCTTGAAGATCCTTTAGCAAGTCCTTACTCTTGTAGTTGAGGATCCTAGAGATTTTCAGCCGAAGCTTGAAAGGGGTGAAAATTTTTTTCTATATTTTTGCTACATAAATATCCTGTTTTCTATTCCATCCCTGTAGGGCGGGCGCCACGAAATGCAAAGCTCCCTTTATTGTTTGTTAAGTAACCCGAGTAAGAGGAAAGGCCTCGGCAACAAAATGAACAGTGAATCTAAATTTTAAATTTGTTCCAGGAAAGTCATTTCTTTGACGATCATCGAAGAGGACAGCTACGAGAAAGACGTTCTCTTTTATGTTCAGCTGGGGGAGCCTCAGATGTCCGGTGGTAAGGAAATTGATGAATATCTGTGTCGTTCTTATCTCTTCATGTCACTTTTTTCCATATCTGTTCTTCTCTCTTCTGCTACCGCACTTCTCTCCGTCGCACTGCATGTTAAGTAAGTAAATTTATCGTTCGACCTATATAACCGAAGTTATTTAGATCGTACAACGTTATTGTGTGTGTAGAGATAGGAGGCATCTTATGTAAGTGTACAGGGTGGCCCGCTCCTGCTTTTATACAGGGCGATGAGATTATATTTTTTTAAATGGGACACCCTGTATGAATTTTCGGATTCTACGAAAAATTTTAGATCGAAATTATATAAGGTACCATGTGTCTAAAATGACTATTTTTTGAGTTATAGGTATTTAAAGGAAAGAATTGACAGGTCAAGGTCAACATTTAAAAGTGAATAACTCCGATCCTAGACATTATTTGAAGTTGCAATTTGGTACACATGATTATCACATAAAACTGTATGGAATAGCCATAAGAGAGTTTAAGGTTTTTGTACAGGGTGGTTGTAAAGTGACTGTCAGTTTTTCAACACTTTAAACGTTGATAAACTTCCTTTATATTATTCCTTGGATCGATCTAGAACGAGTTTCTTTGCTCGCTGACTTATCAAACGCTTTGAAAACTGACAGCGACTTTACAACCACCCTGTATAAAAATTTTAACTCCTCCTGTGACTGTTCTACCCAATAATATGTACCAATCACACCTGCCAAATTGCAAATTCTAATAACATCTGGTATAGGAATTATTCGCTTTTAATTGATGACCTTGACCTGTCAATTTTCCCTTTCAAACGCTTATAACTCGAAAAACAGACGTTTTGGCCGCATAGTACCTTATATGATTTCGAACTAGAATTTTACGTGGAATCTAAAAAAGCAATAAGATACAGGGCGTTCCATTTAAAAAGATACCAAATTTTTTTCATAGCTCCCTTAGATAAGGTACTCAAATTTAACGAGCTACCCTGTACTTTATGTAGTCCGGGATGTCGCATATTATTTTTTTATGTGGTTAAACATTAGGAGCACATTTTTTGATAGTATTAAGTGCAGATTTGTTGCCTTGGTAGTTAGTTTTTTAGCTTTTAGTGTTCAACAAATGAAAAATATATACAGTGTGCCCACGGATTGATTGACAGCACAAAATGTCTATTTCTTGAGTTATTAGCGTTTAAAAGGAAAATTGACAGGTCAATCATTCCGTGTATTAGTATCTTAACAGCGACCACCCTGTATTAAAATTTTAACTTCTCTTATTGCTGTTCTACGCAATGTTATATGCTAATCGCATGTGCCAAATTTCAGTTTCTAATAACGCCTAGTATTGGAATTATTCGCTTTTTAACGTTGACCTTGACCTGTCAATTTTTCGCTTTAAACGCTTATAACTCAATTAATACGCATTTTAGACATATGGTACCTTATATAATTTCGAACCAGAATTTTACGTAGAATCTAAAAATGCAAACATACAGGGTGTTCCAAAAAAAAAAAAAATTATCCTGATGTCGATTAAAAAATAATAGCTCGTTTCAGTAGGACCTACTTTGACTTTGACATTTGTTTCAGGATTGCCGCCTGTTAATTTCGTAAACATAGGTGGGCGTAGGCTAGCATTTAGAGGTAGACGCTATTTTATCACTTAGAGGGGAAAGAGTAGGACTCGGAAGACGTTACTCCTAAAATCTAACCTGATTCAAGTATTTCGTGCGTAATATCCGCCGGCTTGTTAACTTGAAAGGTATTATGTCGAGGTTACGTATCCCGTGATGAAATTTAAGCATGTGTAGGCCGCGCAATTTAATTATCCGACGCAGGCACCGAGTTTAAAATTGTTTTTTTATTAAGCTTGAAATTAATTTTCTAGAAATTAAAAAAGTTTCACGTCGGAATTAATGCTGCCTAAAAATTTACATGCCTGGATTATGAACAATGGGGGGTGATCACACATAAGCGGCTCGATAAAAACATACGGGCATTTAATTGTGACCTTGCCCACTGCCCTTAACCTTAGATAAAAACAACAATAAGTATCCTAGACCATTACGTCGTGTGTATTTAGCCGATTAATATCGACATGATACCGCGTGATGGAACCACATATTGATTCCGAAGGTGAAAGATATGTCTTTATTTTCGTTGATGACTGCCTTATAAAAAATTCAAGCGTACTATTTTAAACCAGCTACAAGCTATTTCAGGAAATAAATGCCTAGGATAAACGCGTTGTCGTGCATAAGTTTTACCCCTTCTCTTAATAAACTATAAATTATATAAAATCTTTTCTATGTTACACCTCTTTATAATAATAATAATAATAATAAGCTGGCGCTCTCTCTGTGTGGTGTCGGAGGCCTCGGAGAGACTGTCCAGCATCGGTAGAAAAAAATGGTAGAAAACTCATAACCGAGACTCCAACATTAATAATTAGAAGTAATTGCAAGAAAACTTCAAGGACGTTATATTAAAAAGCTCTTAAAAGCTAAATTCTCCGGTTCCTCTTTTACTTCCGACTCCCGCCGCGTCCTCCTTGCTTTACTACCATAATTAAAGTCGAGACAGTCTTCTGAACAAATTTCATTTAGCCGGATGAAAAATACGCGCCATTCTGGTTTGTTGCGCCCGTCCTGCAAATCTTGCAACGTCCCTTTGATCCTTCCAAACTGCGTGTTATAAAGCCACTGAATAAACAGAAGTAGTTCGCGATTTCCTTTACAGAAGGAAAGGAATCGTAAAAATAAACAAACAATGCTAAATATAGTGTTTAAAAATCCTTGAATTTATGGCTCATCGATACGCAATCATGGTTGCGCAAAAATTGGACTACACGGTTGAAGAAATAATGCGCAAATATTTAAGTGGTTTTGCGCATGCCAAAAAAATCAGGAATGCGTAAGAATTTGTTACAAAATCTTGTACGAGCTGTAAGGTTAATTTTCTTGCTTTATAGAATGTTAGCGAAAGACTAGAATCAGGCAGAACGAAACGCCAAAATGCTTAAAATAAGACAATATCCTGTGTATACAGTTGAAGAAATAATGCGCAAATATTTAAGTGGTTTCGCGCATATCAAATATATCAGGAATGCGTAAGAATTTGTTACAAAATCCTGTACGGGCTGCAGAGATGATTTTCTTGCCTACTAGAACGTCGAAAAATAGCTAGAATCAGGCAGAACGAAACGACTTGAGAATGTTTCCATTCGTTACTCATCATACACAATCAAATATGTGCCAAAATGCTTAAAATAAGACAGTATCTGTGGATACAGTTGAAGAAATAATGCGCAAATATTTAAGTGGTTTCGCGCATCCAAAAAATATCAGGAGATGCGTAAGAAATAAAGCGCAAATATTGAAATGGTTTCGCGCATATCAAATATATCAGGAATGCGTAAGAATTTGTTACAAAATCCTGTACGGGCTGCAGAGATGATTTTCTTGCCTACTAGAACGTCGAAAAATAGCTAGAATCAGGCAGAACGAAACGACTTGAGAATGTTTCCATTCGTTACTCATCATACACAATCAAATATGTGCCAAAATGCTTAAAATAAGACAGTATCTGTGGATACAGTTGAAGAAATAATGCGCAAATATTTAAGTGGTTTCGCGCATCCAAAAAATATCAGGAGATGCGTAAGAAATAAAGCGCAAATATTGAAATGGTTTCGCGCATATCAAATATATCAGGAATGCGTAAGAATTTGTTACAAAATCCTGTACGGGCTGCAGAGATGATTTTCTTGCCTACTAGAACGTCAAAAAATAGCTAGAATCAGGCAGAACGAAACGACTTGAGAATGTTTCCATTCGTTACTCATCATACACAATCAAATATGTGCCAAAATGCTTAAAATAAGACAGTATCTGTGGATACAGTTGAAGAAATAATGCGCAAATATTTAAGTGGTTTCGCGCATCCCAAAAATATCAGGAGATGCGTAAGAAATAAAGCGCAAATATTGAAATGGTTTCGCGCATATCAAATATATCAGGAATGCGTAAGAATTTTTTACAAAATTCTGTACGGGCTGTAAAGTTGATTTTCTTGCTTTATAGAACGTAAGCGAATAACTATAGAATCAGGCATAACGAAAAGACAAATGTTTAAGTAGTTTTGCGCATGCCACAAATATCAGGAAAGGAGTAAGAAATAATGCGCAAATATTTAAATGGTTTCGCGCATACCAAAAATATCAGGAATGCGTAAGAATTTGAACAAAATCCTGTACGAGCTGTAAAGTTGATTTTCTTGCCTACTAGAACGTCAAAGAATGGCTAGAATCCGGCAGAACGAAACGACTTGACAATGTTTCCATTCGTTACTCATCATACACAATCAAGTATGTGCCAAAATGCTTAAAATAAGACAGTATCTGTGGATACAGTTGAAGAAATAATGCGCAAATATTTAAGTGGTTTCGCGCATCCCAAAAATATCAGGAGATGCGTAAGAAATAAGCGCAAATATTCAAATGGTTTCACGCATATCAAATATATCAGGAATGCGTAAGAATTTGTTACAAAATCCTGTACGAGCGTAAAGTTGATTTTCTTGCTTTATAGAACGTCAGCGAATGACTAGATTCAGGCAAAACGAAACGATTTGGCAATATTGCCATTCGTTGCTTATCATACACAACAAAAAATATGCCAAAATGCTTAAAATAAGAAATGCGCAAATATTCAAGTGGTTTCGCGCCAGAAATGCGTAATAAATAATGCGCAAATATTTAAGTAGTTTCGCGCATATCAAATATATCAGAAATGCGTACGAAATAATGCGCAAATATTTAAGTGGTTTTGCGCAGGAATGCGTAAGAATTTGTTACAAAATACTGTCAGCGAATGACTAGAATCAAAATTTAAAATTTTTGTGGTAGATACTAAAACAAAATAGCAGGTTGTTACTTCACGTGGTCACCTGGTATAAATATAAAAATGATATAATTCAGCTTGCGTCCGTTTTATCGCTTGTCATGTCCCCTTCCGGGAAGATCGCTAGCACGCAGCTGGAACTAAACTTGGGCAGAATCAACCTGTAGTATCTCTAGCTATATTATCAATATTATCACTTCCTGTGAATCCCCCGAAGGCTTGGCGGGGTTTTCTTAGCCGGCGCGAACATCGCATCGCTTCGCTAAAGTTGGAGCTTTACTTCCTCTATGTAATGCCCGTAAACCCGCCGCACAATTGCCGGAAAATAAAGGGGACGTTTTATCTGTTTTTCTAGACGAGGTAGCCAGTTTAGCGGCGGAGGCCGAGAAGAAGCCGCCCGAGGAAAGGACGGAGAGGGAGCAGATCGCGATATTGGGCAAGCCCAGATTAGGAGATGTCACCAGGGCACAAATTAGGATAAAGGAAAGCAAGGAGTTTAAGGTAAGAGGGTTTTTATTGTAAAGGGACAGGGAGTTTTATGTAGGTAGGGATTTTATGTCTATACCCAATACGGCTGACGGGATAGCCCGGATTCGCATATTTCGTAATAGTCGATATGTTTTTTTATTAAACCAAGTGAAGGAGATTATACTTTTTTGTTTTTGGTCGCTTTGCATAAGTTTTGTTTTCTTTCCGAGGCTGCTGTGGAGATTGCTTTCCGTATAGAAATATAAAGTTTTAAATAATGTCAACAAATCTGAAATTAATTGGTTTTTGGATTATTTGCAAACAATGGAATAAATTAATGTTTTCAAAGTCGGATATGCAAGATATCAAAATATTACTTTTGTCGCTTTGGCGCATATGTAGGATTAATTAAAATATGCTACATAATGGGGCAAATAAGCTCAAATTTATGATCAGGTAGCGAGAAAATTGAGAAAAACATGATTTACCCCTTTAATTTTTGCCTTTGCCACGCTTTAAATCGTAATATGTTAATGCTACGAAGAAAGCAAAGCAGCCCAAAATTGTAGAGAACCTCAAGCTCTACCAAGTTGACACTAATTTTTACGTAAGATTGACAGGAAGCGAGAAAATTGAGAAAAACATGTTTTACCCCTTTAATTTTCACTTTTCCTCACATCTAAATCGTAATATTTATCCTACGAAATAAAAACAATTATAAAGAACCTCAAGTTCTACAATACTGACACCATTTTTTTTAAAGATTGATACGAAGCGATAAAATTAAGGAAAACATGTTTACCCCTTTAATTTTTACCTTTGCCACGCTTTAAACCGTAATATGTTATTCCAACGAAAAAAAAAACAAGGCCACCAAGGTTATAAAGAACCTTAAGCTCCACAAAATTTACACTAATTCTTACGTAAGAATGATAGGAAGCGGAAAAAATGAGAAAAACATATTTTACCCCTTTGATTTTTACCTATGCCACGTTCTTAATAGTAATATGATAGTTCTACCAAAAAAAAAAACAATACGACTAAAATTTTAGAGAATCTCATACTCTACAAAATTGACTTTTTTGTGTAAGACTGACAGGGAGCGAGAAAAATGAGAAAAACATGTTTTACCCCTTTAATTTTACCTTTTCCCACGATCTAAATCGTAATGTATTAATCCTACGAAAGAAACAATTATAGTGAACCTCAAGCTCTACAATATTGATACCAATTTTTAGTAAGATTGATACGAAGCGTTAAAATTGAGAAAACCATGTTTTACCCCTTTAATTTTTATCTTTGCCACCCTCTAGATCGTAATATGGTAATCCTATGAAAAAGACAGAGCCACCAAAGTTGTAAAGATCATCAAGCTTCACAAATTTCATACTAATTCTTACATAACATTGATAGGAAGCGAGAAAAATGAGAAAAACATATTTTACCCCTTTGATTTTTACCTTTGCCACATTCTTAATAGTAATATGACAATTCTACGATAAGAAAACAATACCACGAAAATTTAAGAAACCTCATGCTCTACAAAATTGATATTTTTTCTGTAACACTGACTGGGAACGCGAAAATTAAGAAAAACATGTTTTACCCCTTTAATTTTCACTTTTCCAATGAGACTAATATTATAGAGAATCTCAATCTCTACACAATTGATACTATTTTTACGTAAGATTGACAAAAAACTAGAAAAACATGTTTTACCCCCTTATTTTTTACCTTTACTACGCTCTAAATAGTAATATGTAAAGAAAACATTATGAATAAAATTGTAGAGAACCACATGCTCTACAAAATTGTTGCTATTTTTACGTAAGATTGGCAGGAAGCTATAAAATTGAGAAAAACATGTTTACCCCTTTAATTTTCACTTTTCTAATGAGACTAATATTATAGAGAATCTCAATCTCTACACAATTGATACTATTTTTACGTAAGATTGACAAAAAACTAGAAAAACATGTTTTACCCCCTTATTTTTTACCTTTACCACGCTCTAAATAGTAATATGTAAAGAAAACATTATGAATAAAATTGTAGAGAACCACATGCTCTACAAAATTGTTGCTATTTTTACGTAAGATTGACAGGAAGCTATAAAATTGAGAAAAACATGTTTTACCCCTTTAATTTTCACTTTTCTAATGAGACTAATATTATATAGAATCTCAATCTCTACATAATTGATACTATTTTAACGTAAGATTGACAAAAAGCTAGAAAAACATGTTTTACCCCCTTATTTTTTACCTTTACCACGCTCTAAATCGTAATATGTTAATCCTACGAAAAAAAAACAATTATAGAGAACCTCAAGCTCTACAATATTGATGCCATTTTTTACGTAAGATTGATACGAGGCGATAAAGTTGAGAAAAACATGTTTTACCCCTTTAATTTTTACCTTTGCCACGCTTTAAATCGTAATATGCTAATATTATGAAAAAGACAAAGCCAACCAAGTTATAAAGAACCTCAAGCCACACAAATTTCACACTAATTCTTACGTAAAATTGATAGGAAGAGAGAAAAATGGGAAAAACATATTTTACCCCTTTGATGTTTTCCTTTGCCACGCTCTTAATAGTAATATGACAATTCTACGAAAAAAAAAAAACAATACGACCACAATTTTAAAGAATCTGATGCTCCACAAAGTTGATTTTTTTATGTAAGACTGACAGGGAGCGAGAAAATTGAGAAAAACATGTTTTACCCCTTTAATTTTCACTTTTCCTCCGATATAAATCGTAATATATTAATCCTACGAAAAAAACAATTATAGTGAACCTCAAGCTCTACAATATTGATACCAATTTTTAGAAAGATTGATACGAAGCGATAAAATTGGGAAAAACCTGTTTTACCCCTTTAATTTTTACCTTTGCCACATTCTTAATAGTAATATGATAATTCTACGAAAAGAAAACCATACAACCACAATTTTAGAGAACCTTATGCTCTACAAAATTGACTTTTTTATGTAAGACTGTCAGGGAGTGAGAAAAATGAGAAAAACATGTTTTACCCCTATAATTTTTACTTTTCCAATGAGACTAAAATTATAGAGAATCTCAATCTCTACATAATTGATACTATTTTTACGATAGATTGACAAAAAGCTAGGAAAACATGTTTAACCCCCCTTATTTTTTACCTTTACCACGCTTTAAATCGTAATACGTTAATTTTACGAAAAAATACAATGATACCAAAATTGTAAAGGATCTGAAGTTCTACAAAATTGGGACTATTTTTTACGTAAGATTGACAGGAAACGATAAAAGTAAGAAAAACATGTTTTACCCCTCATAGTTTTTACCTTCCCGCGCTCTTTGTTACACATTACTTGAGGGTTTGCTTTAACTAAGAGTCGTTTACATTGATTAGAAACAACACGGGCCCCAGTACTGAGCCTTGAGGTACACCTCGAGGAATTTTGTCACAACTTTAAACGATTTCTTATCTAACAAATCTAGTGCAACAAAGCGAATGAAAATCGACGTCTCCAGGCTAATTTAGGCGTAATTAGATCTGAGTTAGCTCATCCTCCGATAATGATTTAAATATTTATGTTCACCGTTGAATTACAGAACACCGTAGACAAGCTGGTCCAGCGAGCCAACGCGTCCTTGTTAATAGGCACGTCGTCCTGGAAGGAGCAATTCGTCGAGGCCATGACTGTGAGCGCCAGCGACGACGCGGACGAGAAGGAGCCGTCTGGGCTGGACTACGTCATGCACTTCGTCACCATATTCTGGAAAATAATGTTCGCCTTCGTCCCTCCCACAGGTACGTATTTATCAGAGCGAATTCGTTATTTCAAAATTTTGCGATAATGCGAGCATCATTAAAACCGCCAGTAACTTGTTGCTATTAGGGTGACAAAGACTGTGTAGGGGTGGCACTTGGTCCCAGAAGGGTGTGGGTATATACAGGTGTGTCAAATCAAAGGTAATCGTGGCGGAAGGTTCATTAGGAAAGGGAATTAATTACACCGTAAAATGTTTGCGGTAAAAATGGATTTTCCACGCACTCCTGTGTAAGGCTGTGTGGTTCGTATATTATTTATGGGCCAATTTTCTGTTCAAATAAGCTAATTGCTTGGATATTTTCGCTGAGATAATCAATTAAAGCGAGTAATTAGTGTGTTTATTTATACTGAAGTGATGAAATTTATTGGCAAGGCCAGATTCAAAATATATATAATAAGTTAATTTTTCGTGTTCCTGGTTTGATAACTTCAGAAAAATTAATTTGATTAGGGGGCTGCCTAATTTATGTGCAGCGTTTTATTACATTCCACGTCATCAGAAGGCAGTTTAAGCTTTGAAATCCCATTTCCAACTGCTGCCTTTGTGCGTGATGCCGTTCGTGACGACTCGCTCTGTAATTTATTTCAATTATATTCCGACTTCTTCTTTTCCACCTGGCTATGTCCGTTTGCAGGTTGATGAATGAGAATGAATGTGGAACGCGTTACGTAAAAGTCGTGAATAATATATGCGAGAAATGTAGCTTTATATATGGCAAATTATGGTGGCAGGGGTAATACCCGATTCGCTCGTTACTATTATGCCTGTATGTATGGAAAATGTGTGCAGTTTTATAATTTGACACAGTCGGATCTGATGTACGATGAGAGATAGGTATTTAACATGTCACACCGGACATGTGTAGTTAATTGCATACGATCATATTACGGGAGTAAAGCACAAGCAAGGGGCCTTTCAGCCACCGCTCAGTCTACGGTCCGACCGGAATTCACTTATACGCAGGCAACAAATGCAGAACAGAGACCACTGCATCACTGCATCGAGACTTAGTCAGTCATCACCCGGCTCTCACGCTGTACCGCTCCGTACCTGCATTTCAATTCAATTATATCAACTCAACCTAACTTAAATCTAATAAACATTAAACAAATAAAAAACTCGTGACGCGACGGACATTAAATTTTACATTCCTATATATAGAAGTTTCAGCCTCGTACATAATCAGTTCTAATTTAGATGACGTCGAGGAAACACCGTGTAACAGGTAGAGGTGCAGTTAACACTCCGATAAACAATTTACCTTTCGAACTGCATTTACCTGGTTATCAGTACTGCGAAACAGGTACAAAGTTACGTAAAGGCTTATCACGTGGAGACCCAGGTATTAATCCTCTGGATAAAGCTTGTCGTGAACACGATATTGCTTATAGTGAAATAGCAAACTTGGAAGACCGACATAAAGCCGATTACATACTTGAACAAAGAGTTTGGGAACGTGTTAAATCTAAAGACGCTAAATTAGGGGGAAAAGCTGCAGCTTGGGCTGTCACTAACGCTATGAAGGTTAAACGTAAATTAGGTATGGGTGTAGTAGAAGTGTAGGAGTGTATCCAGCAATTATCAACCAAATTAAATCAGGGCTTTTCGGCGCTTTCATAGAAAATTCCTTGTACCTGCCTCTACACACGCTCATTCAGAAAAAAAATCATTGCACAAGCTTCTTCGGTAATAAATTAAATCTAAACCTAAACATAAATCAAGTGTTCGAGGAACATGTCAACTACGTTCATTGTGAAGGGTTAGATCCAGTGCTTAAAGGAAATTATTATTTATGACCTCAAGAAATATATTTGCGTGAATACTAGATCGTCACATATCCCTTTCTTAGCCATCCTCCAAGGGCATTATGGGCAGCAAAACATAAATCAACAGAGTTTTATTTACACCTGTAACCCGGCGCTCTCTACTATTCACTATCGCTCCGAAGAATAAGCAGGTGGCAGAAAACGAGTATATTTACTAGCACGACGTTCAGGAGTTTGTTGCGTTTATTTTTAAAATTTCGTACTTATGCTCCTCTCCCGATAAGACACCCTATATACTTCGGATCGCTTTGTAGGATGTGAAGCAAGAAGTGAGGCCATCAGTTATCTTATCACTCTTAACTGTAGACGTGACCTACTCTTTCTACGTAAATTGAGATACAAACTCAAGCAATAACCATTATTATGCTTTATCCTTCCTTCCATCGATGCTTTATCACCCCTAAGACTGTTGCCGCACTTCCCGAGTTCGCATTTCACGATATTTAAGTAATATCATGTTTAAACCTAATTATACAGGAAGGCTTGCATAAGTAGACAAAAAATGCGTTCCTCAAGGTCCTGCAATTGCATCCTATTCAACGTTGGTAAAATTCAGAAGCTTTCTTAAAAAATCGATGGCTCTTACAAATATGGCGCAGCTGATTGACGCGATATGTCAAAGTTTCTATACTAAATGTTCGCTGTGTGTTAAAATTGAAAAGCATTTCAGCGTGTATTATCTTCATCTTTTTTATACCTGCGTGAAAAATTCCTTGTCCCGTTGCTGGCGAAATAAAAACGAGATAAGATCCGCATCGGTTTGATATTCCACGCTGTCACGTATGACAGTTCATTAGCGCTTATCGATACTCGCGTTCGCTTTCGCTTTCAAAACCGCAGTCGGATCGGCTACTTTTTGACGGCCCGTTTATTCGCTTGACGTCTCACCCACATACGTGTTGGGCAAAGTAAAACTGAATCGGTGAATGAACTGACCTTCAGAGAATTTCCCCACACAAATGAACATATACAGAGTGTTATAGTTGCTGAGTTATTAGTCTGTTTGCCTTTTACGTACGTTACTTCAGTTGTCACAAGGTGTCGCTACACTACGCTACGTTCCTGGGTCATTGTTCTATTAATTCCAGTGACTATCAAACATTTTATTGTGATTTTATTTGAAGACTTTTTTTCCTTAACTTTAGTAACACCCTCTATCGGAAGAATTTAAAATTTGTTTGAAAAATTCCCTGTTTTAAGAACAAATATTTTTCACAATATATTAATACCAAGTAGTTACACAGATGATCTGCTGAATTTTAACTCCCTCTATTAGGAAACGAAAAAATACTTTGGGATCACTCTGTATAATCGTTTTATCACTTTTAGCTATAGACGTGCCCCCTTTTACGTAAATTGAGATATGAACTGGAGCAATAACCGTTATTACACATTTATTCTTCCTTGCAACGATGTTTTATCACCCCTACGACTGTTGCCGTACATCCCGAGTTCGCATTTGATGATATTTAAGCCACATTACAAGCAGACGAAATGTTTTACGCGATAGTGTCTCGATGGAAGTAAAACTGTGGACAATATTTCTCTTTCAATTACTTTAAATTAAATACTACTAGTGTGCCCCTTTATTCCTGGACAAAATGGACATGATGAAATAAGATCACAATAAAATGTTTGATGGTCACTGGAATTAACCGAGGAACGTAGCGTAGCGTAGCGACACCTTGTGACAACTGAAGTAACGTACGTAAAAGGTAAACAGACTAATAACACAGCCGCTAATAACCTACTAACCTAATTTCGGTATTGAGACGCATGTCAGCTGTTGCAGTGCCACTTTTTTATTCCGATTCGCTATTTCCATTGTTGTGTGTTATGGATGACAACGAAGAAGGTCATGTCTGTTGCCATTTTTATTCGAATTTTGAAATTTTCGACGTGATATTAATTTGTGGCGTAGTTAGACAGATCTGCTAGGTAAGACATTTCTTATCAACCAGCGCGATACCTTAATTTAAGCCTCCACTAATCAGAAAGCGCAAACGTTCTAGAAATCCAATATACAGAGCACGCGACTTGCAGAATTTCTATTACCTACCCTGCGATTTCCACCGGTTAATGACATACGTAACTGTAATCACCCAGAAGGTTATACTCGCTGGCTTGCGTGATTTTAAGCATAAATCACTTAATTGGTGGATTTATACAATCGGTTTGAATAATTCTGCTAATGGTTCACCCCATGATCTTATCAAAATAATTGTTTTCGAATAATCAACTCAATTTTAGTCGAATTTCTACGAGGCATCCTGTATCGCGCGTTGCTCCTTTTCCTCAGTTCCAGAACTTGCCATACATATTTCATATTTGTGGCTAATGTTCTTTTTCTTCACCTAAAAACTTCCTATCGCCGTTTTCTAGCCGCCAAATCGAAATAACAATATAACCCGCTAAGTTGCTGATATTTCCGTTCCACCGAATAGCTCGCCGTTCACGGCCCCCTATCGATGAAACGTAGAGCTTTTTACGAAAAACGCGACGTCCTAGAAAATCCGATAAGGTCGTCTTGGTAATGATCGTGACGGGAAAATGTTACAGGCTATGGAATTGCGTTAGGATTATGACGCAGAAATGTATCAATTGTCACGGCTTTGTGCGCGGTACGGGGTGGAGCACCAAATTAAATGAATTAACAGCGTCCAATTAATTAATAAGCCTAGAATCGTAACATTATGCTGGGTTAAACAAGGCGTTCAATTTCACCTACGCTTAGTAGGTGGGGCCACTTCATCCCGTCCCCTCCACTTCTACTTTTTACCTCCCCCGCCAACCAATATCCGTTCAGGCGAGTCCACTCGCAATTTTGCGTAGCCAGCGGTTCCTTGGGAACCGATTCGTATAGTCCTTTCCCATCGAAAATTTCAATTCCCCGTGATAAGATAAAGTTATCTAAATATGATTTTCCGGTTGCCGCAGACATAACAAAAACTCAACCATCTCAGCTAAGCCCCGCCTCAGCCAATCGGAACGCTCGATTTGCTAAGCCTCACCCCCCAACCTATCAGAACGCCCGATTTGCTAAGCCCCGCCCAGGGCACTTATCAGCCGTGACCTAGAAGTAGCATATTACTGGAACGCTTTCGTTAGAAAATACCAGCTTTACCATCTAGTCCGTTAAGAGCTACTTATTGATCTGCCTTTATCCTTTATCGAGCCTTTAGATTCAATTTCTTACTCAGAAACTTGCGTGTTCCTCAAGGACCAACCACGAGCCCGCTCGTTTTATAGCATTTATCAACGATTTTTCTAACGACATATGTTTGTTTTTATGCGGTTTAGACCTTAAACTATGTTATAGGGTCACTTCTTTTTGCCTTTTTAGTTTAGATTTAGCCATAAAAATTATATTGCTGATATATTCAATCCTTGCACTAAATAATAACCCCAACGTTCTCTCTTTTGTTACAGATATGCTGAAAGGATACCTGTGTTTCGTAGTGTCCATCCTCTGCATAGGAATAGTAACCGCCGTCATAGGAGACATCGCTTCGCATTTCGGAGCCACCCTAGGGATAAAAGACGCCGTTACTGCCATAGTGTTCGTCGCGCTAGGCACGAGCATCCCAGGTATGTATGTATGTATGTATGTATGTTCAGGCGAGTCCACTCGCAATTTCGCGTAGCCAGCAGTTCCTTGGGAACCGATTCGTGTAGTCCTCTCCCATCGAAATTTTGAACTCCCCGTGATAAGATAAATTTATCTAAACATGATTTCCGTTGCAGCAGTCATAACAAAACTCAACCAATTACTTCTTATATACCCCGTGGCACAAATTGAAATTAACTTTTACATTATTAATAGCTATTTCCCTTCTTTTATAAATCTTATACCCCCGATTTGCTACAGGAACATTTTTGGCGCCCAATAAGAATACTAACTACCTACTGAACTTTCATCAATTGAAATAACTGTACCTAACAGACTATATATGTTTTTAGGGCAATAATTTAATGCCTTGTAGAGAACGGAATTGCAGCTATTGGAACATCAATTCGCATTCTGTGTGTATCAGCAATAAATGGTAGTTTGGAAATATTGCATCCAGTAACTACCTAACATCAATTTAGAATGTACTGCCTTTGAGCGCAATCGATTTATTTAACCATTTTTCTTTACAGACTGTCTGGCATTCGGAGCCTCTCAATTGTGGTCAATACATAGGGTGATGGTGAATTGTGACGCAAAATATTTATCACCCATGTTTTTTCTATTTCGTCCCACATTTTTATTTTCTTTATGACCCCCCATAACGTTAAATGCAATATGCAATGAAATTTTGTATAAATTCCGCTACATTGTCATTTATTACCTATTACGTTCCAACCTTTATGCCGGATTCGTATTCATAACAGTAACGTTTAAATTCAATTTTACAATTAGGAACGGCGCCCTTTGTGCAACTGACAATTTAACACAACCTCTACCCGGAGGAGCCACCGACAGCCTCGGAAACATCTAGGATATGATTAAATATTCCGTTCCAGGGCTGCGGGATCAAAGGAAGTGAGAGTAATCAAAGTTGACATGTCGTTCTGGGGATCCTAAGCTAGTTAACATCGATTGTATCTGCGTATTTAACAATTTAGACGCGCAAATAATAATTTGGGGCTCTCGTGAGACTTCCACTTGGATGCCTTGAACACCAAAAAGGCAAAACAACACAGCAATTCCTTGGGAACCGATTCGTATGGTCCTCTCCCATCGAAATTTTGAACTCCCCGTGATAAGATAAATTTATCTAAACGTGATTTCCGTTGCAGCAGTCATAACAAAACTCAACCAATTCTTATATACCCCGTGGCACAAATTAAAATTAATTTTTACATTATTAATAGCTACTTATACCCCGTTTTGCTACACAATTGCCGATATTCAATCAGCGAACACAGCAACGCTGGTTGGAGTTAATATGAATAAGTCCTCGAAAAAAAAATCGTATATGTATCTGTATATGCTTGTAAACAGCCAGGTGCATAAAAACAGCATCCGAGATAAGGCCGGCCGGCGAGCGACGCAGAACTGAGACTCAACCAGCAACGCGACGTGCGCGAGCCTCGGAACTTTATCATTCTTGGACGGGTTCCACGTTGAGTATAAAGTTTTCAAAGGCGAATACAAAGTAAAAATATTCCAACCGAACCGAATTTGTCAGTCTGCGAGGCGAGGCGGACGACGAATCGAAATAATAGATTAATAAGTTCGCGAAGTCTGTCGCTGAAGCAACATTAATCAGACGCAGCGCTAGAATGGGATAGTCTAGCCTGGGAATTTATTCGAGAGACGCTCTACGTCTTGCTTTTGCAGGAAGGACTGATTTGTACGGGCGTTGTTTTACGCGAGGAAGAGTCGGCGTTCAGTTACGCCTCAGGAGTTTAAGAATAAATGTCTGGCGATTTTTTACGGTTGGAAACTGAAAAGGCTGTTAGACTGTGATTCTCCTGGCAACAAAACAGAATATAAAATACTTTATCCTCTTTTATTATAAAATGGTGTTACTACTACCTAAACAACAGAAATATCACATATATACGATTACAGTTTTCGACGATTTTTAACCTAGCCTACGAGTGCCAGCCCTGTTCGCCTCTAAATCCGAACAGAGTAGGACGTTTGTTGCCTCCTGGAACTTCCACGGACTTTTTAAGTGTCTGTTATTTACCGCGCGCACTCTTAAATTCCCTTGTAAACGTCAAACTCGACGATCCGTAAAGCCTTTTCGGGTGAAATGAGTTCGTTGACTAAAACTCTTGAAATCACGTGCTAAGTTAAATACCGCATCTTCAAAGATAAAGCGTTCAAGCTCGAAGCTCAATAAAAAGTTTTGTGGTTTGAAAATAAATAAAACCAGGAAGCTGGCTTGCGACTTCGGTTTACGAGATAAATTTATGGAAAGTGCTATCGATAACTTAAGGATAATCGGCTATTTATTGCCTACCTGAAATATAAATCGTACATTTAAATAAGAATTTCCCCCGTGTGTTAATTTTATTGCATATGATAATGTAATGGGGAGTCTACCATATAAAATGCATCTATGTTTTAAACAGACAACTTGCAACGTCTGCCCTCTGTTAGAGAAGTCGGTAACTAAGTCAATTCAGATGATAGCTGTAGGTAGGCAAACTTCAATACAATACAGTGTATTGTAAGTTGCATAAGAGAATATTTTCCATTTTGAGTGTTGCGGCAGCAGCAAAAGACATTTCCTCCCCGTTTTCGAGGGTGGGGACCACGATGGTGGTAATAACTTTTTAGCCACCCTCCCGCAACTACCCCAAAATCGAAAAAACACCCCCTCTTTTCTGTTTTTCGATCTTAGGCTTGCGGGAACTCTTCGGATCGAGTTTTTCTTGAGGAATAATGGTGAATTTAGTAGGTCTGAACTAGGGGAGGCCCGACCAACCCCCACTTCTAATAGTGAAAACCCTAAAAATCGCTGATAAGGGGATGAAAATGTTTTCGAGGGCGAGGAACACGATGATGGTAATATTTTTTTCTCCTACCCTCCCCCAACTACCCTTAAATCAAAGAAACCACCTTTTTTTTTGTTTTTCGGTCCTAGGCTTGCAACGGCTCGTTGGATCGGGTTTTTTTCGGGGAATAATGATGAATTTACTAATTAAAAACAGAGATTCTTAAACGTATGCCCAGGATACTTACTAACAGTTTTCCGAAAGCCCCTTATGGAGTCTATGCTTTCATAATATCTCAAACAGTATTGATTTTTTTAAAGTGTTTTTTCTCCTTTCCAGACACTTTTGCTAGCAAAGTAGCAGCCATCCACGACAAACACGCAGACGCCAGTGTCGGCAACGTGACTGGCAGCAATGCAGTCAACGTATTTCTTGGCATAGGTGTCGCATGGTCAATTGCCGCCATTTATCACCATGTCAAAGGAAACGTCTTCCAAGTAGATCCTGGCAAGTGAGTACCAAGGAAAGGTTCATGGGCGATTCATTCTTGCTTTAGATTGGTTTTACTGACTGATTTTTTTGTTGCAGCCTTGCCTTTTCCGTTACGATATTCTGCACCGAGGCAGCATTAGTCATCATTATATTAGTAGTAAGGAGAGCGAAATTTGTTGGCGGTGAATTGGGAGGGCCCGTTTACATCAAGTACTTCACCTCAGCTGTTCTCTTTTCCTTGTGGCTCATCTACCTCGTGATGTCGACATTGGAAGTGTACGATGTACTCCACGGATTCTAGGCGTTCTATGTACTTAATTTGAATGATAGTGTAGTCTAACTGGAACTCGAAACAATGTAGTGCCGGCTTTCTACCTATCGGGCTTTTTTTGGGTAACGCGCCTAAAATATTTATAAGTATGTAATAGAAATAAACTTAGTAGGGGTACTTATTTTTAAAACGATTACAAAAATCCTGTACCTGCGCCGAATATTCAGTCCAGGATTTATTTAGTCTATCTAGGTTGCTTAGTTTGATACAAAAAAACCATGCGAAACGCTATCTGGAGGTGGTGACGTAAGTAACTAAAGCTTTAAAACACAACGGACCAAGAGGCCAACGAATATTGAAATGTTTACAATTAGATGTAGGGCTCAGAATGCCTCGTGACACGTGCATTAACTTCAATGACAAGAGGACCAACACAATGCATTCATAGACATAATTACACAGATATTTGCTTTACGCGATGCATTTTTAACGTTACGTTTGTTCAAAAATAGAACAACAAATAAGTACCTCCCACTTTCCCATGGATTTTATGTTTATAGATGATGTTAAAGAAAATTTTAAAGCTACCTAAAAAAACTGCCATAGGTGAAGGCAGGTGCCACCTTGTTTCAGACTAGTTTCTACTTTGACTTTACTAGTTTAGATACACAAAAGACTTAAAAGTAATGAAACGAATATTTTTATTACGCTTATACTGTTTCGTTTCTTAGAGTATAATACAAGATATTAATTTTCTAGTAAGCTTTGTGTAAAAATTACCATATTTTCAGAATGTATATGACTGTATATCAAAGACCTGATCATTTTGTTTTTATAAAATAGATAATTTCACCTAGAGCAAAATTTAATAGTAAAAATTTCGATCCTAATACTCATGACACATTATTACGGGTGGTTTATATTTGAATCGCAATTAGACCGCCTGAAATAGTTGATTCATTTAAATATACTCGTATTTTTTTTGTAGAGCTTTATGTTCTTTTTCAAAAAATGCTGCAGCCGCTTTCGCCATAGTGTTTAGCTTAGGTGCATTTCTCAGTTTACGAAATCAATGTGAGCGACATATCGGTTTTTTTTTTTAATTAAGTTTATTATTTTCCAAATGGCAGTTGCCCAAACAGATGTTGAAATAATTGTTATCTTAAATTTTAATTAGTGAGGCGTGATTATTATTTTTATTATTTTTAAACTACTAGAGATTTAAAAAGCTAAAAAATACAATCTCCATAT
Organism: Rhagium mordax; assembly: GCA_963680705.1. Taxonomy (NCBI): domain Eukaryota; kingdom Metazoa; phylum Arthropoda; class Insecta; order Coleoptera; family Cerambycidae; genus Rhagium; species Rhagium mordax. The sequence goes on from OY796657.1 coordinate 109,924,439, forward strand.
TCACATTGCAGCCATTGGTACATAATTAAATGTTCTTAATCCGCCCCTGGCTTGTAGGCGATGAATTCTGAAAGACGGATCTGCCCTAGTGAGAGATTGTCAAATGTCAATCGTCAAAAACTTAACCTCAAAAGAGTTGGGTTTTTGGTTTAAATTGGTTTACAAAAACATCTCATAGGACAAGAAATGGATGCAAAAGTTTGATTTTAATGTTCTGTATCTCAAGAATGTTATAACCCCCTTGTTTAGTTTAATTGGTGGCATAAAAAAATTTCGAAAATAAATATGAGTTTGAATTTTTTCCGTTTAAGTATATCCAGACAGGCCAAGACCAATATTTTCAATAACGGACAGAATTTTGGGTATTTTTTCGATCCTCATAAATATAGTAATGCGTTATAGAAATGTTATTCCAGGATTTGGTTTTAGTTAATACAAAAATATTTTTGTAGATGCGTAGCTCACTTTTGGGTTTTAATGCTACTAGTCCCAATTCCTTACCTCAAATAGCTTGTTTTAATGTTATTTAGACATTTTTACACTTCAAGGAACGCCCAAAAACGATGACTGAATGTCTACGTAAAATTAAACCAAAGTTGACGAGGTTGCGTTACAGATTTCGGTCCTAAGCATTTATAAAGTAGATAAGTACGAGAGAACTTCCCATTTTTTATGATTCACTCTGTATATTTATAGTCAATTATTTTTTTAATCGATATACAAATTTGCCTATAGTAAAGTTGTTATTGCAATTTTTTACAAGAAAATTTGCAAACGTAGATGTACAATACTTAATAACGTAAAGATATTGAAGTCCTAACATAAAGAATTACTATAATTGATATTAGCCATAGGATACGCATGTGTCTGCGCCGGCGTGCAAGTGACCAGAAAATTAAACAGGAGCGCATAAGCCCATGAATGAAATATTGAAATATTTTTTTTAATACATGGGAGAACGTATTTATCCTCAATTTTTTTTTTCTTTAAATTTCGAGGGTGTTACGTCGCTCCCATTATTTTTCCTGGTGTACTGCACGTCGGCACCTTATAGTTAGCTTATAGCAGCTAAATCGTTTATTTTAAAATTGTTGTTAATAATTGTTGTATACAAGTGATAAATTTATTACCTATATTTTACATGTTAATATATGAAGTTGTCATGAAATGTCTTTAAAATAATATATCTTATCGGTAGTCCTGTCTCCATTTTCGTAGACAAAACGTTTTGTTTGAAAATTTAAATTCTTTTGATCGACTCGAGATAAAACCATGAATCGTTGAAATAATTGATCGGATTAAGGTTATTCAGGCCAGTCAAAAGAATTCAAATTTCGTACACCTCGAATGTAAAATTTCTCAGCCTTCTATAGTGCTCGGAGTTATGCCAATAGCTAGGAGAGTTCACGTTATTTTTAACTTAGCAAATAATCAAAACGCTACGTAATTATCAGTAAAACAAGTTTTTCAAAATACACACAATTCTATAAATGTTGAAATTTGTTTGTTGTCTTAATGGTATTTTAAATAATTACAAAGTCTGACGTGGAACCAGCTAAATAAATTGGTAGATAGTGAATAGTGTAAACTAAGCGCGAAGTCTTATTTATGGATTAAAAAACGAATTTACATTAGTTTTAGAACATACATTATAGCAAAGCATTTTTATTTACGTTTTGTATCGGATTTCAAACGAAGATAAACTTTGATCAGTGACGAGTCTAAAAGTGTCTATGAGTGTCTCGGAAAAAACGGCATCACTTTAAGTTAGTTAAAAAATAATAATTTAAGATTAAACAACATTAATGATTGTATTGTCTATTAAAATAGTGTCGGAGTTTTTAGAAAAAGCACCTTGTCACAAATGTATAGATAAGATTTTTAAATTGAAACGTTCGTCAGATGTTCAAATATAAATTCCGCTGATTTTATCCAGCCTGTGTTGCTCTCGATGTGTTCATCGTTGTTAGGAAATTAACTCTAGACATTTTTAGGTACTTAAAGGACTGAAGATTTTTTGTTGGTTGCATAATAACGACAATTTTCTATATCTAAAAAATTACCGATTAAAATAAACTACCTCAGACATGGAAAAAAACCGTCATTGAAACTGCTTTCCAGTTGCTAAGAAAATAAATCGTATGTACTGACGACTGTATACACTATTGTGTTAAAAGTGAGAAATAATAAATTATATTATAACACTAACGCCAGAAATAAAAAAATTGTCTTTATGTAACCAAAGATTTTTCTAAATTACATCCGAGTTATTTTAATTTTATAACACAATACAAAAATTTGTTTTAATAGAGGTAGGTGGTAGAGATAAGTTAAGTACCAAAAATTTTGTAAGAAACGTGTTCCAAAATAGTGTATGGAGATATTTAATATCTAGATGTATACTTTCCCCATTGAAAAAATTGTTTACGTCGATAATTAAAGATAATATAAGTATGTTAATTGTTATAAACATTGTACAGGGGAGTGAGCGGCTTGCTCGATTTCCTGCCTTCATTACGGAGCTTAAGAACGAAATTATGTTTAGTTCAGACTTCTTGTTTATTGGCAAAATATGTCCATACCAACTTTCGTATTTCTTCTAAAAATTTTGCGAGGCTTAATTCTTATTTTTCCCCAGGCTCAGTCTTGAAGACGGCAGATCCAGCGACTCGCTTACGCGGGACTCCCTGTGTCTAGGGTAGTCTCTCAAATTTAATTAATATTGTACTACATATAGTAAAAGGTGTTCCTGTTATTATTTTGTTAATTTTAATAAAAATGTACCTATACGTACGTATTGTTTTATTTTCGAAATTTTTTACAATTTACAAAATAATATCATTAAGTTTGGAAATATTCCAAACTTAATGATAATATTAATTATGCAGTCATTAGTTTTTTTCCGAATAGCGAATTGTACAATTCTGAATTTGCCTCGTCCGTCCAGTGGCAGTCGGCGATCGGTGCCACAAAATTAACAAGTTTTGCATGTATCGCATACCTAGTTTTCCTGCCCTTCGTTGCTCTCATATCTATTTTCCTCTTCATTTTGCTTCTTAAATTCTGCAACTGTAACCACTGCCTTCCCAGCTGAACGGGATCTGTTAGATCTGCTGATTTTACTTCGATTAGCTCTCTTAATAATTGGTGGTAGAAGTCGTCATCGTAAAATATTTCAGGGTTGTATTCTTCCGTGCATTTGACTTCTTGAGGGTCTTCGTGTTGTTCTTGACCTAAAATAGTGTAGTCGCTTCGCTTCAACTGAGTCCTCTTGATTAATTTCGCTCTGTCACTTAAAGTGTGTTCTATGTGATTTATTACCGAATGAGAGTTAGTGTTATTTTTCATCATGGCTATTTTAGTCTTCTCGTACCACTTTTGAATCACACCGTTTCTGTAGTTCTTATATCTGTCGTGTTGCTCTTTTATTTCTTTCTCAAGCTCGTTCAGCTTTCGCTTCTTCGTCGGAATTTCACTATCATCGTCATCTGCGGATTTCTCATCTTCCATATCGCTTGCAATTTCCTCGTCACCTTCATTTGCAGCTTTTTCTTTTACTTTACCCAATTCTTCGTTTCTGAATACTTTTTCAATACTAATTTTTGCAAATACAGTAATTTATCCACGACAGTACCCAAAGAATTTTTTGTTATTGCAACTTGGTTTGTAAATTCCTGACCGGACTGTTTTCTGATCTTAGAAATAGTCTCGGTCTGTGGCATTTTGTTTGCTGTGATTAAGCATTTTTGAAGTTGAATTCTCGTTTCTAGCAAACTTTCCCACATTTTCATTTGGTTTTTGACGCTCAAACCCTTTTTCACTTGAGAAGAGACGTCTGTGCCATTCATGCTTGAGGTTATCTTGTAACAGTTAATACTCATTGGTTACAAGCTTAACCTAAAAGAAGTAAATCGCTAAAAATTAAATAAACGAACTGTACTATTACTTTATGAACCAATTACGATAACATCGGACCGGACTATTGCAATGCAAATGTCGCTGAAAGCCGACTTGTGGTGTCGCCAGAGTTCATTCCACCAATAGAAGCACAGAATATATAAAGGAAATAGAAGTGTAGTGCGAGACTATCTTCAGATTAAAGAGAACTGGTGACAGTCAGTGGCGTAGAAGTAGGTAAATTAAAGGATAAAAATGAAATATTTTCAATTTAAAATATATAGGGCGAAGAAAGGCTCAAGGGTGATAAACCCTTGGGAAAGGTTAGCCAATTACATTGCAATACGTTATAAAATTCCTGTCTGTCTCACTCGATATGAACCTCTCGACTATACGTTGGTTTCCCATTTACAGGGAAGGCGGGTAATTTAAAATACAATCGAGTTATTGGTTTCTTCATAAGAGATGATCAAAATCATTAAATTTGTAATATAATTTTAATTTTTGTAAAAATAATTTAACTTCTTTGCTTCTACAGTGAAATGAATGAAAGTGACAAAGAGTTTTACTTTATATCCAAAAACGCAAAGTAATCAGTATGATGGATTTAGGCTTAGGCTGGAGTGCCAAAATTTAAAGGGGGACTAAAAATCAGAATCAATTGGCTTGTCTTTTCTCTGGGCTGTATGAACACATTTTTGAGCTGTTTTTCTCGTTTTCATGTGTATATGAAAGATATTTCAAGAGTATAATTATTTTATTTAAATAGTTGAGTGTTTAATCTATAAAATATCTAATAAAAAGTTTATTTAAAAGATCCAGCGACTCGCTTATGCGGGACTCGCTGTGCCTAAGGTAGTCTCAAATTTAATTAATATTTACTACATATAGTAAAAGGTGTTCCTGTTATTATTTTGTTAATTTTAATAAAAATGTACCTATACGTATGTATTGCATTTTATTTTCTAAATATTTTCTTTACTTACAAAATAAATACTCTATATATTCTTTACGCAGTCATTGGGTTTTTTTTCCGAACAACGAATTGTACAATTCCGTTTTTGCCTCGTCCGTCCAGTGGCAGTAGTCGATTGGTGCCATAAAATTAACAAGTTTCGTGTGTATCGCATACCTAATTTTCCTGCCCTTCGTTGCTCTCGTATCTATTTTCCTCTTCATTTTGCTTCTTAAATTCTGCAACTGTATCCACTGCCTTCCCAGCTGAACGGGATCTGTTAGATCTGCTGATTTTACTTCGATTAGCTCTCTTAATAACTGATGGTAGAAGTCGTCATCGTCAAATATTTCAGGGTTGTATTCTTCCGTGCATTTGACTGCTTGAGGGTCTTCGTGTTGTTCTTGGCTCTGCTCAGCAGGCGCTTGACCTAAAATTGTGTACTCGCTGCGCTTCAACTGAGTTCTTTTGATTAATTTCGGTCTGTCGCTTAAAGTGTGTTCTATGTGATTGATTACCGAATGAGAGTTTGCGTTATTTTTCATCACGGCTATTTTAGTCTTCTCGTGCCACTTTTGTATCACACCGTTTCTGTAGTTCTTATATCTGTCGTGTTGCTCTTTTATTTCTTTCTCGAGGTCGTTTAGCTTTCGCTTCTTCATCGGAATTTCACTCTTATCGTCCTCGGATTCGTCTGCGGATTTCTCATCTTCCGTATCGCTTGCAATTTCCTCTTCGTCACCTTCATTTGCAGCTTTTTCTTTTACTTTACTCAAGTTCTTCGTTTCTGGATATTTTTTCAAAACTAATTTTTGCAAATACAGTAATTTATCCAAGACAGTATCCAAAGAATTTTTTGTTATTGCAACTTGATTTGTAAATTCCTGACCAGACTGTTTCCTGATCTCAGAACAAGTCTTTGTCTGTGGCATTTTGTTGGCTGTGATCAAGCATTTTTGAAGCTGTATCCTCGTTTCCAGCAAACTTTCCCACATTCTCATTTGATTTCTGACGCTCAAACCCTTTTTCACTTGAGAAGAGACGTCACCATCATTCATATGTTTGAAGCTATCTTTTTCCTTTGTTACTACGCTATTTTCCAAATCCTCGCTTTCATTTTCGGAACCATCATCCTCTTCATCTTCGCTATTTTCTGCTTCACTTTGTTCGGTGGATCCCTTGCTTTCATTTTCCACAGCATCTACTTCGGATTCTTCAGCAGCGTCTTAAAAAATATGAAGGTTATATTGAAACGCAAATAACCCAAAACACATTAGTTGAGACTTACCCACTTCGGATTGTTCACTTTCGGAAGACTCATAGAGACTCCTCCTGCTTCCCTTCTTGCCAGCGTACCTTTCGTCGACGTCTCCTAATAGATCAACATTTTGTGTTCTAAGCTTACTCAGTATTTCCTCCACATCTTCATTATCGTCAGATAGCTTTGCTTCTACCTGTGCGCCAGTATTGTCAAAGTCTTCATCTTCAGGATCAAAACTAGCCGGTGTCGTATGTAAAACGCCAGCAATTCTATCGGCTAGTGTTTCTTTACTATTTCCTTTAAGCATTTTTAAAATTTTAAACTCACGTGTCAAAGTGTTTACATCTGCTGCTACAAATTGAGGTTATCCTCTTATTCTTCTTCTAACTTTAGACACTTCTTTAGTAACCAAACACGCACTAAGTTCACGTTCACATGTCAAATTATTTTGCTGTCAGAGATCACAGATATTAAATACGTAGATCTACATATGTCATTGATTATCTCATCTCATCGTGCTTTGTCCAATTTTGATTACGTATAGTAAAACGCCTTTTGGAAAAGTTACATTTAATTTAATAACAAAAAAAGAGATAAGTTTATAAATCTGTAATAAAAATAAACTGTGCCTAACGGTGTTATAATTCATAACGGCAGTGGAGTATATCATTTATTCAGTTCCTGAATCTTCCGTTTCATATACATATCTAGCTGCGAGTAATCCAGGAGAGTATTTTGAACGAAACCATGCAAGATTGTTGGCCACTCTTGCTCCAAAATAGCCAGTTTGTTCATCGCATTAGCCATCTCATCTAACAGACCCGATATATGTTGTTTGGCTTTCTGTCTCATAACCGTATCTTCCTGCAAAGAACAATCGTTTAAAAATTTGACATACAAGAGCTGAACATGATAGTAACCTGCGACAGCGTTCCCTTTTTCCACTGAAGCGCCTCCTTGCTGACAACGCTTTTTAACTCGGGATCTGCTGTTAACAACCATTTTTTCGCGTTTTGTTCGGTCACACCATGATTTATATCTATCCTCAAACGAACCAGAAGGGGCTGCAGTAAAACATCGGGAAGCGACCACAGAACCAAATCACTTAAGCCCTGGTATTCTTCGTTTGCCACTTTAATTTCTTCTTCTGAAATCTGTAACAGTTTATATATAAGGGGAACGTATAACAAAACGTCAAAAAAGAACTTACCTCCTTCCCATTGATCACCTTCAACCCCCAGTGCGCCAGCCTATAAACGGCGTAACTTTGCCAATCCTTCTCACATATAACGTTCCCCTCAGGGTCGATAGACAGAGACGTTAAGCCTTGAATCTCCGCAAGGGCATTGAGCTGGCCTAGGCAGGATATGTTCGTCTCTTTAAAAACCAGGTTATCAAGGTTAGGAAATCGGTGCTTCAGTTTACTCAGGATCCCCGTTATGCTGTTGAAATTAACGTAATTAAATTTGATGGTGGTTACGTCGTTGGCTTTTCCGGCATTCCACGGCTTGTCGATGAACCTTAAAGCTCCTTGGCCGTACACGTTTAAATACCTGCCGCAGATCTCAATCAAGTAATCGCCACCTAAAATGCAAATTGAAAAAAGATACGTCTGGCAACAACGTTAATTACGAACCTTGCTCTCTGTCCTTCGGCAGAGCCGGTGAGGCTTGTTTCTTCGCCTTAGCTGTGGACGCTCTTACGTTACTCCTAGGAGGTATCGACTTTCCCTGAACTGCGCTCCGTATGTTCCTCGTTACGGATTTGCAGCTACAATTTTCGCTACCGGAATTACTGGGAATTGATATGCTGGAGGTGGTCGTGTTCACTGATAAATTACTTGCGGTCTCTGCGGTGCTGCTACTCTTTGTTTGAGCGTCGATAGCCTCCAAACTTTTTGGAAGGGACACTCTGTAACGAAAAATAATAAGCAATAATAAACAATAATCGTATTATAAACTTACTCTTGAGTAGGTTTAACTTCGTCTGCATCTTTTTGCTTCTCCGCTTCCTCGGATTCCGATTCGGAATCTTTCGAGCTACTCGAAGATGAGGAGATGACTGCTTCGCTTCCGCTTGCTAGGGAGCTAATCGAGCTGTCGACGTTTGGTCCTATGCTGGACAAACTTTCCGACGGCTTGATGCTACCTTCTTTGGATTGTTCGTCCACTTTTTGCTCCAGTTTATTTATAATAGGAACTAAGATCGGAGGGAGTTTAAAAAATTCGTTTCCGGAATTGTTGGACGAAGTGGTATTCTGCGAGTTTTCGGTATCTTGTGACGAAGTCCTAACTAGATTGAGTTTTTTGTCAGGTAAAACAGGCACTTTTGTGGCGATACTAGCAAAAGTCTTTGCTTTGGTTATTCCCACTCGAACGGGATTTTTCGCGCTTGCTTTGGCAAGAGAAGTTAATATAAAATCCGAGTCAGGCTTGAGGTTCTTCAACGTTTTATCTACGGGGTTCACGTTGTTCGTCAGACACTTAGTCTGCGACCTTAGCAGCTCCCAGTTCGTCCTCGCATTCGAAATAACCTCTTCTCGTCTATAGCTGAGCGAAACGTCACTGGTCAAATCCATGAACGTAGCGTTCGTTATTTCTTTATTCCGCCTCCACGCCATCGCAGCCTTCCGCACTTGATCGGTGATCTGCATCGTGTTGAGCTTTGTTAACTGAGGTAGGTACGATACTAGGAAAGAAACGCAATCGCCGCCTTGCGACACTGGATTATTGTCTATGGATATTTCTTTGAGGTTGGAAGATTTAGCCAAGCTGCTAATGTCTTCGACGCTAGAAACATAAAAAGGAGTAGGAAACGTTACTTGCGTCTATATTCAATACCTACCTCTGAAGATCGTTGTTACTGATGAACAGTTTTGACAGATTAGGCGTATCAGCAAACCCTAGCAGCTTTCTAAGTCTGTTTCTTCTTAAGTTCAACTCTTGCAAAGACTGCAGCCCTAGCAGGTCTTTTAAACCGACACTCTTTATTTGATTTCCTGCTAGGTTTAGGACTTTTAACTCGGTCAGAGATGATAAACCCCCGACCTGAGTGATCAGATTACCGTGGAGGTCCAAAACCTCGATTTTCTTCAAGTTCTCCAATCCTTCTATCTTCTTTATCCTAAAATCATTAACAAAAACAGTAACGAACAAATTTCTTTACAGATTTTTAACTTGCCTGTTCTTGCCCATCAACAACACTCTCAAATTGTCCAAGGCGTCCAAATGCTGGATTTGTTCCAACTGATTATCATAAATATCTAAGAACACTAGTGAAGGAAACATTTGTTTACTCAATGCTTCTAAATTATTTACTAAATTGTGCTGTAACGATAGTAATCTTAGTCTAGGCTCCCCCTCTATAATAGGAATTAAAGTCAGTCCACGTCTGTCTAAGCTAATGCGGTCTGGGTGCGCTTCCTTCTCTTCTTGTAAACGTGATACGTGTAGAGATCCATCTGAGTGTGTCCGTAATATAACGGGCTCGCACAGGCTCCCAGATTCGTGCAGTTTTGATATACTCGAGACATTTAACGTACTATGTGACCTAACGTACAAGTTTCTTCTATCTTTTACGGGTAATGCTGGCGCTATTTTCAGGAGATCTTTCTCCGATTGTTGCGACACATTTTGGTCTATGCTTTTGATTTGGCTCTGCGATCGAAAAGCTTTTTTCTTTTCCTGAAATATTTACAATATCATCATTCAGCGAGTTTTTTTCAATAAATACACTTACAACTGTAGCAGCACTGCTACTAATTGGCATTTATAGTCCATAAAAGTTGGTTTTCAAAAATGTTTCATCTAAATACCATCTCTTGATATTTTTCTTTCTTGTTTGTTTGACGTTTGTGACACAATTTGAAGTTGTTTGTTGTGGTTATGTAATCTTAACCTCACTTTTTCGCTTGATTCAGCAAACCGAGTTGTAATAAAAAATTAGCATGTCTGGTGCTCACTTGCTCTTAACAAGAAGGCCTTTACTATTGGCGTTTCAGTTATCATTTCCGAGGAGTAATTATGCGAAAAAAGACGGAGGCAGTAAGTTGCTGCAGATTTTTAGGTTACGTAGGTTATTTTTGACGAAATTTTCGTTTTAGGCGTGAGCATGTTAGGAGGGGCATTGAAAAAGAAAAAACTAGGCAAACTAGGGCCCATGATAGAGAAGAAAGTGTTGCCTGTGGAAACAGACCCCGAAAGGCTGGTTAAATATGCTTGCGGAACGAACATTTATAAAACAGGCGAGGATGTGGTTCTAAAACCCGATAGCGAATATCCAGAGTGGCTGTGGAATCTGCGTTTAACGCCGCCACCCCCGCTTGAGGAATTAGACCCGAATACTAAAGAGTATTGGAAACGGATTCGGAAAATGGCGATGAGGCGGAATAATCAGCTCGCAAAGCTCAAGAAGTTTTAGTTTTACGTCGTTTTGTTTGTATTAAGCATCAAAAACACTTTTGTATTAAAGTTTAATGTTATCCAAAAATTAGTTTTATGTTTGGATCATATCCGACTATAATTTTGATTGCAACGAAACAATTTTTTCGCTACATATTAAAGAGCAAAAGGAAGGTTAAAAAAATTAGCAAAATTTTCTTCATGTCAGTTTATTTAAAATCATAGATTTATCAAAAAACACAAAAATACTAAACACTACAATAAAAATATAATACATTTTTTTTACAATAAATGGGACAAACGTCAAAGTATACCTTAAATAAAATTGTATGTTAAACATTTAAAATTTTCCTTTACATATAAAATAAAAATTAAAGCATTTAATGAACAAACACAACGGTGCGACGTAGGTTAAAATATTAGTTTTAATTGTGATTTGGCCGTGCTCAGTTTACTTTGTTCGTCAGTTGCTTTACCCCTAGGTGTATATGGTGTCCTCGGAGTTCGAGAAAATGGCGTAGGACGATTAGGACGTAGAGAGCTTGTTGATTTTGGAGTTGAGAGCACATCAGCTGGGATTATAGTGCTCCTGCAATCGTCCCTACTTGACAGCTCGGTCTGGAAAAGAAAAAAATACGAAAAATCCGAAGTAAAATCGGTTGCGCGTAAATTGCTATTATTATTATAAACAATATTTGGTATGAATAACCCAACTGTATAAATAGTAAGTTTCCACAAAAATAAAGTAAATTAAGCTACTTTAAATATTAAGGAGTAAAAAAGTAACATTCTTTTAATTATTTCTACAAAAAATTTCTTAATGAAATTACTTTTGAAAGAAATGAAATCCAAAGAAGTCAGAAATCCATAGAGGTAAACTTTAATAGAATAAAATAGCAAAATAAATTTTACTATTCAGCCTAAATCCTCTAATGTCTTAAAAAGACATAAATACTCTTTTCAGAGCTTATTTGCAAACTATCTACATTTAACTGATAAAAATTTGGTCAGTACTACGAATGTAGAAAGCAAATAATTTAATAATTGCAATAAGCCCCACCAGACGGATTAATCCAAATAAGGACTCCCTCTGTTACCAGGCAGTGCAAGTCACCAACCCATGGACCGGTTTCTGGCTTATTAGCCTTCATCAGCATGGTATAGGCAACTCACACTGCACGATAACAAAGGGACTCCAGATCTTGTCAACATCGATCGACTAGAAGTCGGTAAGATGCGAATGTGGACCGTGGGGCCCTCTGGTGAAACTTATTGCAATGTGGATTTTGCCCAGACTAGGCTCGTATGAAAGAAATGAAATCCAAAGAAGTCAGAAATCCATAGAGGTAAACTTTAATAGAATAAAATAGCAAAATAAATTTTACTATTCAGCCTAAATCCTCTAATGTCTTAAAAAGACATAAATACTCTTTTCAGAGCTTATTTGCAAACTATCTACATTTAACTGATAAAAATTTGGTCAGTACTACGAATGTAGAAAGCAAATAATTTAATAATTGCAATAAGCCCCACCAGACGGATTAATCCAAATAAGGACTCCCTCTGTTACCAGGCAGTAGGGATGGGAACCCAATACTGGAACTGATACTTTGGAACAGGTATTGCGGCTGGGATCAGTGGAACTGATCTACGCGCAAATCAGAACGAGTACGCGTACGAGTCCAGTCGCAAGCAAGGGAAGAGGCCGCGCCAGCGTTGATCGTTCGCGCTCGAGATACCTACTTACTTGATACTGTGGAACCGATTGTAGCTTTCGGTATAACCGTGTCTAGCTAGGACTCGTACTACTTTGAGTACTTTGTAAAATGTAAGTTAGAAGTTAGGTTAGAACCGATTAGGAATCATATTTTATCGCAGCCTCTGTTTGGTTGGACGTGGATGGCAGGCAGGGACGGCTTAAAATTCCAAGTAGGTACCTATATATAACTATTCGGAATAACCTTTTTTTACAAATAATAAATTTATAAAAAGCAACATCATTATTTATTCCATAAAATATATGTACCTACTTATGTATGTATGTTTTTTTTTTTACTTATTCAGGCCGCTGCTAACGTCAGCTCGTGCTTCCTCACCTCGTACCGCGTACCGACTCTGGTATCTCAACTCGCTTGTACTTATACCACCGTGTCACTGACTGGGACTGGACTCGAGAGTCTCGAGACTGGACTCGGACTGGTGAGGAATCGGAAACGCTCTAGTACTAACATCGAATATTGTAATGCGCAAATGCAAAGTACTCGTACTCGGAACTGATCCATGGAACAGGTATGTGTTTGGAACTGGATCAGGTTGGAACTGATCCGTAAAAATTCTTGGATTACCCATCCCTACCAGGCAGTGCAAGTCACCAACCCATGGACCGGTTTCTGGCTTATTAGCCTTCATCAGCATGGTATAGGCAACTCACACTGCACGATAACAAAGGGACTCCAGATCTTGTCAACATCGATCGACTAGAAGTCGGTAAGATGCGAATGTGGACCGTGGGGCCCTCTGGTGAAACTTATTGCAATGTGGATTTTGCCCAGACTAGGCTCGTATGAAAGAAATGAAATCCAAAGAAGTCAGAAATCCATAGAGGTAAACTTTAATAGAATAAAATAGCAAAATAAATTTTACTATTCAGCCTAAATCCTCTAATGTCTTAAAAAGACATAAATACTCTTTTCAGAGCTTATTTGCAAACTATCTACATTTAACTGATAAAAATTTGGTCAGTACTACGAATGTAGAAAGCAAATAATTTAATAATTGCAATAAGCCCCACCAGACGGATTAATCCAAATAAGGACTCCCTCTGTTACCAGGCAGTGCAAGTCACCAACCCATGGACCGGTTTCTGGCTTATTAGCCTTCATCAGCATGGTATAGGCAACTCACACTGCACGATAACAAAGGGACTCCAGATCTTGTCAACATCGATCGACTAGAAGTCGGTAAGATGCGAATGTGGACCGTGGGGCCCTCTGGTGAAACTTATTGCAATGTGGATTTTGCCCAGACTAGGCTCGTATGAAAGAAATGAAATCCAAAGAAGTCAGAAATCCATAGAGGTAAACTTTAATAGAATAAAATAGCAAAATAAATTTTACTATTCAGCCAGATGAAGGCTAATAAGCCAGAAACCGGTCCATGGGTTGGTGACTTGCACTGCCTGGTAACAGAGGGAGTCCTTATTTGGATTAATCCGTCTGGTGGGGCTTATTGCAATTATTAAATTATTTGCTTTCTACATTCGTAGTACTGACCAAATTTTTATCAGTTAAATGTAGATAGTTTGCAAATAAGCTCTGAAAAGAGTATTTATGTCTTTTTAAGACATTAGAGGATTTAGGCTGAATAGTAAAATTTATTTTGCTATTTTATTCTATTAAAGTTTACCTCTATGGATTTCTGACTTCTTTGGATTTCATTTCTTTCATACGAGCCTAGTCTGGGCAAAATCCACATTGCAATAAGTTTCACCAGAGGGCCCCACGGTCCACATTCGCATCTTACCGACTTCTAGTCGATCGATGTTGACAAGATCTGGAGTCCCTTTGTTATCGTGCAGTGTGAGTTGCCTATACCATGCTGATGAAGGCTAATAAGCCAGAAACCGGTCCATGGGTTGGTGACTTGCACTGCCTGGTAACAGAGGGAGTCCTTATTTGGATTAATCCGTCTGGTGGGGCTTATTGCAATTATTAAATTATTTGCTTTCTACATTCGTAGTACTGACCAAATTTTTATCAGTTAAATGTAGATAGTTTGCAAATAAGCTCTGAAAAGAGTATTTATGTCTTTTTAAGACATTAGAGGATTTAGGCTGAATAGTAAAATTTATTTTGCTATTTTATTCTATTAAAGTTTACCTCTATGGATTTCTGACTTCTTTGGATTTCATTTCTTTCATACGAGCCTAGTCTGGGCAAAATCCACATTGCAATAAGTTTCACCAGAGGGCCCCACGGTCCACATTCGCATCTTACCGACTTCTAGTCGATCGATGTTGACAAGATCTGGAGTCCCTTTGTTATCGTGCAGTGTGAGTTGCCTATACCATGCTGATGAAGGCTAATAAGCCAGAAACCGGTCCATGGGTTGGTGACTTGCACTGCCTGGTAACAGAGGGAGTCCTTATTTGGATTAATCCGTCTGGTGGGGCTTATTGCAATTATTAAATTATTTGCTTTCTACATTCGTAGTACTGACCAAATTTTTATCAGTTAAATGTAGATAGTTTGCAAATAAGCTCTGAAAAGAGTATTTATGTCTTTTTAAGACATTAGAGGATTTAGGCTGAATAGTAAAATTTATTTTGCTATTTTATTCTATTAAAGTTTACCTCTATGGATTTCTGACTTCTTTGGATTTCATTTCTTTCATACGAGCCTAGTCTGGGCAAAATCCACATTGCAATAAGTTTCACCAGAGGGCCCCACGGTCCACATTCGCATCTTACCGACTTCTAGTCGATCGATGTTGACAAGATCTGGAGTCCCTTTGTTATCGTGCAGTGTGAGTTGCCTATACCATGCTGATGAAGGCTAATAAGCCAGAAACCGGTCCATGGGTTGGTGACTTGCACTGCCTGGTAACAGAGGGAGTCCTTATTTGGATTAATCCGTCTGGTGGGGCTTATTGCAATTATTAAATTATTTGCTTTCTACATTCGTAGTACTGACCAAATTTTTATCAGTTAAATGTAGATAGTTTGCAAATAAGCTCTGAAAAGAGTATTTATGTCTTTTTAAGACATTAGAGGATTTAGGCTGAATAGTAAAATTTATTTTGCTATTTTATTCTATTGAAATTACTTTTATTTGCCCAGCAAATTTTTTTTTAACCTATCATAACGATCAATACAAAAGCAGATTTAATACACATAACATGCAGTAGAAAATAGGGAAAAACTCCCTTGTTTGCAATCCCAAATAAAAAAAAACAATGTTATAATATAACTGTGGTTTTTATACACACTGGTTAGGCAAAATGCATTCAAATTTATAGTCACAAAAAGCCATATCTAAGAAGATGTTAAAAGTACTGACCCTCATCTATAGTCCCACAAACTGAACTGTACGCCAATGGGCGCACCTGCAAAAAAATAATTATTTTATTCTCACTTACAAACAAAAGGGCGTTTTCTTAACCAAACGGGTGTTAGTGAAAAAAGAGATCCAACCAAAATAGAGAGTAATGAGTAAATTTTCAAAATGCAACAAATCTTACGTTTCTGCTAAGACCACTCCTTGTGAATGCATTTGGAAAAAGTAACATTAAAATCTTGTTAGTAAAAAGAAAAGAAACTATATTCCCGTAAATTTTAGGCTTGCACCGCGTTTGTGGCTCAACGTAACGGGTAATGACTCCGCTTGGTACGTTAGAAGCCTTACTCGATGCAAACCTTGAAATACTAGCAAAGATGATCAAAAGTGTTGCTTGTCGCATGCCTGATACAAGATTTCCCACAACCAATTTAGTGCCAAGCAACACTTTCAATCACCATCTGAATTCTTTCGAATCGTCAATAATAAGGGACGTCACAGCGTATGTACTTACCTGGAAATCTCCATAGTCAGTGGACAACGTTTCGTTCCGGTTGTTCCTGGTCTTTTGCGCACTTAATCGGCGGATTTTTTGCAAACGCTTTTTCCGTTCCGTAGAGAGCCGCTTTGCACGAGCCGTGTCATTGGTGATTTTTATTATAGGAATTGGAGTTTCTGTAAACATGATTACTATAACACTTCAGGTACGTATATAATAATTAATGCCATTAGGTATTATTACTTATTATTATTATTATTAAAATTTTCGTTCTAGGTGGGATAAAATATGTTCTATTTGACTGTTTGCAAATAAAACGATTTCGAACTTTTTGTACGAAACTGAATTGAAGAAAACTGAAAATCAAATAAATACATTTTCACATTAATTCTTGACCAATGTAAATTCGGAACATATATGACCTTGAAACTTACTTATGGATGAAGCGCACGTGACGTCACAACTAACCTAAAAAATATGCATTTATCTAAAACTTGCGAATATTACGTCAGTTTTATCAAAATTTCTGCTTGGATCCTGTACCATCAACCAAAATCTTGTTCGGTGCATTATTAATAAAGTTTTAATTGCCTTGATTTCATAAAATAAAATGCTAATTGTTGGTTGGAATTCTAACCTATAATTAGCAGTTTATTTTTAATAATCCACAATATTGAAACTTTATAAATCTACCGTTTGAGAAAGGTTTTAAATGTTCTAGCGGATCCAAGCTAAAACTACAAAAATTAAATTTAAAATTGAAAATAAGTTTGCAAAAACTAAAAATTTAGGGTTATGTTAGTCATATGATGCGTATGCCACGGAAAGCAAAAACAAATTTATTATTAATTTTCGAAGCAGATTTGAAACGTAAAAATCATATTTCCCTTGGATTATTTCATTGTACATTTATTACAGTCGTAAGTGTACCCAACTGAAAATTTAGTATAAACGACAAATAAATCGTATGGTTTGAATCAACTTTATTATCTGTTGAGTAATAAAACGCTTAGTTCTGTACTAGAAAAAAAATTGATATCCACAAGCACAACTGAGCCAGAAAGCCGTATATTGGTAACTTAGGCTCACATTGTTCAAATATTTGTCCAGAAAAATTTGATGTTAAATCAAGTTTGATTCTATTTTTGCCTTGGCCTTGATTTTTTATTGTTTGTATGCTTATATAATTGACAAATAAGCACGTAAATCAACAAGAGTTTCATTAGTGAAAGTGACACTTTCACTGCATGGCCCAAGCAAGAGAGATCAATATCTAATTTTAGTATATTGAGGTTAGGTAAACCACAGAGCTTCCTGCATATTAAATTGTGAAAACCTCAGCCAGCCTCAATATCTTGCAGTTTGGCCGTGAGCAACTTGATCATGACTAATACTGCCAAATACAAAGTCCATTGACCACCAATTAAAATTATTCAACAATAAAACTGAATCACCTCGAGGCAGTTTTGTGGCAATTTATTTAAACAATCTAAATCTATAACTGCTTTTAAACACAAACAGTCCATAAAAAGCACGAAATAAACTTATTAAATTATTCCTTAAAAATAAACCAACTTAACACGTGAATGATTATAATATAAAAAAACCAGTTGAATAAAAACTTGTTATAATTCCAACCAGTGATTCTTAAACCCAGTTCAATGTCACAATGTTTAAATTAATTATAGCCCAGTGTATTACAGTATTTATCCTCGTACAAGCCTTTGGGGACGGTAGTTCGGAAAGGGATGGATGTGAGGGACTGGACGACTTAAGTCAACAAATAAACTGCGACGTCGACCCAGACGATAACCTGGACGTTCCTCAAATCATAAGGAGGCACGGTTACCCATCCGAGGCTCACGTCGTCGAGACTGACGACGGATATTTGTTAACGCTGCATCGAATACCGGGCACGAAGGGTGGAAAACGAGGCAACCAGCCGGTGTTCCTGCAACACGGACTGCTAGGAAGCAGCGCCGACTGGATCCTCAATGGCAACAACTCACTAGGTAATGATGCATGTAATAAAAATTAACAAATTTTAAAAAATTATTACTTTTGTTTAACAAAAAAATTTGCAGGTTATTTATTGGCCGACCAAGGTTACGACGTCTGGCTCGGGAACTCCAGAGGCAACACGTACTCGAGAGGCCACGTATCGCTGTCTAGATGGAGCGCGCAGTACTGGAACTTCAGCTGGCATGAAATGGGCACCCTCGACTTGCCGGCTGCGCTCTATTACGTCAGCAACACCACAGGTACAGCTTAACGATCCGATTTCCGCCGCTTATTAACACTTGTTTCTCCACAGGCAAAATTGGAGACGTTATTTACATTGGGCACTCGATGGGGACGACGCAATTCTTCGTTCTATCTTCCACTCTGCCCCAAGTAGCCAAGAACGTGAAGCTAATGATAGCGCTGGCGCCTGCCGCTTATATGACGCACATTAGGTCGCCTATCAGGTACTTGGCGCCATTCGTGAACGACTTGGAATGGATAGCGAAGCACTTGGGGCTTAACGAGTTACTACCCAATTACAAAGTGCTGAAATTTCTGGCGTACGAGTGCGAACGAAACAATTCCAAGGAAATATGCGAAAATCTCTTATTTGCGCTGTGTGGGTTTAACAAGGACGAAATTAACTCTGCGATAATTTCCACTATTATCAGTCACGATCCGGCGGGCACATCTACAAAGACAGCGCTCCACTACGCCCAGGAAATAAAAAACGACGGAAACTTCCAGCAGTACGATTACGGACCGGCAGGCAACATGATTAAGTATGGCACTCCGACTCCCCCACAATACAAACTGGGCAACATCAAGAGGCCGATATATCTAATGTACGCACAGAACGATGTTCTAGCCAGTGCTATAGACGTGGGAAGGTTGGCTAAGAAGCTGTCGAACCTTGTGGGGCTGTACAAAGTGTCGCTGGATACTTTCGACCACATCGACTTCATATTTGGGAAAGACGCCTACAAATTGGTGTACCAGCCTGTTCTGAAGGTCATGCGTAATTTTACAGACTATTAATTAGAATCGCGAGGATTTGTTATCTTACGATATATTACTACTTGTTTTTTGCCTAATAGTTTAATAAAATAAAGGCGTAAAGGGTGTTACTTGAATTACATTCTTAAAAATTATAATTTATAAAATCCTGAAAGTGAAAAATAGAAACGTTCCACTTACTTCTGACTTTGGACCGATTCTCAGTCAACACCATCCTAGGCTTCTTCTTGCTGTCCATGAGTGGAGTCCCGATCTTTCTTTTAGAGCGTGTAAGTGGCGTCGCGCTTTTTATATTGCTGTTGGATGGGAAGAGGCTCAAAGCCGACTTGGCCGGGGTCAGCATGGTCTGCTCCTTGTGCATCTTCCTTGCGCTAAGTTTCTGTTTCTTTGCCTGGAACAGCACCGCATTTATTAGCAAAGAAGATAAGAAAATATGTGGAATATATTTC
Source organism: Rhagium mordax (assembly GCA_963680705.1). Classification (NCBI taxonomy): domain Eukaryota; kingdom Metazoa; phylum Arthropoda; class Insecta; order Coleoptera; family Cerambycidae; genus Rhagium; species Rhagium mordax. Next base: position 109,943,975 of record OY796657.1, read on the forward strand.
ATTAAAAGAATTTGTCGTTTAACTTACATTTTCCCTATCGTCATGTAAATTGGCGATGTATTCATGCACGGTTTCCCCGTAGGTGGTGAACGGAACGTCATGAAGTTGCATATACCTGTTGGCTAACATTTCCAACTTTTCCTCCATCTGTGGGATTTTTTTCGCCAGCGTGTTTCTCTCCTTCTCCTCCTTCAAAAGTTGCCCTCCTCTATTATTGTACCTGTCAGGCCCCATCGCGTTTTCCTCTAGCTCAATCATCTTGTTCCATAGGTATTTATGCTTTTCCAGCAACAACAGTAATTCTCTGAAAACAACAGAAAATAATAAAACATCAAGTTAAAATATTTTTAAGTCTCATACTGGACGATTGGACCAAATCAAAACTTACTTGTTTTCCTCATAGTAATTCTTCCATTTGGAGCGCTCTACCTCGTGCAACTCCAGCAGATCTTGATTATAGCAGTCTGAGTAGAAGAAGCCGAAGTTCTGCCTCATATGTGCGCTGCAGTGACATTTTTCCCACATCTGAACAAGCTCATCACGCAGTTTATCAATAAAAACCTAGACATACAACAGATTATTTTTATTATCAAACATTTTACTCCAAACACAAACGCAAAGATTAAAAGAATAAAATTGTTACCTTTATATTGGCCTTCTTCAATTCTTCGCACCTCTTGACTTCCAATCGTAAGGCCTCCAGAACCTCAACAGAGTTCCCTTTGTATTTTTGCTGGAAGGCATCCCTCTCCTGTAAATCCACCTCCAGCATCTTCCATAAATCGTCAATTTTAAGGCGCAGCTGCTCAATTTCTTCCTTCGTGCTCTTACATTGCTTTTGTAGGCTCGTGTACAGCTGGTCCAGTTTCTTCATATTGTCATTAGTTACCCTAAACTCTGAATCTTCCAGAGAACAGACTTCTCTTTCAAAGTTTGACGAAGGTTGTACTTTCAGCTCGTTTATTATATTTATTATTTCACCTTTAATCGAGATGAACTTTTCCAATCTATTGAATTTCTCCGATTCCAACCCGTCAATGTATTTTTCAAATTCCTCAATTTCTTCACGTGACGGCAGAGGTGAATCTTTCAAAATTTTCGGTTCTGTTCCTAGGTTATTGCACAACTCCGATTGCTTCTTCCGCAGTTTATTAAGTTCGGCGGATCGAACCTCAACTATCTTTTCATACCTACATAAAAACAAAAGCAATCAACGAAACATTTAGGAAGTTTATTGTCAAACAATCCCACTTACTCCTCAATGTGTCTCTCCAGCAGCTCCCGTTCCTGACAGAGACTCAACTGCTTGTTGCCACAAACGGGCATCTCGATTTGCAGGGTCTTGCACAGATATTGAACTTTTTGTAGAAGATTCTCGATTCTATCCACAATATTTGCCTGCATACATTGCATGTCTTCTACTAGCTCGCAACAAGCTTGCTCGTGCGCCTTTATAAAAATGCTGACCCACTGATTTAGAGTCTCGTCCTTCTCGCCTGTGTTTAATACCATTTCGCACCACTTCAAAAATGCTTTGTTCAGGCCGCTCTCCAGCACGGTCCACATCTGCTCAGCCCATGGAATACCTTCAATACTGTAATATGCAAATTGCATTAATCTGAATCGCAATACTCTTGTAATGGGAAATAAAATACGTTAGGTTAGGTTTATAGAACTGTCTACCAGTACATAAAAATTACCCCTAACATATATTATAGTTCCATTTGTATTGACTAGCCCGATAGATTTATAATTTTAATTGTAAATTTGAGTGGTGAATAAATCTATCTATCTATCTAAAAAGCTTTTTTGCTCACAAAAACTCCGACGAGCTTGATTTTTTTCACCTACATAGCTGCTGTTTTTGTATACGATTTTTATATACCTTAGTATACTTATATTACATTTTCATTATCATATCCATTTATTTAATACATCTACAGGCTACTAAATGATTAAAGCAACAAGAACTTACGTTTTTCGGTCCATCTCTGGGATATCACTCAGTTTTAGGTGTTTTTTTGTATCGTCTTGTTCCATCTTTAATAACGATCACTGAAGGACAACGGTCTACTATTTTCTGTTAAAATTTAAAAAGTTAACCGTCTGAACCAACCTTGGACTAGGAAAGGAACCAACCGTCAAATTTGTTGAACGCAGAACAAAAGTTTGAAGTGTGACAGAAATCAGTGCTACCAACACATTATTTTTAAATGGCCCTAGACAAAAGAGTAACTCTTTGCCACAGACGCACAACGAAACGGCCCATATTTCAATATCTAAGATTTCAATAGAATCGGCTAAATTATTTTTATATTCTGAATCGATACAATAAACCAAAAATATTTTATTTTAGACAATCAGTTCGATTGTTCAGAATTAAAATTGCGCCATCTATTAGCGGAGTGACACAACTCGCAGTTAAACATTACAATGTAGATGTCACTGACGCTGAAAGCAGATTAAATGCTACTCGCCAATTAGAAGATACCCAGACCCGTCTTTCAGAATTCTTTTCCCAAAGCCAGGACCGGATTAAGAATATTTAATTGTTTAAAATTAAACAAAAGCTTTCAAAAAATATAATATAATGCAGTTTTTAGACTTTAATAATATATTGTGAACGAATTTAACGTTATTACACTGGGTGGTTTTTTTAAAACGAGCCACTTTTAATAATTCGAGAACCGTTCAATATTTTTGTTCGTAGTAAACGACATTTTCTTAAATGTCAAGGGGGACACATTTTAATGGAGGGAGGTGTGATCCAAAATCCACCCTCTCACCTCTAGGTTTATAATTTCAAATGACACCCCTAATTTTTTTCATACATAATAGTTTTCGAAATTTTCTTGGTGTATTTTTACAATTTTCCTATATGAGGTGTTCCATTGTGATCGCCTTGACGATGATCACACTACATAAGAATTAATTTGGAACCTACAATTTTTGCCGTTTTTACTACATAATGAAACGATTGTTTAAATTTTAATAATTTTATTTACAATTCAGCTGAAGCAAGAATTACACAACTAAGTCTAAAGGAAAACCTGCAAGATGTTTTTTCAAAAATACTTCGTTATTCGTACAAAACTGGTCATTTGCATAAATTCAGTGACTAGGTCAAAGAGAGCAATAATAAAGAATAAATAAATTAACAATTTTATTATAAAATTTAATTTTTCATAATTTACAATTTGTCCAAATAAACAAAATACAGTAACATTATAGGTACTTTCATATATCTATTTGAATAATCACATACGTATTTATATAATATAATACAGTGTGACCTGGGCTGGTTACTTCACTTTTTGTTCAGACAAGAAGACGGAAAGAGCACAAATTACTCACTCTTCATCCGAATCAACTCACAATCCACAGCCTTCTCTAAACAAAAAGTCACGTCAGGTCATAATAGTTATAAATTTTAATATTCTGGTAATGGTAGGTACTTAATACATGGTAAGAACTGCATTTCGTGTGATGGTACAGTTTTCAATCTACACCCTACGAAAATATATATTAAATCTTTAAAGTGGGAGCCACACAAGGAATATGCTCACCCCTCACCTCGAATACGCAACAGAACCCCCTACTTTTCCAGCACCAAAAGAATTTACATGCGTAAAATGCAGAAAATTTCATCAATATTATTCCGTTAAGCCTTTCATTAAATACAAACAATACGTAATCGTCTTTACTAACAAGCAAGGCGCAGGATCCAGCGCTTTTGTTTCTTGAAAACCGTTTCCAAAAACAGTCAACAGACTTTTATCTGTAAAAAAGAGAACTTAGGCCTCGGGGCACTGGGAAACATACTCCTTGCATGACTCGTCTAGTATTGTAAATGATTAACGTTTTTCCATATCCAAGAATAGTAAATTGGAGCAAAAATTGTGGGAGAGGTAGTCATACGTGTGGTGGTAAATTTATAATTTTCAAATTACATTAAAAATAGCAAAAGTTACGTCATCTTAAAAAATATAAATTATGCTGACACGGAGTCATATGATCGCTAAATACTTTTGATTGATATTACTTTTTAATGCCTTCAACAGTGATGTAAGTGTTATGTTTATACTGGGTGAGCTTATAATGTCATATATTATATATATTTATATATATATATATATATATATATATATATATATATATATATATATATATATATATATATATATATATATATATACCTTTCTTGTTGTAAAGCATTTGGACGACTCTTCATCTAGAGTCAATATTTTGATATACTACCTCCAGGATAGTTTCAGTTCACAATTATATCTTCTAAGTGTTGACAGCCAGTACCTATATTTATATAACACAGTTAAATAGAGAGTATTAGGAACATAGAAGTTTGTGGTAAAATCAAGTTTGAATTTGTGTTTGTATGCCATCAGTAAACATGATAAGAGATGCCCGTGTAATTTTATATTTGTGTCAATTATGTTGGCGCGAACTAATAAATTGAGACTGTTTACCAGGCTGACACCTTAGAAATTCAAATAAGACCACCACTGGATTCCTCTTTACGATATGGGTTTTAAATAATAAACTGAAAAATGGAAACTAATAAGGGGAAGTTTATTTTACATTTTGTTCCGACTTTCATGAGCCTTTTTTACAATCGCCAGCTTGGAATGCGGATCTAACACTGGAAGCTCTGTGTACGGAGGATCTCTAGTACCATGGAGCATCAAGGTCCACTCCTTGACGAATCCCGTCTGAGGAGTTTGGGAGTTGAATTTCGCCTGGAAATATGAGAACAGGTGAAACTATAGTAATGTATGATTAACGTAATAATTTACCTCGAGCAGCCAGGTTCCTTGCGGATATTCGCCCCATGTATGTGTCGTCATAAAAGGCCACTTGGAGAACCCGTCACGTGCGTCGTCGTCGTTTTGCCTTCTGCTAAGTATCATAGACCTAAAAAGATAAATATGCTTTAGTCGATATTATGGATTATTATTGAACTGCTACCCCATATAAGTACTATTATTACTCATACGAATCACATAATAATTGTTTTTATTATTCTACGTGTTTAAGAATGAGGCGCCGTTTAAAACATTTATTAGTATTACAAAAAATATATATAATAATTATTGAAATATATACATTTTTTTATTAAATATATTTATTTTGTTAAAAGATTTATAAGTTTTATAAATATATATATATCTTTGTAAAAATATATATAAATTTTTACGAATATATAAATATATTTTCACAAATATATATTATTTCTGCTAACATATATTTATATAGAAATGAGCTTTTATCGTATATGTTAGCAGAAATAATATATATTTGTGAAAATATATATATATATATATTCGTAAAAATATATATATATTTACAAAGATATATATATTTATAAAACTTATAAATATTTTAACAAACTAAATATATTTAATGAAAAAATATATATATTTCAATAATTATTATATATATATATTTGTAATACTAATAATGTCTTAAACGGCGCCTCATATTTAAGATAGTAGATGTTTATTTCATTATAGATAATTAAAGTTGTTACCTGGTGCCCATCGGTGATGTTAAGAATAATTCCACGTCTCCTCTTCGACTCGCATTCAGCGTAAGCACCGCCTGGACATGCTCCAAGTATCGAACTTCTGTGTTGTCTCCCTGGCAGGAGTTGGTGGTAATTTTCAAAGTCAGGGTCTTATCGGATGGAATTTTTCTATAATAATAATAATAATATTTATCATATATCTACTAATACTGTATATACATCTATATATACCTATATATTATATATATATACATATGAAAAGTAACTATGTCAGTATAGGTAAACAGTGTATAAATACATAGGTACTTTTATCAATAAATAAATAACAGAAACAACATATATCAACCATATATATATATATATATGTATATATTATATATATACACAAATCAACATATTTAGGTATGTACATCAGTACATATGTTAAAAACAGAGTGTATATACGTATATATATCAATAAATTAATAGGTAGCACAAAGCAACATATACTTATATCAAACATATATCATACGTACTGGATTTCTGAGACGGTGCCGGCCTCGCAGTGGTATCTGGGCGGCACGGTTTTCCACTGCTTAGCTAGGGCAACCATGGCCCCGGCGTCCAGGACCCCGAATCCGAACAAATGGTTGAATTCTAATCCGACGCCGTTCATGGTCCAGTGGAATCGTCCTTTCGCGTCGAAAAGTGAATTTCTCTTTGATGTCAGCACGGTCAAGTGCTGAATGTCTCTCCAAGATAGTTTGTTACTGAAACGAATGGCTTTTTAAAATAATTTTCATTTTGATATTGACCTTTGTGCATATTGCCATAAGATGCTTCTAAATATTTGATTTGAACGTAAAAAGAACTCAAGCACAATTCTTTAACTATATTTGTAAAACATCTTTGTTCAGTAAATTGTCCAATAAAGTTCACCGCTCGAGGCGGCGACACACCACACCACCTTGATATTTTCCTCAAAAGTAGGATTTCCAATAAAAGTTCTACTCTATGAAAGTATCACTTACAATCAAAGACGAGCCCTCAAGCCATATCAGGTCTCGGACTTTCCCCCATACCTTTACACCCACTCGAGTGTGTTTATTTCAACAGATACGAAAAAATAATAAATACAAAACCTTTAGTTTTTTCCTGATTAATTGCAAAAAGAGAAAATCCTGATTTGCGAAACTTGTTTTTTTACCTCGCGCCCCGTTCCCAATTCAAATCCCTCGCGACGAGTCTGCTTATAAGAAGAAAAGATTTGCAATCCTTATATATAAAAAAGAAAGAACGATAAAATTCCGAAATATAAAAGAAAATATATTACGTTATGTAAATCAGGGCAAAGCGGCGTTACAAAGTAACAAGAAAATAAATCTATAAACGTCTTTATTTATGAATAGCAGTATTGAAAAACACCGAGTTGCCGAATTGAAACGCTAAGTTGACTTTTTTACGGTTATATATACGTACCTCGCAGGCAAAAAGTCAAAGTAAAATAAATTGGTCTGAAAGCAATCCGATGTAAAGGGCAATAAATCGCTACGGTTATTTACGTAGCGCCAAACAAGGGATTTTTTAAGTCGTTTCGGATTCGTAAATAATTGGGTTCAGCACAATTAGCACGTGGCGATATTTAACGCCGATACAGAGAGGGATTAAAAAAACGAATCGCAGTTCCTAGCCCAATTATTAAAGAAGCTAGCGTTGAATTTATTATCATCCCGGACACGAAACATCATTAGTGTCAGCAGTTATAATTCCTATCCATAACAGAATAGAATCGATATTTTGGAAACCGATGCCAGTGATTCTGGTATTGGGTCTGTTCTTCCTCAAATTCAAAGCGGACTGAAAACTGGTTGAATACTTCAGTGCAGTTGTTCAAGCCAGAGAGAAAGTATTGTGATCAGGAAAGAACTATTGACCATTGTCTATTAGTATTCTTATGGACAACAATTAAAATTCTGGATTGACAATGCAACATTAAATTAATTGTTGCAGTGGAAATATTCAAAAGGTGCTATAGTATTATTTCAAAATCAAACATCTCAAAAACAGACTCTCCAGTAGGTCATGCAAGCGTGATTGCCCACGGAGTCACTGTGTGGAGGAGCAGCAGGGGTTGCAAACAGTCAAAACGACTAATATATATGTTCCAAATGATTAAACGCTTTGTTTTTGTTCTCCTACCCCGCTTGTTATAATTAAACGGTGCATCGAAATTGGATTTGGGGAACCAAAACAAAATTTATTATTGAATATTGCCCCAGTGTATCGTTCAGGTAAACAACATTATAGGAGTTATTCCTCCTCAGAGATTACTGTGTAAAATAATCGACTTACTTTGCCTCCAGTGCCAGTGCGAAAACACCTGCTGCCTCGGGGGCTGCCGCCGATGTTCCCGAGTGCGTCGTAGTACATTTGCCATACAAATCTGTAGTCGCCTGAAATTAAATATGATTTAATTGGGTTTCACTGCGATTTATTTACACAGAACTCCCGGCAATCATTATTTTGGCGAGCAAAGAATTTTACCAAAAAGCCAGAATAATGATTGGCCTCGGGGATTTCTTCCTAATTGGCCGATTTATATTTAAAAAGTAAAAAAGTATATATAGAAAATACTGCGCTAGCACAAAAAACCTAATTGGACTCGTTAAAGGGAACAGTAAGGCTATCGCTAATTAACTTGTCGAATGAAAACAGCCAAATATACCGTTTTAAGAAAACAAGCGTTTGACATCTGCGTTCGTCGTGCTTTAATTGGTAGGTACGTTAATGTCTTATTTTAATTATCCACCAGCCAACAGCTAATTATGGTAAGTTTTTGTGTCAAGGCCATTTGTTTAACGAAATTAAGGGGCTTTTTTGCGGAGTACTTGGTATTAATTTACTATTATCTCCACCTCTGTAATTGGAAGAAGCTTTGGTGTAAACATAACCACACTTTTTCTTTTCTAAGATTCCTACTTTAATTTCAAGATATCTGGATAGGCATGCAGATATACTCGCAATGTCTCAGGATTATAAACTGTTAGTTTAGTTGCCGCAAAGTGTTGCACTAATTACTTTAATTGAAAACAAACAACAAAAGGCGATCGTTATGATAGTCAAGTACCGTCGAATCTAGTTATCAACGGAGGACTCCTCCAAAAACAACACGGTATCCCGAATAAAGGAGGAATTTATGTAAATTTAAGAAGAGACTCGTGACACGCTTTCAAAGACAGTCTTATAGGAGTGCCGGCGAAATTGCAAATTCAGCTCTGAAAGCCTCGCAGATACACTCTATTTGTTTTTAAACCTTTCTGGGGAATAACTTGGCTGGCATATCTTACCGTTACCGCTCAAACAAACGGCCGGGAAATTGTGATATTCTGCGGAAAATATGGGCGCTGAAAGGTATATTGCATGTTTCCGACTTTATTGGCGGCGAAAAGACGAACGCCGGCAACAAATACACAGACACAAGGCGAGGGCTTAAATCCATATTTCTATTAGAGCAGGCACATAACTTGTGATTATGTTACAGATCGTTTACCGTTCTCGACCATTAATTACTTCCTCATAATACGCCTCGACAGATCTGCTCATATGTTATCCATGGCTGCCATTTTATCATGCATACGCAGTTATGGCGGGAAAACCCAAAAATGTGAAATATTTCCAAGATCTCTAAGATATCTCAGTTATTTGAAGGTGAACATTGTTGCCTCACTTATAATGTACAATATCGTTATCAAGAAAGCTGTCCTCCTTTAATTAAAAACTTTTTCAAGGCTCCTCATGATACATTATTTAGTCTGCGTCGCGAACGCCAGCCCACCCTTTGCGTATTTCATACCTAACGCAAAACCGGGCTAATGTGTTTCCAACCATCAATGCCTGTGATTTAAAGCGTGTAATTAGGCCGACGCAAAATTTCATTTCGAATTATTACCCCACTCCCTTCGGGATTACTTGTGGCATAACAATATAATTTTTAATTAAAATTCAGCGTGGCGTCACCTCGGCGATTATAGAGCCTTTTATAATTGATTGCGTACCCATTGCGTCGAGTCCCTGTTAAATGGGATTTTCTTTCTGGATGGCTGCGATCAATTTAGATTTAGTACCGGCGACTCCGGCGGATTTGGAAAAGACACCGCGAACGTCTTGGGCGAGCTCAATCAATCTATTTGTTACAAGTACTCGTATATAACGTTTGTAATTGACAGTTTATATTTCCAGAATACGCGGGGGTTGCATCTGTTCATCTAAGTAATTCCGACACGTGCCGCGTGTTGCGAGAGAGCACCTTATTGCAAAATAATATCATTATGAACGTCTCCGTTTGGAAATAAAATTACTGGGCTGAAGCAGGAATTAATTCCTTCTGAGGAAATTGTAAGTAAATTCGATTTCAGTGTACTCAACAAGAAGTAAGTAATGTAGTTACGGCAATTATCAGTAAAAATGTGCCCCACATTGGGCGCCAAATACAACCTTCTATATTTCTGTCACAGAGCAGTCAGTCATTCCACCCATGCAATCACGCTCGAATTGTTTGCCTTGCTAACAAGATTATGCGGGACTTTCTGCAAATCAATCTCCGCGCGATACCACCTCCTCCACCATACCGTTTTAATTAATTCGTATGTTATTTGAACAGGACAACTCTCTCCTCCGCACCGCCGATGTCGTGCACCGTGTAAATATTGTGTCTGCTAATAAAATATGATCGCGTAAAACTTCGATGAATATTTTATGAAGCAATTAATATTTCTGTTAGGCGACACGAAGTGAAACTCAATTATGGTCTAAATTTAGCTCGTCTTGCTCAAGCGGTGTATCGGCTTGATAGTGAAGTTATTTTGTCGCGAAGCTATATTCGCCCGAACTGGATACATTCCAGAAAAAGTGCCTATCGTGATACTGAATAGGGAGGTTGGAAAATAAATTCGATGTATAATCGTGTTGCGGGGGAGTTTTTGAATTGCTCAATATGCTTGCTAAATATTTCTCAGCGTAGGGGACTTTTCTATGCCTTTATATGTATAATAACTAGTATTCAGATGTGCTTTATCGAAAACTGTTTCGAAAAATCGATTTTTTTCGGATTTTAATAATGAAAAAGTCTTTGCCCAACATTGGGCGCCAATTATTACACGCTTCTCCCTATTTAGGAAATACGTAATATATTGTTTAGGTCAATTTCTGACATACCTAGCGTTCCAAGAGTCCTTCTTGCTCAATATTTAAAATATCTATGCTAATTACTTACTCTACCCCAAGAATTTGAAACATGACAATTTTAAAAATTGTATAATCTTTACCGCTCTCATTAATATTTTAGTTTTGCATATTCAGATCTGTCGTAATGGCTTAAATAATGCATGGGCAAGAATTCTACGAAGCACCTACAAACATAAATCAACGGCGTTATTTCTAAAACTCCGAATTCACAACGTTGAAAGCCACAGCGACAACAATTCGAGTCTTAATAGCAACACCGCGGCTTACACCGTAAGCTTTTAAGAAAGGAAATTAAATCCACTTACCACTCCGGTATTGGGGTCCTTGGCTCCGTTGCTGAAGGTAGAGGCGAGCGTGGAGGAGCAGCTCTCGTCGTAATGAGCGTTCTGTCCGTCATTAATGGCGCTGTTTATGCTTATTGTCCACATACTCGCAGCGTATCCATCACAGTTACAGTCGTCGTCTTCCCCCCCGTCGCCGCTCGCCCACACGTAGATGTTGCCCAGACCGTTGCGACCCTATGGTATAAAGTTTACGCTTCAGATGACAAAATGGAATTACTTACAATTAATAAATCTGGCAAAATTCCACGGTCTGTATATTTTTTAGGTTAGGACGAATTTTTAGGTTGTGACGAATTTTATAGATTATGTTATGTTGTTTAATGCAAAAATCTCTTAAAGCGTTTCGCAAAGCACGACCCGAGTCAATGGTACCTTGGAATTAAGCCATGAGTGACGACGCATAAATAGAGAAGCTTAACCAACTTGAAAGGACGACCAGAACAAGATGGCCGCCAGGCGGCATATTTAAAATTTCGATTTTAAGGCCTTCGCGGAGCTGATCTGTGTAGATGGTTCTTCTTTTCCGCGTTGACTTTCTTGATTTCCTAGTATTTCGACCATCTTGTCGTGGTTTCAACGTCACTTCGCTGTGGAAGAAAACCACGACAAGATGGCCGAAACGTAAAAAAATCAAGGATACTCTTTTATATAACACAGAATACAAGAAGTATAACTCACCTCGTTAACACCCCTAACAATCGCTCGCATCGTAGCATTCCTGGGTCCGTCGACTGTTTTTCCATCGTCTGTCGGTCCCCACGACGCGCTATAAATATCTATCAGGTTGGGTTCGTGGCCCATTGAGTTGGCTTCAATTAAATCAGTCATATAAGGTTGGTCCAACATGCGAATACCTGTAACGTAAAAAAAATGAATCGATAATTTTGAAAAGAAATGGATGCTATAGGAGCTATTCTTTCAGCGGGTACCTAAATTTCACTTGCCATTACTGGCGTTTCTGCAAATTTTGCTGACAGTATTCATTAACAAAACATTTCGGTTTAATTCCTAATTAGTACAATATGATTGGGAGTAAAAGTACATGCGCTCGGCAGGGCTTTAAGTACAATTTACCGCGTCGTCGTTTTACATCTCATCCAATTTATATCTGCTTCGCTGATGTGTCAAGGCAAATAACTGTCACCGTTTCAATTATTCCAGACACCACATTATTTAATAGAGATATCCACCATTCCGGAAAATTATTTAATAATAGCAACTGACACCCTTCTCAGCCTCCCTGACAACTCGCCAAGGTCGAATTACTTGTTTTCCATCTAAGGACGCCTCCCCGGGAAGAGGGTTAGCGAATATTCAACAGCTGTCTAGATTATGCGGCGAGTTCTAAATTAAAAACTCCATCGAATCCAATTATATTCTGTAACAAGACGGCCGGCTGGAGCTGGCAACTTTCCACCGGATGGAAAAATGAAACGATGCGTGAATTTGGGCTCTCGGATCTCGCTTGTCTTGTTCCAGTTTCAATCATCAATGAAAATGGCCATGATTAGATGCCACGAGCCGTATTTTTAAAACACGGAAGAGTTATCACACTTTTCGCTTGTAGCGCCATCTGCTTTACAAGGAAATGAAGTTGTGACGTCATTAGGCCTTAAGTGCTTGTCTAAAGAGAATTAGGCCGACTGGTAACGTTCTTGTTGTCCGTGTTGCTTGCTTTTCTGACTCTTAATTTATCTTATCGTACGGGGGTCTTAAAGGTAATTACGTTTAGAATAAGGGAATAGAAATAACATTATCTGTATCCTGTTTTAATTTCAGATAACGGATCAAGCAGATACTTTGATTAATTCTGCTTATGAATTATTTAGGATTGATATAAAAGTTTATTGCGATGTGTGTCTGGCCATGGCCCTACATGTATAATCCAGATTAATCAGGCAAATAACAATTATTGGATGCCATTCGGATCCCTTAAGCTCACGTAATGCCAGTGATATTGAATTATCAGCATTAATTTCCCAAAATTAAATTTCCTCTCTGCTTCCACTGTCACAAAATGGGATTAACGAATTGAATACATAATCTTTATGGCCCGAAGGGCTCTTTGCGAGATGAGGTGTTTTATTATACCCTGATCTGATTTAACAAAGCTCTTTTTACCCGGATAAAAGTTTGGAGATTGTCCCGGGAGAGTGAAATTCTTTATTTCTTCCATTCCGTGTGGGTGGATCATACGGAGTGTTACACGCCCCCCTTACCTTCACAAAATTACCCATTAAAGTGACGACGTAAAGAGGTTCCTTTAAATTAGTCTGTTCCGAAATTTTTCCCTAAACATCTTTTGCGACCGGCCCTGCACGCCGGTATAATAATAAACTGGCATAGCCCTGGGCTGCGTCGACCCTCGTCGGATATTTTCCAACTTTTATATTTCTGATATGATATTTATTTTTTATTAAAATCCCCTTCTGGGAAAATAAACACGGTAAAAACCTGCAGAGATAAAGATAAGACAACAATAGCAACGTGAGTGGCAGAACAAATAAAAAAAAGGAACTTAAGCTTATCCGATTCCGATCAAACAATACGCCGGGGTTATATATAAATATATATATATATATATATATATATATATATATATATATATATATATATATATATATATATATATATATATATATATATATATATATATATATATATATATATATATATACACATATATTTTTTTTATTTGAGTCCACCAACCTGCAATTTTTGAGTCGTAGGCCACGCCAACTCCGCATATGCCATTATCTCGGGCGGCTGCCACTTCCCCTGCACATCTGGTCCCATGGCTGGAAAAAGTTTGGTTATTAATTAAAGGAGACACAGGACTCGAGAGGGTGCGTGGGCGAACGTCACCCCGAAATGATAAAGAATATTAAAGTCACTTCTTTCATGTACGAAGCGCTCCTCAAGGGATCGGCTGCTCTGCTATCACAGAAATGTATTATTATTTGTTTCCCTGGTAATTTTCGTTTATAAACTAGGTACAGGAATAAGCTTCTGCAGTCGTAGTCAAAAAAGCGTTTCCGATCTAAACAGGAAAATAAATTAATTAATGGAAAATATGTAAATTGACTATCTTAATTAGAAAAATAAAAACTGAATTCTGTAAGGACTGGTCCGGTCTCTGCCTCCAATTCAAAATTTTCCCTGACACACAAATTCTGTGAGCTCTGTGGAAAGACGGCTCCCAAGAGCTTTACCGACGCGTCTGTTCTCGAGGTATTTCACGAATGGTCAGAATAGTTATTTGTTTCGAGGTATGTCAGAAGCTGATAACAGCAAACTGATTCCTTGTGCATTATTTCACACCATTTGTGGTGCCTTAAGATTCATGCTTGAACAAAACCGTTACTGAAATATACAGCCATACTGTGATAAATGTTGCAATTTTGTAATAAAAACTGGCCCTAAAAGTAGCGAAGAAGATCCTCTGGAGAATTTATTTCTAGTTATAGACATTTTTCCCGACTCTCTGTATCAGTAGACGGAAAGTAATGAATAAATTGTAATATTTGAAACACCGCTGACAGCTAAATTGTGTGCAAACAACCGATGTTGAATTAAGTTACGTGAGGGGTTTCGGCTTACTCCATAGACGTCGTTTTACGAAAGTAAACAATGAAAAATTAACGAGCTAACTGCGTCAAAATGGAGAAGTTTTAATATTACGTATGTGCCAGATTAAAAGTTGCATTAGATTTTAAATTAAACTACGGTTTGTAAAATTTATTAAAGCACCTACAAGCAATTAATTTGATGTGAGCCAAAAGCAATTTGCGTGAACACTTTTAACGACGATGTTGAATGAAACGCTTTGTTGACTTTCAAAACAACTGGGGAATTTATGAAATTAGTATCACAGCGGTTGGTACGCTCGATATTGCACCGTATCCTGGATTTTCAAGTGAAGTGAAGAAGGTCACCAAGAGCACGGTAACAAATTTTCGAACTCCTTTATTTCCATTATTTTATCAAAAGTTGATGTTAAAGTAAGGTTAGGTTAGGAAATAAATGCGCCATGCATACTACTGACAGAGGTGTGGCTTCGTTCTGGTAACCCCATAAGGTTAATGGCTTATCATACTGGCTTTGATTTTCTCATCATCGTTAGTAGTACGGACGTCACTGGAACGAAGCCACGCTTTCCGGTGACGTGGAAATCCCATGATTCACCACGCTACGTCACCACGAAGCCACGTCGCCGACCGAAATCGTAAATGGAGGAGCTCGAATCAACAGAGCTGACTTAGCTTCAGAAGAAGGCCACGCGACAAGGTGACCGAAACATCAAGAATCCGGAATATCAACGCGGAAACATCATCAATAAATTGGTTTGTATTTCCATACGTTAAAATTAAAAGAGTTCTCTCGGCTAAATCTCTGTTTCTGAGCTTTTTATCATGTAACGTTTCACACCTAAAGAACGTTTGGGGTAGGACTTACTGTACAAAAGGGCCACGATCGATACCCTTTCGGCTCGCAGGCACCCTTAATAATTCATGAGATGAAGGTCAAGGGTTCGGCGAGGGATGAAAACACCCGTAATTGATTATATTTATTCGATAGCGGACGGCAAGGGAAATACGAATAAGAATGTGATTGGAATCCGAAGTATTACGCGGATGGTCCCAAATTTTCAAGGTAAATGTCAGATTTTCGCGTTCGCCTTGACGATTGATGGCTGTTTTCAGTGACGGCGATCGCAACATTTTGTTGCGTCCTAGACGAAAGATTTATTATTGAGATTTAAGAAATATTTCCACGGATTCCAATATGGAGGCTACCTATCCTTAGGAAAAAACCTAACGAGAGATATGGGATGACGTCGCTGTCAGAGGCAGGTCTATAGCTGCAGTTAAAGAAGCACACACTGAATTGAAACGATCAATATTTGTCTAAATCACGTCGCCGTTACGAAACCTCGCCTCTAGATGACGTGAAACTTAGTGATGCGCATGACGCGATGTTGGAGGAACGAAACCACGCCTCTCATCGACGTATAAGAGCTCGGAGTAATCGAGATCACTTCGCTTCAGGGATTAAAACGGATTAGATCCGCCATCTTGTCGTGCTTAGAGATAACCACGACAAGATGGCGGAAAGCGAAGTATAAAGTAATCAACACGGAGAATCTGGGAACTTTTCTATCCTTAAAATAGTATCAAGGAGAGTTTTCGGGTTCTCCTCCGCGAGATAACGACGACAAGATGGCGGAAAGTGAAGTATAAAATAATCAACGCGGATAATCTGGAAACTTTTCTATCCTTAAAATAGCAAAAAGGAGAGTTTTCGGGTTCTCCTCCGCGACGAATATTCGGAAGTCTTGACGTTGCAGCCATCTTGCCGTGGTCTTCTTCCTAGTCGACTATAACAAGATGGCGGAAGTATCAAAACTTCTTCGATTTCATACATTGATTGTGGTACTGACATTCATTTTTAAAAGAGGAGGTAAGAATCCTCCATCGGTCGCTTAAAAACGTGACGCGTAACTGAACCCGCGCCCCATTTTCTTTTAAGCGAACAGTCAAAGGCCGTGCGCCGAGCTACGTGCAGAAAACTAATTAGAGGCAAATTACCTGTTAAACCAGTCGTCCGTGTAGCGTGGATATGGAAATGGGTCGTTGCTGCTGAAATCGTAACTCGCCCTGGCGTTCTGTAACAAGATTTATGGAAGTGAGACGGTAGTTAATTTAATCTCACCTGCCGTTGCATTATACTTACATAGTTGTATTTCAGGTCCGGATGCATGTAGTCGACACCTGAAATAAGAAATAGAGTGTTATGCACGCGGTGTTGCATTCTGGGAGGCGTATGGCTTCACGTGCCGCAAAGGTATTAGTCAAGGCGCCAGTTTTATTCTCCAATTATTCATATTAAACCTGACACTCAAAGTGACGTGAAATATTCGCTTTTGCAGAAACTCGACTTAATTACTGTAAATCCTAATTATAGGGTTTTGTGGATTAAAATAAAAGCGGCAATGGATAAGCATGGAGTTACTGCCTACGTTAGGCAACCATATTCACACTGGTTGGTGATCTTAAGTGAGAATCGTTGATCCTAATCCAGCTAGTATGCGTACTTCTGCCGGTAGATTCCAAAGGGATAATTTAATACCAGACCTATTGCCTATTAATTCGTGCTAATTGATACTTGCTAATTGATTGAATTAGATTGTCTTCATCCGAGACATACATCAATATAATAGACATTTGAAATTGCGTTAATTGATGAATGACCTTTGTTAGCATCCCTTTAATTTAATAACCAACGTGGCGTGGGTGTTTATACGTTTATCCTTTAATAATAAATGTGGGTAGTGCCTATTTTTTAAAAAGGACATCTCTATAATTATCTCCTTTATATAATTAGGCAACCATACACGAAACAAAATGTATACCTGGCTGCCTATTTTTAGCTAAGTGGCTTACAGTGAGTTATATACGGCAAATATACTAATAGACCTTACGAGGCCCTTCGACTATATATCTTACATATTGCGATCAAACAACCCTTTGCTTACCCTGTACACCGTTTTTAACAACTCGCATCGCCACGTGAATACTAACCCTGAAAAGCGGGCGTCTATTTTTAACCGAAATCGATCGCTTTCTTAAGGTACACGAAAAAAACTTTTATTTGTATTTTATTATCTCCGACATCCCTTTGTTTGTCGACGGCGTTTATTATATCGTCCTCCCGGGCTATCACGCTTAATTTTATTGTTGAAGGTCTGGAGAAAAACTGTGCACCCTTCATCGTGGACACAAATACTCGTTTAAATATTATAAATTGTCGGGGGCTGTATCTACAAGGTTTTATGAGTGTGGGCGTGAGGAGTCGAACAAAAAATTGGGATTATGGAACAAAAAGAGTAATTAGTTTGAATAGGCCGTGCCTTTAGCTACTTTATATGTGGCATAATCATAATATAAACAGTGTATTTAACGAGCAACTTTACGCCAAATTATTCGGCTCAGCAGTCGGCTCCGACGTACGATGGCTGATTACCGGCCGACTGCATAAAAACGGACTCACCATCATCCATGATCGCCGTGGTGATATTCTTGCCGGTGACACCCTGGGCCCACGCAGCTTCCACGTTCAGGTCCAGCTTCGCCTTGCCCCCGTTCTGACCCGTGTTCTTCAAGTACCACTGGAAGGGGAAGTAGGGATCTGTCGGGTCTCTGTGGGGCTGAATATTCTTAACTAGATTCTCCACCTTGAGCGGCTTGTAACCCCGCTTCACGCGGACGAAGCCCGGCTGCTGTACGGCTGAGTGTATCTGGAAAGGGAAAGGTCTAGATTAGTACGGTAATGCGGTTATTTACAAGGGTGCTTCAAGAGACCAGATACTGCCCTATGGAGGACGAGAGAGGCTCATTGTGTCAGGAAATCATCGAGCCTGTAACGAAGTGAATTTTAGCTCAGAAATATTGCTAGTTTTAATTAAAATATAATTATAAATGTATAAAACAGGCAGGTAAAATTTAACTTTCTGAACCGCATCTTTTCGGTTTATACATTTTTAAATTATGCCGCGACGAATGCAATAATCTTGGTGTTGATCCGATCAATCCTTATGCAAGAAAATGCACGGACTGCAGTGTGAGTTAAGTCTAAGAATTAACAAAGCAGTTGGCGATCTATGCTAATTTATGGAACATTTGGCGCCAGAGGATATGCAACCCACTGTGCTGCCCTGTGTCGTTACAAACTAACCTCAAATAAATTGACAGATTTGTTTACTATGAAGGCAACTTCGAATAAGTTATAATAAAAAACAACTGATTTGTAATAAAATATGCTCCTCCTCCTTTTATAATTATGGCCTTATGAGCCTGCGAGGTTACTTGGATTGATCGACTGGCCATTATAGAGCTATATCCCAATGTATCCAGGTTCTACAGCGATAGCAGGTGTAAAGTCTTATGATGAATGAAAACTGAGGTATCCTTGAAGACTACTAACGTAAGTGTACCAGGAAAAATGATCGCAGATACAAAGAGTCTTCTGGTTTATCAAGTCAACGAACTGGTCGGGAGACTCAACTGTATTGATATGTATATGAAATGAGTGGAGAATTAAAAGGACTAAATGAGAGGATGGTTTTCCTGTTATAATTTTGGCCCAATTTACCACAAGGAGGTTAGTCGGAATGGATTGGATGACTACTAAAGAGGCAGGTATATTATTCCAAATTTTAATACCAACCCACTTAATAAATAAAACACAGTACCTAATTATACTTATAAAAGACACAGTTGCCTATGTATATTTGCCTTTATTTTGTTCATGAGTACATAAGTATTATTTTGTAAATACAGCAGGATGAGTATCATTATTTTCTAGTGCGACAGGAGAGCCTTAGGGTAGAGAGCTGTCAATTATCGGCGGATATAGGGATTTGTTCACTTTCCAAGTTTTAACATTCTATGCTCTTATCCCTCGTCACACATTCGACGCTTTCACCCTGAAATGATTTCCAGTTTCAGTAACGGATCACAGTAACGGTAGAGATACATATTTTAAGTATTTCAGATTGAGGTTAATGAAACGACAACATACAGGGTGAATGTATAGCACGTGCCATGTGAGGATTACTTTGTCGAGGGGAGGGAGGGCGTGGCATATATAAATTAATTTTGGATTAGTAAGAGCTGTCTCATGGTACCTGTTTTATTATTATAATTATATGAGGTATTTAAACATTTAAACATTTAAACATTTAAACATTTAAACATTTAAACATTTAAACATTTAAACATTTAAACATTTAAACATTTAAACATTTAAACATTTAAACATTTAAACATTTAAACATTTAAACATTTAAACATTTAAACATTTAAACATTTAAAAATTTAAACAATCATTAAACATTTACAGGGTTAGACATTTAAATACATAAACATTTACATACTTAAACATTTAAACGTCTCAGCAAACATTGAACATTTAAACCTAAATATTCAAATGCTTAAACACTTGAACGTTTTGACATTTAAGCACTTTAACATTTATACCCCTAAGCGCTTAACCGTTTAAACACCTAAACATTTACACACCTCAACAAACATTTAAACTGTTAAACGTATTAGCCAACATTTAAATATTTAAACATTTAAGCAAACAGTTAAACATTTAAAACTTTAAGTACTTGAACACTCATACAAAGATTTAAACCTTTAACCATTTAGACATTAAATATTTGGACATTTACATACTAAAACATTTAAACGTTTACACATTTATTAAATTAAACATTTAAATACTTCAGCAAACATTTGACATGTTAAACATTTAGATATGTAAACAGTTAAACATTTAAGCAAACAGATGAAAAGTTAAATATTTAAAAATTTGTAACTTTTAAGCACATAAACATTTAAGCAAAGATTTATACACTTAACTAACCACTTAGATATTTAAACGATTAAACTTTTAAATACTAACACATTTAAACATTTAAACGTTTAAACATATAAACATTTAAATACTTAACCATTTACATTCTCAAACATTTCAAAATCTCAACAAACATTTAAATAATTAAACGTTTAGACATTTTGGCACTTAAACAGTTATTCACCTAAACATTTAAACGTTTTAACACGTCAGCAACCATTTAAACTGTTAAACATTTTAGCCAACATTTAGATATTTAAACAGTTAAACATTTAAGCAAACAGTTAAAAATTTAAACGTTTAAACATTTGAAACTGTAAACATTTAAGCAAAGATTTATTCATTTATTCAAACATTTAAACATTTAAACGTTTAGACTTTAGGCACTTAAACATTTATTCACCTAAACATTTAAACGTTTACACACTACAGTAAACATTTAAATATTTAGCTTGGTAATCATTTTAGCCAACATTCAGACATTTAAATACTTAAAACATTTAAGCCAACATTTAAACATTTACTCACTTAAATATTTACAACATTTAAACTTTTAAACGTTTCGGCCAACATTTGGACATTTAAATATTTAAGCACTTGAACATTTAAACATTTAAACATTGAAACTGTTTAGTTAACATTTAGACTTTTAAACATTTCGTACATAGTCCCCATTACTTTTTTAATTATTTACACATAAAAGAAAATTGAAATTACTCGCTCCCTTAAAGTGGGATAGGAATGCGCCCGAGGCGCTTGATATATTTTAAACGAATTTCGCGAGCTTTTTGGGTAAAACAATTAGAAACATTCATATCACCTACAAAATTCCTCTGGAAATAACGGATTACACAAAGGGTTTCAGAAAACTGGGGAGAAATGTTCTGTAACTAATTAAGCATAACTAAAGAAAATATTTTATAAATGTGTTGATACCTGTGTAGGAGTTATTGTAAATTATTTTGTATGCTTTCACTAGCCATTAAATATTAAACATTTGTAATTAAATACTCTCGAGTAGCAGAGAACCATGCGGTCGCCTTTACCTTCCTCCTGGGGGGGTAATGATGAACGGAATGGTCTCAACTAAGGAAAATGAATAACAAAAATTTGAAGTATACTATAGACGTGGCGACACGTGCTGGAGCAGAGCCCGAAGTCGTTACTAAAATTGAAATAAACGTTTTACATTATCCTATCCAGTCGCTAAAAGCCAAGAACCACAACATTATTAAACAAACACAATTTATATACACAGACGCGTTGAGCCATAATGCGGAGGATTATACCTATTTACATAATTGTTATTTTGTAGAGTGACCCAACATATTCGACATTAATATTCATCACGTACCGTCCTACATTGTTCCACTCGCTTTTACCTCAAACACGCGAAATTTTCAAATACTTGTTTTTACCCTTCATATCGTATGCGAGAAGTGTTCCACACGAGGCAAGTAGGTTACGTGGGCAGGTCGAATTACAGAAAAATATTAAGTCGCCAATGACGTCATTAACAGGATATTTAGAGACTAGAATTTAGGATCGGAATGTACATTTTGGAATATGTTAGAATATCCTAAGAAAGAGCAATAGGACTTGCGACAATTTTTTTAATCGACATACAGACTAATTTAAGCGAGAGCCTAGAATTTAGGATCAGTATGTACACGTTGGACTTTGGCGTCGAGAATTAAGGATCAGAATGTACATTTTAGAAGATATCAAAATATTCCAAAAATCATGATTTTAAAAGTAATTAAAATATAACATGGGAACATGTTCATGGACAATAAAAGAATTATTTTAAGCGACAGAGCCTAGAATTTAGGATCGGAATGTACATTTTGGAAGATGTTGGAATATTCCAAGATCCATGATTTTAAAAGTGGCCCAGATATAACATGAGAACATTTTGTAAGCAATAAATAAATTAATCTAAGCGAAAGTAGAATTTAGGATCCGGATGTACATTTTGGAAAATGTTATAATATTTCAGTGGTTCTAAAACTCATCAAAGTACAACAAGAGAACATTTATTCCGCAATAAACAGATTAATCTAAGCAATCGAGCCTAGAATTTAGGATCGGAATGTACATTTTAGAAGATATTAGAATATTCCAAGAACTAGGGTTCTAAGACTAGTCAAAATTAATATGAGATTATTTATTAAGCAATAAACAGATTAAACTAAGCGACAAACCTAAAATTTAGGGTCCGAATGTACATTTTGGAAAATGTTAGAATATTTCAGTGGTTCTAAAACTCATCAAAGTACAGCATGAGAACATTTATTCCGCAATATACAGATTAATCTAAGCAATCGAGCCTAGAATTTAGGATCGGAATGTACATTTTAGAAGATATTAGAATATTCCAAGAACTAGGGTTCTAAGACTAGTCAAAATTAATATGAGATTATTTATTAAGCAATAAACAGATTAAACTAAGCGACAAACCTAGAATTTAGGGTCCGAATGTACATTTTGGAATATGTTAGAATATTTCAGTGGTTCTAAAACTCATCAAAGTACAGCATGAGAACATTTATTCCGAAATTAACAGATTAATCTAAGCAATAGAGCCTAGAATTTACGATCGGAATGTACAGGGTGTCCCAAATTGCTTGATTTTGGCTGGTTTTCCTATTTCCAGACCAGGTAGAGAAAAACTGACATATGAGTCTAGAGCTCGATTTTTGTGAAACGCCGATTGGTGAAAACCACATTTCGATATCTCTAACCGTTTTCAAGATATCGGCAAAAATTGACATTTTACAGATTCCGAAAAATTGTCAACTTTTTTATTTTTGGATATTTTTTCAAACGGTAAAAACTTTTTGACGTAGAAGAAGATGCATTTGTCAAAAAAAATATATCGCTTTTCGATTGTTTGATATCAAAGCTAACTTTGTTATTTCAAATGGAAACCATAGTTTTGGCTTTGACTTTAGAAAATAGGAAAAAAAAATAAGCTTTCCAAAAATATATATGCCAAGATATGTCTAGTCATCCTTGCTGCCAATATAACATATTTCTCTTTAAAAATAACATTTTTTAACGTTAAAAAAATTTTTTCGGAATCTGTAAAATGTCAACTTTTGCCGATATCTCGGAAACGGTTAGAGATATCGAAATGTGGTTTTCACCAATCGGCGTTTCACAAAAATCGAGCTCTAGACTCATATGTCAGCTTTTCTCTACCTGGTCTGGAAATAGGAAAACCAGCCGAAATCAAGCAATTTGGGACACCCTGTACATTTTAGAAGATATTAGAATATTCCAAGAACTAGGGTTCTAAGACTAGTCAAAATATAATATGAGATTATTTATTAAGCAATAAACAGATTAAACTAAGCGACAAACCTAAAATTTAGGGTCCGAATGTACATTTTGGAAAATGTTAGAATATTTCAGTGGTTTTAAATCTCATCAAAGTACAGCATGAGAACATTTATTAAGCAATAAACAGGTTAATTAAGCGACAAGACCTAGAATTTAGGATCGGAATGTACACTTTAGAAGATATTAGAATATTCCAAGAACTAGAGGGTTCTAAAACTAGTAAAAATATAATATGAGATTATTTTTTAAACAATAAACAGATTAAACTAAGCGACAAACCTAGAATTTAGGGTCCGAATGTACATTTTGGAAAATGTTAGAATATTTCAGTGGTTCTAAAACTCATCAAGGTATAGCATGAGAACATTTATTAAGCAATAAACAGGTTAATTAAGCGACAAGACCTAGAATTTAGGATCCGAATGTACATTTTGGAAAATGTTGGAATATTCCAAGAAATATGGTTCTAAAATTAATCAGATATAACGTGAGAACATTTTTTAAGCAATAAACTTCTTCATTTAAGTGAGAGACCCGGAAATTTCGATTTATTAGAGAAAAAAATCTTTTCAGTGATACGTCACCGAATCCTTGCTGCCATTTGATAAACCAACTTACGGTCTGTTCTCGAACGATAAATTCCCAAAAAAAATATTTATAGCTCTAAAATATCTGCTTGAAAATCCCTTAGTCACATCTGGGCCCGTTTCACCGAAAGCGATTCGGCCCCATACATAACATCAACCCTGTGCAGATATAATAAACATTCCGTCGAATGTGAGCAATATTCCGCTTGAATATTACGTGCCTTGTTTTATTCTGACGAGAGTTAAATATATATGATGTTTATATCCAACTGCGGAAGATCTTGATTCAAATCGTACGCTTTCTTTTCTTTTAAAGAGACAGTTAAATATATATGACATTTTATCCCTTGCGGCATTACCGGCTGCGGAATATTGTGGAAAATGCATGCTCGGGCATTATTTTATGACAGAAGTAAATGTATCCGAAGTGTCAGCAGAAATGCGGATAAGCCTTCCATTATAGAGTTTCGTGGAGTTTATGAAAGCTCTACCTACACAATAACGTTTTATACCTAGCTTGAGTGCATTGTTGGGCGCCCTTTGTGCGACAGTAGTTGGTATAATTGTGGAAAATAATACGGTTAGGTCTAGAATCGAATTTTTTTTAAAACATGAATTGGTCCATCTTTCAATGTACTTATCTAAATAGAAGTTTTCGCTCTGATTCCGAAAGCGTGAAACCATTTTAGAGGATGGCAGCGATATAAGCAAAAAATAAAATAGTCAACGCCCAACTAACACAAAAGTGTTTTTAAAGGTTATAACAATAGAGTGTAGAATTTAGGGTCATAATGTACATTTTGGACGATGTTAGAATATTCCATAAACCACGAGTCTAAAACTAATCACAATATGGCTTGCAACATTTTTTACGCAATAAACTTAGCAATAGAGCCTATAATTTAGGATCTACATGTACATTTTGGAATATGCCAGAACCATTGTTCCAAGACTAATCAAAATATGGCCTGCGAATTTTTTTAGGGAGCAAACAGATTAGACTAGCAACAGAGCCTAGAATTTAGGATCAGGATGTACATTTTGGAAGATGTCAGAATATTCCTTGAGCAGCGAGTCTAAAAATTGATCAAAATATTTCATTAGATATTAAACAGACTAATCTAAGCGATAGAGCCTAGAATATAGGATCTGAATGTACATTTTGAAATATGGTAGAATATTTCTAGAACCATAGGTCTAAAACTAATTAAAATATTTCTCCAGATAATAAACACATTAATCGAAGCGTTAGAGCCTAGAACTTAGGATCAAAATGTACATTTTGGAAGATGTTAGACTATTCCCAGGACCAGGTTCTAATAATAATCAAAATATGGCTTGCGAATTTATTTAGAGGACAAACAGATTAATCTAAGCGATAGAGCCTAGAATTTAGGGGCAAAATGTACAGTTTGAAAGATTATGGAATATTCCAAGAACCATGAATGAGTCTAAAACTAATTAATATATGGCTTAAGACATTTTTTTAGGTAATAAGCAGAATAAACTAGCGATAGAACCTAAAATTTAGGATCAGCGTGTACATTCTGGAAGATGATTGGGTTGCGTATTTTTTTTAGAGAATAAACCAATTAATCAAAGCAGTAGAGCCTCGAATTTAGGATCAGAATGTACATTTTGAAAGATGGTAGAATATCTCTAGAACCATGGGTCTAAAACTAATTAAAATATTTCTTCAGACAATAAACAGATTAATCTAAGCGTTCGAGCCTAGAATTTAGGATCAAAATGTACATTTTGGGAGATGTTATACTATTCCCAGGATGACGGTTCTAAAACTAATCAAAATATGGCTTGCAAAATTTTTTTAGAGAATGAACAGATTAATCTAAGCGATAGAGCCTAGAATTTAGGGCAAAATGTACATTTTAGAAGATTTTTGAATATTCCAAGAACCATGAATGAGTCTAAAACTAATTAAGATATGGCTTGCGATATTTTTTTAGGCAATAAACAGAATAAACTAGCGATAGAACCTAAAATTTAGGATCGGCGTGTACATTCTGGAAGATGATTGGGTTGCGCATTTTTTTTAGAGAATAAACCCATTAATCAAAGCAGTAGAGCCTCGAATTTAGGATCAGAATGTACATTTTGAAAGATGGTCGAATATCTCTAGAATCATGGGTCTAAAACTAATTAAAATATTTCTTCAGACAATAAACAGATTAATCTAAGCGTTCGAGCCTAGAATTTAGGATCAAAATGTACATTTTGGGAGATGTTATACTATTCCCAGGATGACGGTTCTAAAACTAATCAAAATATGGCTTGCAAAATTTTTTTAGAGAATGAACAGATTAATCTAAGCAATGGAGCCTAGAATTTAGGGCAAAATGTACATTTTAGAAGATTTTTGAATATTCCAAGAACTATGAATGAGTCTAAAACTAATTAAGATATGGCTTGCGATATTTTTTTAGGCAATAAACAGAATAAACTAGCGATAGAACCTAAAATTTAGGATCAGCGTGTACATTCTGGAAGATGATTGGGTTGTGTATTTTTTTAGAGAATAAACCCATTAATCAAAGCAGTAGAGCCTCGAATTTAGGATCAGAATGTACATTTTGAAAGATGGTAGAATATTTCTAGAACCATATATGGGTCTAAAACTAATTAAAATATTTCCTCAGACAATAAACAGATTAATCTAAGCGTTCTAGCCTAGAATTTAGGATCAAAATGTACATTTTGGGAGATGTTATACTATTCCCAGGATGACGGTTCTAAAACTAATCAAAATATGGCTTGCAAAATTTTTTTAGAGAATGAACAGATTAATCTAAGCGATAGAGCCTAGAATTTAGGGCAAAATCTACATTTTAGAAGATTTTTGAATATTCCAAGAACCATGAATGAGTCTAAAACTAATTAAGATATGGCTTGCGATATTTTTTTAGGCAATAAACAGAATAAACTAGCGATAGAACCTAAAATTTAGGATCGGCGTGTACATTCTGGAAGATGATTGGGTTGCGTATTTTTTTTAGAGAATAAACCCATTAATCAAAGCAGTAGAGCCTCGAATTTAGGATCAGAATGTACATTTTGAAAGATGGTCGAATATCTCTAGAATCATGGGTCTAAAACTAATTAAAATATTTCTTCAGACAATAAACAGATTAATCTAAGCGTTCGAGCCTAGAATTTAGGATCAAAATGTACATTTTGGGAGATGTTATACTATTCCCAGGATGACGGTTCTAAAACTAATCAAAATATGGCTTGCAAAATTTTTTTAGAGAATGAACAGATTAATCTAAGCAATGGAGCCTAGAATTTAGGGCAAAATGTACATTTTAGAAGATTTTTGAATATTCCAAGAACTATGAATGAGTCTAAAACTAATTAAGATATGGCTTGCGATATTTTTTTAGGCAATAAACAGAATAAACTAGCGATAGAACCTAAAATTTAGGATCAGCGTGTACATTCTGGAAGATGATTGGGTTGTGTATTTTTTTAGAGAATAAACCCATTAATCAAAGCAGTAGAGCCTCGAATTTAGGATCAGAATGTACATTTTGAAAGATGGTAGAATATTTCTAGAACCATATATGGGTCTAAAACTAATTAAAATATTTCCTCAGACAATAAACAGATTAATCTAAGCGTTCTAGCCTAGAATTTAGGATCAAAATGTACATTTTGGGAGATGTTATACTATTCCCAGGATGACGGTTCTAAAACTAATCAAAATATGGCTTGCAAAATTTTTTTAGAGAATGAACAGATTAATCTAAGCGATAGAGCCTAGAATTTAGGGCAAAATCTACATTTTAGAAGATTTTTGAATATTCCAAGAACCATGAATGAGTCTAAAACTAATTAAGATATGGCTTGCGATATTTTTTTAGGCAATAAACAGAATAAACTAGCGATAGAACCTAAAATTTAGGATCAGCGTGTACATTCTGGAAGGTGATAGAATATTCTTAGAACTATGGTTCTAAAAATACTCAAAAATGGGTTGCGAATTTTTTTAGAGAAAAAACAGATTAATCAAGCGATAGAGCCTAGAATTTAGGATCAGAATGTACATTTTGAAAGATGGTAGAATATTTCTAGAACCATATATGGGTCTAAAACTAATTAAAATATTTCCTCAGACAATAAACAGATTAATCTAAGCGTTCTAGCCTAGAATTTAGGATCAAAATGTACATTTTGGGAGATGTTATACTATTCCCAGGATGACGGTTCTAAAACTAATCAAAATATGGCTTGCAAAATTTTTTTAAAGAATGAACAGATTAATCTAAGCGTTAGAGCCTAGAATTTAGGGGCAAAATGTACCTTTTGGAAAATTATAGAATATTCAAAGAACCATGAATGAGTCTATATCTAATTAAGATATGACTTGCGACTTCTCTTTAGGCAATAAACAGAATAAACTAGCGATAGAACCTAAAATGTAGGATCAGCGTGTACATTCTGGAAGATGATTGGGTTGCGTATTTTTTTTAGAGAATAAACCCATTAATCAAAGCAGTAGAGCCTCGAATTTAGGATCAGAATGTACATTTTGAAAGATGGTAGAATATCTCTAGAATCATGGGTCTAAAACTAATTAAAATATTTCTTCAGACAATAAACAGATTAATCTAAGCGTTCTAGCCTAGAATTTAGGATCAAAATGTACATTTTGGGAGATGTTATACTATTCCCAGGAAGACGGTTCTAAAACTAATCAAAATATGGCTTGCAAAATTTTTTTAGAGAATGAACAGATTAATCTAAGCAATGGAGCCTAGAATTTAGGGCAAAATGTACATTTTAGAAGATTTTTGAATATTCCAAGAACCATGAATGAGTCTAAAACTAATTAAGATATGGCTTGCGATATTTTTTTAGGCAATAAACAGAATTAACTAGCGATAGAACCTAAAATTTAGGATCAGCGTGTACATTCTGGAAGATGATTGGGTTGTGTATTTTTTTAGAGAATAAACCCATTAATCAAAGCAGTAGAGCCTCGAATTTAGGATCAGAATGTACATTTTGAAAGATGGTAGAATATTTCTAGAACCATATATGGGTCTAAAACTAATTAAAATATTTCCTCAGACAATAAACAGATTAATCTAAGCGTTCTAGCCTAGAATTTAGGATCAAAATGTACATTTAGGGAGATGTTAAACTATTCCCAGGATCACGGTTCTAAAACTAATCAAAATATGGCTTGCAAAATTTTTTTAGAGAATGAACAGATTAATCTAAGCGATGGAGCCTAGAATTTAGGGGCAAAATGTACATTTTGGAAGATGATAGAATATTCTTAGAACTATGGTTCTAAAAATAGTCAAAATATGGGTTGCGAATGTTTTTAGAGAATAAACAGATTATACAAGTAATATAGAGCCTAGAATTTAGGATCACAATGTACATTTTGGAAGATGTTATGGTATTCCCAGAACCGTGGTTCGAAATATGACTTTTTTTAGATAATAAGAGAATAAATGAAACGATAGAGCCTAGAATTTAGGAATTTAGGAACATTTTCGAAGATATTTCAAGAACCATCTAAAACTAGGTAATTAAAATATGAAGAAATTTGTGAGGAACGCCGGTTTTTTAATTGAGTAGCAAGGGCCATAATTTAGTATTT
The DNA here is from genome assembly GCA_963680705.1 of Rhagium mordax. NCBI lineage: Eukaryota > Metazoa > Arthropoda > Insecta > Coleoptera > Cerambycidae > Rhagium > Rhagium mordax. Next base: position 109,974,068 of record OY796657.1, read on the forward strand.
AACCATTTCTAACACTGCTGGTTCAGAATCCGGCGGCGCCGACGGCGTGAATTTCCCATCCGAAATCTAATGAAACACGACAACCCTTTTCATAAAGCCACCCGAGCCATAACTGATTGTTTATGAGAGAACGAGTGACGTTTCTACGTCTACGAGTGCGACATGAGTAATGTGTGGACAACGTATAAATCGTGAGAATGTCAACTCCTCGTCGTTTACACTTCACCACCATCAAAAGCGTGAAACCAATAAACGTCAGAGAAGTAACTTACGATCAACTGCTCGGTTTAATCTTGGGCGGGGTGAAGACGCAACGATAATTAACCAGTATACAATATGCCTAAGAACTTGACCTGATATATTCGCAGCTTGTTTCTTTTAAGCAAAAACTCCGATATTTAGACTAAGCAAAATCTTTCTATTACTAATGGGTATGAACTCGCTCGTATAAAGGTATGCTTTGTATAAATCCTACCGAGCAAATGTAATAAAGTTTTCGGATCAAATCTTAATTAAACTGCTCATCACGTCGCTGCGTAGTTTAAACAAGCTAGCGGGGGAGTTATTTCAATTAAAGTTCATATAGTTTAATGTAACTATCTGACTTGGCATTCCTTCGCCGCGAAACGAGAGGAGTTTGTGGATGGGAATTCTTCAAGTTCGAGATAAGGAAGCAAATGTTCGTTTGTGGATTAATTAAGTTTTTCCTGCTTTAACTGAATAAGAAGAATAAAAATATTAATTTTTTTGATATTATTTTTAGTTTAGTTTAGTTTATTTCTGGCACCTTTAATTTCAAGCGGCAGGCAGTGCGCGCCGTCTTGCATAATTTATGAGGGTATAACAGAATTGTAAATGTTCGCGAAATGTGTGTTGTGGTTGTCATCCCTTAATTATGCGCGGCTGAAGTAATATTTAATTCAGAGCGTGCTCAAAACTACCGACATGCGTATGACTTTTCGGGGTCATCCCTCCAGTCGATGAATCCAGTTCAAGAACTTTTCTTCTCCAGTTTTATGAATGAAATACTACAAGCATCAACAGGGATCTCTTAGTTAGCTAGTTATTTCAGGTTGCAACCCATATATTCAACAAAAATATTCTTTGTATAAAAAAGTTTTTTTATACACAGGCACATAATTGGATATTTTTTGTTAATATTACACTGGGAAAAAACCTAAGAAAAACAGGAGAAGTTGAGATGGATCCTACTGACACTCAAAAAACCGCATTTAACGTAGAAAAGGGGCATTATGAGTACCTCCGAATGCCATTCATCAGTGCGTACCTACTAAATGGTCTACAGGGCCAAATTTGTTTCGTTTATACGGATGACATCTATTCTAGATCGCTACAAGAACATATATATTTACAAATCGTTTTCCAAAGACTTTAGCACACTTACCAGTGCTAGAAGATGGCTGCAACAATATGGAAGTAATTTTAGAAAAAATAAAAATATGAAAGTTTTATTTACTATTGTGAGACAACAATTAGGGTTTACTAAGTACATCATTCGTCGGTAAAATTTTGTCGGAAAGGAAAAACAAATGAAGGTAACTTCCTAAGTTTCAGAAAAGTATGCGTGGTATTTTTTTTAAACAATCGAAATTTTTCTTACTCTCATCTACTCTATCTACTCCGCTATTTACTTTACTTTCTACTATACTATCTATTATATCTATTTTCATCCACTTCGGAATTTTTTCCTCGTTTTCTAATTTTCCCGTACTACAATCTTTTGAATGGCCACAGACAGTGGATATTGTCGTAAAAAATAGGCCATTAATCAGTTTAACTGGATACGGTATTTAGTATGACACGATAAAAACATTACATTTATGAGTCCGTAACGTATAAAAAGTATATGAAAAAATCCATAAAAATATATGAAATCTAAACGAATGAGAACTAGACAAAAAGAAGAGAAAAATATCGGGGCGCTCCGTCAGCATTATTTAGCGCAAAAACAAGTACACCGAGATTAATACAACAGACTAGTATTTTTTTATAAAAAATTACTGTATCGTTCTTTAAATCAAAATGAACAATAGCGCGCATGTCGATATTTCTACTGCGCATGATATTTTCTATAAGCAGCCACCACCGGTGACGAAGTCTTCAGTTCTTAAGATCGACGTGGTCCTGCGTGTGTAAGTGAGGTTATGTTGGTGACCCCCATTGAAAAGTGAGGTTATGGCTGGCAGCGTGACGTTAGCCCAGGTCGAAAATTGAGGTTATGAATTTTTGACAGCACGCACGAAGAGTGTGGTTACGACTTTTTGACAGCGCGCACGAAAAGTAAGGTTATGGATTTTTGACAGTTCTACGGATGCTACGAAAAGTAAGGTTACGGTTGACAGCGCGATGGGGGCGCAAGCCCTAGAAGGCCCACCTGGGGACTGATGGGAGAGTATTGATAAATCAGCATTAATGATAAACATTCAGTTTAGAACTAAATAAACTTCAAATGCAACTCGCTCGGGAATAACGAAACAAACTTTGCCCGTCTAAGCGGAATTGCGCCGGCAACACTAATATGATTGGAGCTGTAAACAGCATCGCTATTTGCGTTCGTCGGATGACACAAATCTCCGCAGGAATGGGTCGTTTGAGCAAAATTGACGTGGTGAAATGTCAGTTGCAGACAAGGCACTTTTTCTCCAACAGTTATCCGCGGCGCTAGTAATTTGCCGCCTTCTTAAACCACGACTAAATCAAAAAGAAGAAAAATTCTATTCGTCTATTTTGTGTGTTTGGGTAGTAAAAAAGTATGGAAATATAATAATATGTAGATTTTAAAGCTTAATATAAGTAGTCGATTATTAGGAATGAAATTGCTTTTAACGCATGCTCACACCCTAAGGCCAGTCTTAAGAAATGCACCATAAAAAATTGGATAAAAACTATTTATGCGTTTTCGCAATATTTGGCGATTAATCGTCGCTATTTGCGTGGCACAATTAAAGAGGGACTTATGTCTGTATGCTCTGGTCTCTGGGCGGTAAGGGCTAAAGTAAAGCATCAAGCTACTTACCAGTGGATCGACTTTGAGTTTTCTCATATGCGGGATGCTCCTCTTCGCGCGGGCGGCGGGGATGGCATGGCTTACAAAATGGTATTCTTTTTTAGAACCCAGAACCTGTAAAAAAATACGTATTATAATTACTTAGAAAAGCGGACTCTTCAAAATAATTAAGAAACTGAAAAATGCATTTTTAGCGCTTAATGACCTGCGCCTTCGCCATTTTTTAAATACAAATTTTATTACTTAATTCCTACAACTATCACAGACCTCAGAATTTATTGGATCATCTTATTTTTTTTATGTTCGCTTTTAAGTTCTCCATGAATCTCTCGGGCCGGATGTTTGATTTTAAGTTATAATTTTTTATTATTTAGATCCAAGATTTAATTTTTATTAAAAAATTCGCCCAATTTAGTTTTAAATCTTTATTTTAAAAATAGATAACAGATCTGCCAAAATAGGGTTTTCATTTCTGTTTTTATTTTTGACAGCTGTCAAAATCAGTGTCAAATTTAATATTATACAAGTATGTTTTTAAAGTGTGTAAAGTGTTTTAAATACAAATGTTTCTATTTCTATAAATAAAATTAAAATAACATTTTCGCTTTTGACAGCTGTCAAATTATCTGTCAACTTAACGAAAATACCACATAATAATTATTTAAACAAATGAAAGTACTAAGCAGACATTTTTCCATAGGTTTCGGAGGTATTGAATATGAAATTAGTTTCAAAAAAATATTATATTTGTTGATAACTGTCAAAATTGCTGTCAAATTTAAAGATATGCAAATTTGGCTTCCCTAATTTTTGAAACAATGTGACTTTCCATTGAAGAAAGAATGTAAGTGTTTTTTTAATTTGCTAGCTCCGTAGTTGATATTAAAATGCATTTTTTACTTTTGACAGCTGTCAACATTTTTGTCAACCTACTAAAAATGCCATTTAATAATTATTTCAACAAATTGAAGTACCTAGCAAACAATTTTCTATAGAAGGTATCAAGTACGAAAGTATTAAATACGAAATTGATGTCAAAAAAAATATTGGTAGCTGTCAAAACTGCTGCTAAATTTAAAAATATGCAAGTATATCTTTCTCGTATTACTTGCGTATTCAGTACCTCCAAAACCCATAGAAAAATGTTTGTTGAGCACTTTAAATTGTTGAAATAATAGTGAAATGGCATTTTTATTAAGTTGGCAGAAATTTTGACAGCTGTCAAAGGTTACAACATTATTTCAATACCAATTACTGAACTAGAAAGTTTTAGAACATTTTAGGTATCTTCTTCTATGGAAATCAACATTATTTTAAAATTTTTAAATTTGCCAGCAATTTTGACATCTGCCAACCAACATAATATTTTTTAACATCAATTTCGTATTCAGTACCTCCAAAACTTATAAAGAAATGTTTGTTAAGTATATTTATTTGTTAAAATAATTATAAAATGTCATTTTCATTAAGTTAAAAAATTTAATTTTGACAGCTGTCAAAAGCGGAAATTTTATTTTACTATCTATTATGGAACTAGCAAATTTCAAAACACTTAATACCACTTCTTCCAAGGGAATTCACGTTATTCTCAAAATTGCGAGAGCCACACTTACATTTTTTAAATTTGACAGCAGTTTTGACAGCTACCAACAAATAAAATACTTTTGTTATAACAATTTCGTATTCAGGTCCTTCAAAGCCTATAGAGAAATGTCTGCTTGGTACTTTAATTTGTTTAAATAATTATAAAATGTCACTTTCATTAAGTTGTCAGAAATTTTGACAGCTGTCAAAAGTAAAAACTGTACTTTAATATCAATTATGAAACTAGCAAATTTAAAAAACACATGATTTCCCTTCTATGAAAATTCACATTGTTTATAAAATTATGGAACAAATTTGCTTAGTTTTAAATTTGACAGCAAATTTGACAGCTGCCAATAAACATAATAATTTTATTAAATTAATTTCGTATTCAGTACCTCTAAAACCTATAGAAGAATTTCTTTTTAGGTACTAAAGTTATTTGTGGAAATAATTATTAAACGGTATTTTTATTCAGTTGACAGAAAATTTGACAGCTGTCAAAAGCGAAACCGATATTTTAATTTAAATCATAAAAATAGTAAAATTTAAAACACTTTATAACTCTTCTTCTATTACAAATCACATTGTAAATTTGACAGTGATTTTGACAGCTAACAAGGATAAAAAAGAAATGAAAATTCAATTTTTGAACGGTAATTTTTTTCCCATCCCACCGTGCATCGGCTTGATTTATTAAACAAAATCCCTAAAATGAAAAGCTTGTGCCATATAAACAAGACAAATAATGTCATTTCCATTTTTTTATACAGCAATACAAATATAACTCTTATTGTATCGGCTGTTTTTTCTCCAATGAATTAAACATGAAAAACATCACGAGCATAAAAAGATTTGTAGCACCTGCTAAAGCTCGTTTTATCTCTATCGCTTTATTATTCATTTGATGACTATCTAATGTCGCATAATACACTGTAATTTGTTATTGTCAAGTACCAACAAAAAGCGCAAAACTTCTTTTTATTGTTTGTTAGTTCTGTAAAAATTATTGGCTTATCCTAATATACATAATTTATTGGATCAATAAAGGTATTACGTTAACATGACAGCTTGGAGCACGTCAAAGGAGGCTCCTTTTATGTTCGCTAAGCGGAAAAACATCGATTCCACGCGGCGCCGGCGGCGCGGAAACTCCCAATGTCGGGCAGGGCGCAAATACTTATTTCGGATATTCCTACAATAGCCAATTGAATTACAAAAAAAATTTTTAGCATCCTTCATACAGTTTCTAGGAGTAAAAATCACAAGGTACGATAGCTGATGTCGCCGATACACTCGCGTTATTAATAGATATCTCCATCAAGATAAAACAAATCAATATAATTTATTGTGTTTGATAGGAGTGAGATTTGCAGTTATTGAAAATGTCATTATATTTCCCAGTACTTAACGCTAACACCCACATTCTCGATGGCATATAAACCTATAATCGGTTATGGTTATCAATTTGCTGAAGTCTGTTTGTACAATCGCTGTGACGATTACGAAGCCATACACGCACACACGCTTAGGCAGCGTAAAATAAATGGGTCGCTTTACGTGTGTAAATGTCCTCACCAACGGCTGCTCCTCAGCCTATGCCAGTTTCCGTTGTGAAACGAAGAGAAGAAGACATCAGAGAAGTCAAAGATTTATATATCCAACAGAGCCGAGATCTCGACGAGTATCTTGTCAATATCTTTGTTATTTCTGAAATAGCTTGGATATTACAAGTGTTAAGGCTTGTAACTGTATTCGGGGATTTTCTGGGGGCGTAAGAGCCCCTGAACGTACAATTTTCCTCACGACCAGCGCGTCGGCTTATTTTTTCGAACAATCACATTCGCGGTGGCTCGCGAGATATTAAGCACGGATTTAAAACGAAAGCAGTGTACGAGTGGGTGTAGCGCTTCATCACAAAGCAGAACAATACACTTCTGTTTACATTATTCATCCTTTGTGTCTCCCTCCTTGCCTTTCTCTTACAGCGGAACGAAACCTTAAAAATAAAATTCCGTATTTTCTGCTGCTCTGAGCAATAATTAAGATATTCGTATTTCAGCCGCGCTCGACATCAAAGCGTAAGCAAAGTCTTCTTTTGTTTCATCGTACAAATGCCTCTAATCCCGCCTGGTAGCTACAGTGGGAAACTTTTCGAATGAATAATACGGTTTTAGTTGGATTAAGCGCTCATTAATTAACAGGATCTCCATTCAGAAAGGCTTGCGAAGCCCCAAGTTGTAATTGTGGCACTCGATCAACTGCGAATATCCACTTAGCCCAAGGTCGCCCATTATAAGTTGACTCTTCACCCTTAATTTTTCTGAAATCCTGCATACCACACCGACATAACTGATCATGATAGACGTGGGTGAGAGATAAGCATATCCCTCTGGTGGTCAGTGCCAATACCTGTGTAAATATCAAAGATGTCTGGAAAGGAAAAGACGAAAAATAAACTTGGTCGGAGTGTTTGCCCGCTGTGTAGTTGTTTCCTGCAATACAGTCGTACAATATGTGCCTGCTTTTACAATCTTCGTGGTCATTATTTTTAAAACAAAAAGAAACTCTTTTGTTCTGCGTACTTGCTGTGTCAACACTTGTAAAGAATCCAGCTTTAAGTTGCATAGTTACTCGTATTCTTATAAAATGTTGGAGTGAGCGTCGAGGCTCAAATAAACACTTAACGAAGAGATCTGTGTAAGGAAAACTTTTACACGTTGTTTACTAAGGGCATAAAAGAACTAGTTATTCTAGGAATTTATAACAGAGATCTCGTTTCTCAAGTTTTATAGGATAGCATTACTTTATTCAACTCTGGAGAGTCAACAGTTTTATCACAATCCAGTATTTAAGAGGTGCTGTGGGAGTTTATGCGATATTCGTGAGCAATTTCTCAAAGTTGCTGCCACTGACAAAGTTCAATTAGACACAAACTTTGTTAAATTTAATAAAACGCGGAAACGCGATGAAAATAGAAATATTACTTGGCGTCTTGTTTGTTAGAAAACTTACCGCTTCGGAAGTTTGCTTCGTTCAAAAAGTATTTTCATCATGCCCGTCGGCTAGTTTTTATTTACAAAACAAAATCATATCGACAGAAAATTGCAGCATTCCATGACGTTACGTCATTCCCATAAGCCACAGAAAATTTTCCGATTGCAAGAGAAAATGGCTATTTTTGGATTTATGAGTAGAGCAATAAGGAGGGTTCTGGAAATAGAAAATGCGATGGGAGAGGACCATACGAATCGGTTCCCAAGGAAATCGCTGTGTAGACGATATTGCGTGAGTGGACCCGCCTGAACATATATTGGGAGAAATCAAGGTGCAAAAGGGCCGATTCAGCGATTCACCTGGGGGGTACCGTTGAGACGAACCACTAATGCGGAGCGACAGAGATAGTCACTGTTCGGCCGAGCCGCGGAGTCGATCGGGCAACACGGTGGTAATAAGCGATTAGGGTAGCGGCGCTTGGAGATGGGCACCAGGTGAACCCAAAAAGAGGGCTCAAGTGACAGGAGAGAGTCACAGTTCGACCGAGCGAGAGAGTTGCGGCGCAGCGTCCCGTCGCGATACAGAGACGGAGCTAGAATTTTGACCGGCCAACGTCAGGGGCGTCGTCGCGGTAAATTACCCAGGGGCTAGTTAAGCGCCGCGAAGTGCGAAAGTGATACAGAGACCGCGCGTCGGTGGGCAGGTTTAAAGTTGATAGAGTTCGACGTATAATTTTAGTGAAGGTAGTTGTAATTAGGATTGTTGGGTATTTAGAAGTCATTTTGAGTTACGTTTCGTTTTGTGTAGACAATTAATGAGGGTTCTGGAATTAAAGAACTTAGTATGAAAAGGGCATGACATCGTCCATGACAAGCAAAGCAATGTCAGAAACAGATACCGCTTACTACCATTGCCATGATCTAAAGAATTTTGCGCAGCCTAAGAAAAGGAACAATCCAGGGCAACAAAAGGAAAGCCACAGTTTATGACGATTACTGTTTCTTGGTAGTATTTTTTGCCCTAGGGCGCTTTACCTTCGTACCTACAAACCTTGTTAACATTTCAGTAACCCGGCATTCGCTTACTCTTCGTTAAATATGTACAAGATTTACATTCATTACTTATTGATCTCGCCCGATCTCATTTAGGAGGTTCATTAATTTAGCAGGGGAAAGGGAGAGCGTCCCTAAGGGCGAACTTAAAAACTGATTTTGAACATTCAGGCAATTAACTAAAGCAGGTGTTTGAAGTAAATATAACCTAATTAGAAGTTAAACTGTAATGCGGATGATTAATATGAAAGAAACTAACAACCCGTGTGCTCGACGAAACTCGTGTAATAAAGTGACTCTCCGACGGGCGATTATCTAAAATGAACTGCCAAGCTGGAATGCATTTATTACCACACCGGATTAATATTAATGACACTCTTTGTTCTGTGCCATGGTTATAAAATTACCTCTGAGATGGATAATCCAAAATACTGTCTTCGAAACAGTAGGATTTTTTACAATATGGATCACGTACAATTTGTGTCATAGTGTCATAAATAACTGAGATGGATATCAAAATACGCGGGTGTTCCTTTTTTAGACGCGAACGCGCTTGATGGATTGATGACGTCAACCAACAGGGAATTTAATGAACGCTGAGTGGAATGGAACAGGGAATGTTGTTGGCATCAATTAAACGTTGACAATTTGACAATGGAAGTTTTAATGGGATTTTTTAGTCAGACTGCTTGAATTCCATCTAGCTTTATTTGTTTCCAATGCAATTACGTATTATACGGGGAACTTTGACGAGACGAACCAGTGGAGACTTTCGAATCATGGAAATGGATCCTTCTTGGCATCAGAGAAAGATTATGTTTTGGATTTAGGAGTAGAGGAATAAGGAGGGTTCTGGAAATAGAAAACAGTTTGAGTTGGCGCGACAATGTCAATAATCCATGGTAAATGAGGTGAAGCAAGAACAATTGCCATGATGTGAAAGAAGTTCTGTGGCAGCAAGAGAAGGGGAGAATCTTTGGATTTATGAGTAGGTAAACAATGCGGGTTCTGGAAATAGAAAATAATTTGAAGTCAACAATCCATGTCAAACACCACTCGGGCTACCTCAAGGAACTATCTGTGGTGATTCTTATGATCCAAAGAAGTTTTGTGACAGCAAGAAGAGTGGGGATTTATCAGTAGACGAATAATGCGGGTTCTAGAAACAAGTTTCAAGTAATTTAATTCAGCCTCCGGTTACAACGCAGTAAAAAAATAAACACTTACTATCTATCAGTGTATTCCAATCGAGCGGGGATTGGAGTTTTTTATGTAGGGTTATTGAGCGACGTGTCAATCGAAATATAATAGATGGCTTCGTCGGAGCTGAAATCCCATTTCGTTTTCAATATTCCTTCGAGGATCTCATGCGCTTTTAATATATAACGTTCATTAATTTTTTTAATGTAAAGATGGGACGGGAATTAATACAACACGAAAATCAATAGCCGTTTAACGAATCTGCAGATGAGACTCATTGTATGGGGTTTAATTACGCAGGATATTTTCGAATGGGACTACGTAGGCATTAAATCCGAAATTGATTTCCACTTGGCGAATCGGAACAGAGCAAACGATTCCATTTTCATCAAGGGTTCTAAAGATGGTAATTTCATTCCTTAATTTCCTACATGCAATATTTGAAAACATTGGATTATTTTGATTTATTGAGCACTTTACCTGGGGAGCCCTGAGGCGGCAACCCCCGAGACACCTTGTCTCGACAACCCCAAAAACACAACTAACTATAAAAACTCATTCTAGCCCCTCAGTTACGGCCATCAGTTTTGCATCAGAAATAAAATAGCTTGCTCAGCATTTTACCACGGGTCGCTTCCCTATAATTGAGTTAATTTGTTTATCATCTTTTATAACATGCATATTAATGATCTGATTTTAATTAAATGAAAGTAATGTTATAAATAATTACATTTGCCCTTTTTTATTTGATAAAATCCTCCATCGCGACATTAACAGATTTCGAACCGTAATGCAGAGTTAAAGTTTTAGATATTCCGCACGCGACGATGTAGGAAACACCGTATAACCTCAGGTGGTTACACCCTCTTAAGTAGACTTTACGACTTGCGGTTCGTGTACAAAGTTTGAGCACGTAAAAGGTAACGTTACAAAGGTTTTGCGACACCGCACACTGTTTGTTTTGTGCTCTTCCAAATCGCTTAGCTCCGCCGAGTGCTTTTCATATTTCCGTCGACTCAAAGATCTATGCTTTAAATCGGTGTTTGAGGATAAATATCAGGGGATATGATATGCAGATAACAGAGACGACGTTAAAGTTGGGTTTATTCAAAGGCATTAATCTTTTTCAAGTCGGTAATAGTCAAGTCAGGTCTGTAATATTGAAGCAATAATAGTAGTTGAATCGGTTTTTTTTGCCCAACAGCAATAACAGTTATTTATGCAACAAAGTGTGGACGTTAAATGGTTTCGACCATCCCGTGGGTTTCATCTAAAGCAAAGATAAGACAAAAGAAGACCATGACAATATGGTCAAAACGTCGAGCAATCAAAATAATTAACGCGGAAGAGAAATCGAAAACTCTTCTGCAAATCATCAGCTCTAAAAAAGCCTTGGAACTAAAATATCTGTCATTGGGTAAAGAGCTTGTTATGGTAACATGCTTTATCATCAATAGGAACAAAGAAACTCTCTTTACCAAGGGTGGTTTTCTACATTTCCTTGGCTTATTCCTTTAGTTGCTGCATTAGGAGCTCTTGGAAGTATAGGTGGTGGCGCAGCGGGGATTGCGAAGACTGTTAAAGACGCAAAGGCTGCAAAATCTTCCCATTCCTTCCCTTCACTTCCCTTATGTCTTATGTTCCTGTATTGTTATATACGTGTTCGCTTAAAATGAAAATAGAATAAAAACTTTCCCAACTTTCAACTTATCTATCAGCTGCTTCTTATGGAGTTTGTTCTTTTTGCTTCAACGTTTATTGAATATCCCGGCAGCAGAAAAGTAATGAGATCCCGAAGTTACAGTTTAACAACTTTCGGAACTGTGTTGTTCATCTCTGGTTCTGCTTGAATATAAATGAACCTAGACATTTATTGCTACATCATACTCTTCTTTCCAAAGGATAGGTTAATAATTTAGCAGTGCCTAAGTTAAGAACGAGCTCAGTGGGCTACGTAATTGCATTTACTTGCCACTGCTATTGGGCGCCATTTGTTTTTAAATAATGATATTGCATGCTTCTACGTATTCTGCAATAGTTTGTAAAGCAGAGCGACAATCTCTTGCAGATCTAACGATTTAACTTGTAGGATAGAGAACAGCCGGAATTTTCGAGCATCATCTTATACTTATTACATGGCACATGAAGCAGTCAATTAGTATTCATTGTGCTAGATTTAGCTAAGCTTGAAAATTAATATTCCGTGTGAATCAATATGACTGCTCGCGAGTGGTTGCGGGTGAACGCGGCCTTATATACCTAAATTTAACTTTTGCTATCGCATCGAGTGTACTCGATTCATATTCTGTTAAGTAAGTGGCAAATCTGTGGCTAATGGAATTTTTCAATGCCATTAAAGGAGAATATGATATAAAATACAGCCAGACATACTGTATATATATATTATTAACTCCGGCTTTACGTAATTCATTTATAATAGCTATGATTTCATTATCATGAGAATCAGTATTTCCTGCAGCTTTGGATGCATTCAAAAATTTTAATCTATCTACAAGCTCGTTGATGTTATCCCAATAAATATATTCTATAGGTTTTTCACTATAAATCATATCCATACTCTGTCAACTATGGCTTGATTTTTTTTCCGGTTTACTCTTATTAAATAATGGACCTATTATATGTTTATATTTATAAAAGCGTGTTCCATTTAATTGGTTTGCAGGATCAAGTAGGTGGCGATGAGCCCATAGACACGCATCGATATTTGATAGAATGACATGTTTAATAAGCATCAGTTTTCAAATGAATGAAAAATATAGCATGATGATAAATCCAAAGTTGAGTTTTCATAAGTAGATAGACAATGCGGGTTCTGGACCACCAACGATCGAGACGGTAGGGGCTAAATCCCGGTTGTGAAAGAACCGGAGCTATCTTTCTTGAGTTCGAATTTCAACTGAGGTGAGTCGTGGTTGTGTGTGACCTGACAGGGTGTTGAAAAAATTACGTATCGTTCGGAAGAGCCAAGAGGTGAGTAGCAATGGCCAAAAGATTTTGATTTAAAGATACGTAATTGCGAGACACCTCGTACATCCAACATAGCAGGTTGATCTTTCTCAGCAGGAGAAAGAGTTATTAGGTGGTAAGGTGTGCGTGGAGTTTCAATTACACAGGACGTAGTCGACTAGTCGATAAGTATTAAGGATTCTGTTGTGTACAATTGACATCGATTGTGTGGGATTTAGCACGCTCTCGGGCGATTTCCTCAAGCACCCACATATTTAAGTATACAAAACAACATGCTCTAATCGGAAAATAATCGTTGATCATTGGCGTCATTTGTAGGCGGGTGGGGCTAGCGGACAACAGCTAGGCGCCATGGCTAAAGAGGATACGAAATTCAAAACAAATGTGCGATATTTTTGTTAAAATGCGTAGTTTGAATATTTGCAATGCGTAATTGGTTGAAGCTTGTTTTTCTTCATTTCTTTGGGAGCAAGGGTAATGTGAGGGATTTGTTACATTATTTTACAAAAAATGTCGTTTCGTCCATAACATCCAATTATTCCGATTACCTTTTTTTTATTTCATTACATTAGCAAACCACTAATTAAAAACACAAAAATTTGTTTAGCTAATTATATGAGGTTTTAATCAATTTATTCATTGGAAAACATTCATGATTCGCAGATTTAATGATAAATTTTCAAATATCGGATTAAAGCTGGTATGACAATATTTATATAAATAAGCCAGTTATTACGTCTAATAAATATCAAGCATGGGATTAATACTTATGTTATGACGATTGAAATTATTATTACAATTATATCGGAGATTATCGTAAATCTATATAATGAATCGTTGTCAGATTTATATCTGAATGTAGGTAAGTGATTTTCTTTTGGACGCAATATGAGGCGTTTTCGCTTATTTTATTTGAGAAGGAAGAAAACCGACGTTGATGGGATTTTAAATGAAATGTTTTCGTATTTGTTAAACGTGTCTGTCGGTATTCCTTCCGATGAAATTTGGGCGAAAAAAAAAATTCTACTTTTCGTAACTATGTTATAAAACATTGAACTAAATAACAGAATTCGTTAAAACAACTACTTTTCGTAGCTATGTTATAAAACATTGAATTTAATAACAGAATTTATAGCGTCCAAAGCAAAAAATATAATACCTCTTTGGAACGCAATAATAATTATTGTCGAATTCGTTAAAACAACTACTTTTCGTCACTATGTTATAAAACATTGAATTTAATAACAGAATTCGTTAAAACAACTACTTTTCGTAGCTATGTTAGAAAACATTGAATTTAATAACAGAATTCATAGCATCCAACGCAAAAAAATATAATACCACTTTGGAACGCAATAATAATTATTGTCGAATTCGTTAAAACAACTACTTTTCGTAACTATGTTATAAAACATTGAATTTAATAACAGAATTCGTTAAAACAACTACTTTTCGTAGCTATGTTAGAAAACATAGAATTTAATAACAGAATTTATAGCGTCCAAAGCAAAAAATATAATACCTCTTTGGAACGCAATAATAATTATTGTCGAATTCGTTAAAACAACTACTTTTCGTCACTATGTTATAAAACATTGAATTTAATAACAGAATTCGTTAAAACAACTACTTTTCGTAGCTATGTTAGAAAACATAGAATTTAATAACAGAATTTATAGCGTCCAAAGCAAAAAATATAATACGTCTTTGGAACGCAATAATAATTATTGTCGAATTCTTTAAAACAACTACTTTTCGTCACTATGTTATAAAACATTGAATTTAATAACAGAATTCGTTAAAACAACTACTTTTCGTAGCTATGTTAGAAAACATTGAATTTAATAACAGAATTCGTTAAAACAACTACTTTTCGTAACTATGTTAGAAAACATTGAATTTAATAACAGAATTCATAGCGTCCAAAGCAAAAAAATATAATACCACTTTGGAACGCAATAATAATTATTGTCGAATTCGTTAAAACAACTACTTTTCGTAACTATGTTATAAAACATTGAATTTAATAACAGAATTCTGGCACTGTGCTTAATGGTCCACAAACCAGAGTCAACAGAACCCCGAATTTAAACAGAATTCATAGAGTAGTAGTTTTAACGAATTCGACAATAATTAATAATAATAATAATAATTGCTTTCCTGGTTTGAACATTTTGCTTTTGATGGTATGAATTGTTATTTAATTCAATGTTTTATAACATGTAGTTATGAAAGGTAGTTGTTTTAATAGGATTCCACTCTGTAAACGAGAAGCACCGACCAAAATTTCAACTGGTCCTTGAACTTTACTGAAATACATGAAACGGAACACTCTTGGTTGCTATGCAATGTCCTGAAGTACATGTATCACAACTGACGTGTTTGCAGCTCTCAATCTCTTCCCGAGCTGCAATTTTCACGCCGCGCGTGTTAATACGCGATTCGGCACGTGTCGCAGGCACGATTTTTTCCCCGATTGAGCTCCATTCAAACAATATGCTGTAAATACTTTTTAATATTTTTTTGTATAATCCGCAACTAACCGAGGCGCCTGGAAAAATATATACAAAATTTCTGTTGGTTTCTTTCATTTTTACAATCAGACCGAAACGTATGAATTGTGAAATAAAGCAAAAATGGAAAAAATACAGCAATAATGCTTTTATGAGAGAAAAACTTGTTTAAATTTGTTACTAGGAGCACAAAAAAAGGGATAATGTACGTAAGGCACCAAAATTATTTTGTAAAAAAAGTACGCCACGCAGGCACCGACAAATTTAAGAATCAACCGAGAGTGCAAAATTAATAGAAAATAATAAAAAAAAAACTAATACTAATACTAATCAACAGCTGTTTATATATCATATACTTACTGGCCCCATGTTGACGAAACCGTTCCGTTTGGCCACGGTGTGGGCTTCCTGCGGATCGACATCTCGCCGGAACCTGACGAGGAAGGAGTTACTGAAGAGGTCAGCAGCAGAAGACAGGACACAAATCGAAACCAAAAGCAGCAAAAGGAGCCTCCAGGAAAGAGGCATCGTCAGGTTGCAGGTGAAAGCTCGCAACTGACGAGACGGCGGTGCTGGCGTCGCCGGCGTCGCGCACTCTTACGTCACGACCATCGATTTTGAAGGGCCGGCTCTGCCGCCGACCGCGGAATTCTTGAATATATTACGCCGTTTTTAGATGGGCGAGGGGCAAACGCACGAATAAGGAAAAACCGAAAACTTTCATCAATCTAGTACAGGCTGGTGCCTTTACTCAGAAACAAGTTGTTATATTAAAATTTGTTGCTACTGATATGGCCTAAATTTTTTCGCTTTTATACAGGGTGGTGAGATAAAGTCGTATTTTTTAAATCGAAACACCCTGTATGTTACTGCATTTTTAGATTCTACGTAAAATTCTAGTTCGAAATCTAATAAGGTACCATGGGTCTAAATTGCGTATTAACGGAGTTATAAGAGTTTAAAGGCAAAAATTGACAGGTCAAGGTCAACAATGAAAAACGAATAATTCCGATACTAGACGTTACTTGAATTTGAAACTTTGCACGGACGTACAATACATAACATTGCGTAACATAGCCAGAAAATAATTTTAAATTTTTATACAGGGCGGTTGCAAAGTCGCTGTCAAATTTCGAAGCTGTCAACGAATAACTTTCAGTGTGGGAAACCTTTATACAATTTTGAAGATAATTTAATACTGCTTCGATCTAGGTGAAGAGTGTTTTATTTCATTTTTGGTTTATCAACGTTTAAGTCTTTGGAAACTGACAGTGACTTTACAACCACCCTGTATGAAAATTTTAACTTTTCTTCTGACTGTTCTACACAGTGTTTTGTGCCAATCGTCCGTGCAAAGTTGTAGACTTTAATAATATCTAGTAGTGGAGTTATTAATTTTTTTTTATGTTGACCTTGACCTGTCAATTTTTTCCTTTAAAGGCCAATAACTCAAGAAATAGATGTTTTGGACATATAGTACCTTATATGATTTCGAATTAGAATTTCACGTGGAATCTAAAAATGCATTAACATACAGGGTGTTCAAATTGTGACCGAAAAAATTAGATCGGAGCAAAAGTCTCGAACCGTCCCTTGCAGGAACACACATTAGCGCTCACGTTACTTTTAACCATTCACCGATTGATGTAATGAAGACGTCCAAATCTAGGTTAGTTACTTCGATGAGATACTGCGTGATTGGAATCGACAAATAGCATAAAGCGAGGGAGAATACTGATAAATACTATTAATTTGCTAGGACGAGCCGTATTGATTCACGTGTGCTGTGAAGTATTTTCCGCTTAGTCAATCGGCTCCAAATTAAATGTTAAAAGCTCTCCGCTATCTAATACGAATACGAATCGACAGGCAGCAATAACGTTAATTTTTCTAAAAGGGCTCGTTTTTATGCTTGACGTATTAAAAGCGCGGGTAATAGCTCGAGGAGAATGGCTTTTAACTTCAAACAAATTATCGACAAAAGAAGAATTCTTCAATATAAATTCATCGAGGAAATTTAGAGAACAACAGTACTATAGGAATTAAAACTGCAAAGTAAGAGAAATCGCAGTAGATCAACTCGATGGATGTGTGGTTGAATTCGCAACTTTATAATTCTACTTCTACACGTTTTGAATATACAATAATTCAGATATATGTAGGTCTGTCATTCACGCCTCTGAAATCGATTTGCTGCGGAGTAAAACAAAAGCGTCGCGTCGGTAACATTGACATACACAAGCGCTGATTCTGTTTTTTTTTATGGGGTAATCGGATTTAAATCATAAGCGTATTGTCAGGCCGTCCCGAGCCCCGTCAATCGAGTTACGGCGACAATCGCTCAGTTGCGCTCTGTTGGAGCCTGAATTGGAAGTCTTTGTGTATTAAATCTCACTATATTGAATGCAAAAAAGTTCGCAACGAAGTTGTTACTTCGAGAGGAACTTACAGCAGATGAAGTCATGCGTTCGAAAATTCACGGACGCCCTTGATAATGTTTGCGATACTTATATATCCTTCGAGGTCACCTGATTTGACTCCCGTGGATTTTTTTGTCACAAAGTGGCGTTTTTTAAGTATATAGGGTGTGTGTGTCATAATTTTAATTAGAAGCATAAGAGTCCAGTTTTATGATGAAAACAACATACGTGTTGATGAAAAAGTTATTGAGAGTTATAAGCTTCAGTGTGTTAAAGAGACATTTAATCTAAAAGATAACTATTCTTACATTAAAATATCAGGATGTTTAGGGGATTGCTATTGTAGCAACAAGGAATCAGATGATTCCGATATTGATGTATAGTTATGGGGTAATAAAAAAATGTCAGGTGTGGGATTCGAATCCACGCTCCTGTTAGGGAATCAAAGCTTAAGTTTGACGCCTTAACCACTCGGCCAACCTGACTTATTTAATTCAGTAAAATATTTTATTTAATGTATGCCCCCCCTCCCCTCCATCTTCAATAATAGAATATAAATTCATAACAATTTAAAAAAAAACATCAGTGTGTTTATAGATATTACGAATTTTCAAAGTTTTCTTTTTATACAACACCCTTACATTATATTCAATGCTAAAGGAAAAAAGGGGTGTACAATGGTCCTGTTATAAGCGGTATATACAGGGTGATTCAGCTAACCCGTTCATTAAAAGTTCCCATTGGAATATTTTTTTGAAAATTTAAAAACAGGGGTTTTCGAGAGTTCTATTCAACTAAAGTATTTTCGCTTTCCTGCCACTTCCGGTTATACCGGAAGTGGCTATCAGCTTTCTTATTTTAAATGGAATACCTTATATTTTTTACGCTTTTGATTTCTACACTAAAATCTGCGTTTATTATGTGAAAAATTAATAGTTTTTCAGATATTTTAATTTTTTTGAAAAAATTTGGTTTGGTAATCCTATCTTATTAAATGCTTCTGATTAGCGTGCAATGAAACATAAAATAATGTGTCTTGTTTATGAGGCGCCGTTTAAGACATTATTAGTATTACAAATATATATTGTATAATAATTATTGAAATATATATATTTTTTCATTGAATATATTTTATATATATATTTTGTTAAAATATTTAATAAGTTTTATAAATATATATATCTTTGTAAAAATATATATATATAGATAAAAGCCCATTTCTATATAAATATATGTTTGCAGAAATAATATATATTTGTGAAAATATATTTATATATTCGTAAAAATTTATATATATTTTTACAAAGATAAATATATTTAATGAAAAAATATATATATTTCAATAATTATTATATATATATTTGTAATACTAATAATGTCTTAAACGGCGCCTCATCATACTTGTTTATCAATCTCGTAGGAATTCTACATGATAGGTACCTATATAATATTGAAAATTTTCCTCTCCCGCAAACTTAATCTGCAACTCTGAGAATATATAAATAAATAAATAAATGCGCATATTTTCCTTAGTTTTTATGGTTTCGGAACAATTTATTTAATGAATGGAAGTTTCTCGTAGATTTAAAATTCAGTCATGAACTTTAACTTTTAATTATTTAACAATGTATTGTAAAACGGCAATAGCGGGGGCAATAGTAATTAAAAAAATTTATTATTTATCTTAATTTTTATGGTTTCGGGACGTTTCTTCTAATGAATGGATGTTTACTTTTGTAGTCTTCAAATGAATAAAAGTTGAAATTGATGAATGAACCGAAATCCATTCATAAAGAAACGTTCCGAAACGATAAAAACTGAGGGAGCTATTTATATTTGTTTATACAGGGTGGGGCAATAGTACGGCGATAGCTCGAGTTCTATGATAGCTGGAAATTAAAAAAAAAATATACAAGTAAACTAGATAAAAAAAATCTATAATGGGAAATTATTTTCCAATATACAGGGCGAGTCAAGATCTAGTGCCTTTTTTAAATGGAATGCCTATGTATATCAGTACAATTTTTGAAGCCCCTTCCTACACTCCTTTGGATGTAATTAATTTTTTAATTTAGAACTTTTTGAATTTGAATTAAAAACAAGTGTTTTCTTTTAAATCTATTTTTTAGGTTTATTGCTTAATAAATCGAAAATTGTTACAAATAGCCATAGGAATGTATATACAAAAAAATGTCCGTTTTTCATTTCCACATCACATCGTCGAAAATATACAGGGTGGTCCACTTGAAGAAGACGAGAAAATTAAATTCAAAAGTTCTAAATTGAAAAATCATTTTTGGCCACCCTGCATATTTTTAGAAAGCAAAAGTGATTCAAAAATATTAATTAGATGTCTCGTAACTAGTATTCACATATTCTTTACTTGTAATGTCATAATTGTGACTACTGATTTTTTGAACATTACGTTCCAACAATCGCTTGGTTTGCTATTATAGTGTTTAACAATATGTTGTTAACATTCCAATTTTTTTTTTATTTATTTAATATTTATAAATTTTATAAGCGTCACTTTTGTGAGTTGTTTATCTGCTAACAATACTTTAGCAATAACAATTTACTTCATAGGGCTGTAAGCGCTAAAAATATGTTTACGTTAATTTTTTTTTAGTTCATATAATACATAATATTATACTTGGATTTAAATGTTTATTTGACTAATAACTACAAGTCTGACTTTAAAGTTTGCTATATTTATTTACTGATTATACTTGACTAAATTGTATGTAAATCTTGTAAATTCTTAATTTCGATCCAGAATAATTCAGTGCATTTATCGTCATGCCAGAGACAAATTTAAACATAAAAAATTCCTTTAGCAGCTGCTTTTGACGTTCTATGTTTATATGTACTTTTGATTCTCGTGGTCTGTTTTTCGTAAGAATTTGCTTCAAAACAATTATTTGCTACGAAAAAAGGATTAATGTCTTATGCTAGATGTAAAAGTAGCAAAATAAAATAACGCTGACGTTCTTCAAGCAACATTAACCACGTTTTTATTCAGCAATCTTATCTATGTAGTTGGTCTTATCTGTTAGTATTGTTCAAGAGCATGTGAGAATGTCAATTTCCCAGCAACACGAGTGCTTTAATAACAAGAGCTCACTTATAATGTGTAATTTTTCAATGATTCGGAAATATCACAAAATAGTTACATTTTATACTTTATACCAAAAATCTTTACCTTCAACCTTTTATGACAAATGTTTGGACACTGATCCACTCGCGACGTATATCCCGAATATTAATGGGCACTTAGAATATGCTTATTCACCAATTCTGATCTTACCTTTAATTTACTTTGCCAACCATACTTTCAATAAAACAAATGATTCTCAGTATCTATTTATTTACATATAAATGAATAATGAATAAAACAAAAATAATAACGGGTGATAGTTCCCAACAAGATGTGGAATTCTTACAAATTAGACAGAAATTAGGTACCGAATAAACACTTAGTTAAGATTATTGTTATTTCTTACCAATAACACAAAAAGATGTTTATCGCACAACAATTAAACGAAAAGTGATTTCTAAAAGTTTCAGGATTTAGCACTTCAGGTTCGGGTCATCGCCTGAGGGGGCTGTTGACTTGAGGGGGTTAGCTAAGTTAAAAGAATTGACCAATTGAAACCCGCCCCGCCTCTGAGTATCCTACTTTAGGGGTTGAACCTGTTTACTCTGCCAAGCCGACGTAGTGGAAAATTACTAGCAAGTGCCTTGGCTCCGTTAAATAAGTTTCCATACGCCTCGTATTAATTAATTAACCTAATCATGAATACAATTCCTATAAACTATTTCTATATAGCCGACTACGAGCGTAGGGAAACCCATGCTTACGATTCACTTATTACTACTGGGACAAAACCTAGCTCAGGTGTATATAGACTCTACCTAACTTAATATTATTTACATTGTCGATAATGGAATGTTTCAAGAATTAATTACCCCAGTTATGTTGTTCAATTTACCCCGTAGATAGATATATACCTTCAGGTATGATCGCTTAATTGAGCAACTGACCTACCCTATTATATAATCTGCTCGCGTGATAACTACCTGTCCCGCCGTTACTATGTATGCATAACCCAAGATAACTTGCTTTAACATTTAGCAGAAGGTCCCGGACTAATGGTCTTTCGGACGCTCGCAATGCAATACAAGAGTGTAGATTTACCTTGGTTTTACGTATATAGCAAATGATTCCACCTATTATTGGACTTTCCACGTGTTGCTATGCCAAATATAATTAATTCGAAGCTCGTAAACTACCAAACGCCCTCACTTACTACAGGGGCGTGCGATGCTATGTTAATTTTTTACGTTGCCTTACCACGATTCGCCTATTCAAAAGTTTATTGATATTTAATTAATTTTCTGTTATTGCGCTATATGCGATTCTTCGTATCGCAATCAGCTTCATCAATCTCATCGATCCAAGTAATCGTCACTTCAAAAAGGTGCCGATAAGCAATTAATTTATTAAAATTTATATACCTAATTATTGTTCGTAATTTAAAAGATTTAATCGACTAATCTTAATTATTTTATTTGTTTATTGTACATATTTTTCAATCTGAGAAAATGTGGAACGAAGTTTATTTTCTAGAGGGTGAACTGCAAAGAAAAATAATATCCGAGCCCTTAACAAGAGAAATACGGTCAAGGAGCAGGACGATGCATTGTTCACATTTTCCTGCCCATCCTTGCGGAATAATCACCCCGAAATAATAAAACCGGCGACTACTCCTTATTGACCCCCGCTTTGATCTCAGCATGGACGAATGCGCCTCATTTGTATGTAGCAGGCGGTAAGGGTGTGGGTGATTTGCGAAACACGGGGCACTCGATCCAGCCGGGCTAAAGTAAATAACAACTCTTGTGAGTAAGTGAATTCGAGATGTTCTCATTTGCGTGCAGGACACGTCGCCGTGTCGGATGGAAACATCCCCCGGAATTAGACTAATAGATCATAACGTTGCCGCGGCAAGGATTAGGCGGAAGCTGGATTGCTTAAGTAGTTGGCAAATCTACACCACACCCTGGGGGAGATAGAAAACCGCTGCATACGCCACGAGAATTCTCCTTCCTTTTTCTATTAGACGACGATTTTTTTATTCAATCCCAGCATTGGGTTATTTTTTTTTTTCGAGCTAATTCATTCGGCAGAATAATTCACAAATTTTTGTGGTACTGTCTGTGAAGCCAAGTCTCCTATTCGAAAGACAATTCCATGACACTCACATCTCATCAATATTTATTATTTAACAATTTCCGACCGTGACTAACGTCACGATACGTTAATTAGACAGCGCCACGCTCTCCAAGGCGATACTTCAAAACATCAGCTCTATGCCACAGATAACCTACGACTAAATTCGACAGAAATTCTGTACTAGGTATCAACCGACAGTTCGAAGAGCACAAATATAAAGAAACGAATGTTCCAAATAGTCAATTAATATCTTAACTTCTGTCTTTATGGCTAGGTAAGTAGTAAAACAATATTATACGAGTTATTTGGGAAATTAACGATTTAATTTCGTTGTGTATCGTCTGAAGGTCACGTCTTTTTGTTTCAGCTTTGTTTACAAGCCAGCTGTTTTATGCACAATACCTTAGCAGTAAAAATAAAAATTGGCACACCTTGTACATTCCAGAACAATCCGCATGAATAACGCTAAACTATAAAACATTATCATTATAGTGCTAGGCTCATATAATTGATATGTATCATAATATGGAAATTGACCAGCGCTTATCTTGATAAAAGAGCAAAGTCGATAAAGGTGCTTTACATGGAATTTGCATTTTATTACTTGTGCAAGCGTGTTTATCAAATATTTACGATTAGAATTAAGGTTTGATATGGGAGCTTTGATCTGGCCCGACCACAGCGACCTTGGAATAAAATCGGACAATTTTGGGAATTTTCCAGTTGAGCGTTTTGGAGAGCATATCGTCTGCTCCTGCTAATGACTCATCTAGAGAGTGTGCAGAATGGATGAGGCGCTCCAACAACCTGTGGAGGAAAACCACTTGAAGATTTCGATAACCGCTCAGTTTTTGGGAGGTAGATGTTGACCAAAGTCCACTAGGCTCGAGATCTGTCGTGGTGCCTAGGCCCAAAACTGTTAAAGAGGTAACCACCCCAAGACCAAAAAATGCAAAAAAGCTTCCCAAAACAGAACGGTTGTGGAATTTGTTGCTGCAAATTCCACGTGCTTAATGACGCAACATTGAACCCACTGGTATTAAATCATTACATTAGATTAATGTTTTTGGAAACGTTAATTTGTTATGTCTATTACAACAAGCAAGTCCTAGTGCAAATAACCTCCATTGTGCGGCTTCCAGGGATTAAGCTTATTAAACTCCAAGTCAATGAGAGTTGTTTTCAAAACAAAAAAGCTGATTTTATGGGCCCTCGACGTTACTATCTAATTTTACTGCCAAAATAAAATCAGAGCTAATCACGGGTGTAATATAGATTTTAAATTAAGCTATTAAAATATTTACGAGGATATTGTTGGGACAGGGATTAAGATGGCAAACAGCTCTTCCATACATAAAGATACTAAGTTTACTTACACGTTTAGTACCAGATTTGTTTTATGTCGGGTTGGCCGTGTTGCTGACGACGAATTGATTGAATTATTTGGTTAAGTAGTTTTGCCGCAGGGGATTATTTTCGGGCGATGGGGAGCAAAGTTTTGTTGGCCCTGGTCGTGGCCTGCCTCTCCTATGAGATTGTTTCAGCTGACACAGGTATTTGATTGCATGTTATGTTTGTTTGTTGAATTTTTTCTGGTTTTTGGATTTTGAGCACCCGATTTTGGCCGTTTCTGCTACCTGTAAACCAGATAGAGAAGAACAGACCGAGTTGTTTAGGGCTAGATTTTCGTGAAACGTCGACAGGTGAAAACCGAGACTGCTTGATTTTGAGATACCAAATCCAATTTTCTTATTTCAAATGAAAATCGTTTCGATTCCAAAATTTCGGAAAAAATTCAAGATTTCGAAAAATATATATTTAAGTCGAGATATGTGATGTGAGACGTCTAATTAATATTTTTGAATAATTTTCGTTTTCTAAAATATACAGGGTGGCCAAAGATTATTTTCAATTTAGAGGTTTTTGAATTTAATCTTCTCATTTTCTTCAAGTAGAACACCCTATATATTTTCGATGGAGATGCGGTTATTTGTCCAGGGATCTTAAGATGATTGTCTTGTCAACTGGACTTGGACAACTTCTCAAACGGGTTAATTAGAAATAAATAACTGAAATAATAACTCGTGAATTTTACCTATGTATACCAACGTATTTATTTATTAAACAGTATAATGAACAAATCAATAAATAGGATATTTCAGCGACTTTGCAGTCGACTGTGTACAAATTTGATAATGTTAAGAAATATGCGGGCTGGCAATCAAGAGTATATACGCGTGAATACGATTTTATTTCGGAAGACAGTGAGCTTTGATAACCGGTGTCTGTTTTCGCGGCTTGAAACGATTTCGGACGGCAAGCAAACGGAATTTCCAACAGGATATAGTATGAACGGCGGGCAGTCGGTTAGCTATAGATATTCTTGTCTATGCAGAGGGTTTTACAACACGGCGAACTACTGCCACAAACGTAGAGCTATTTAACAAGGACTATTTTTCGTAAATTAAGTTCCCCGGTGGAACTTTATGCACTGAAGCCTTAAAGATAGCCCGAGCGAGCAAATCTAACCAGCCGATGCATATTTTATGAAACAAAAGACAAACTGCCTGAGATCCGACGTCTATTTAGGAGAAAAATTATTTCTATATACAGGGGGTCATTTAAAATAAGAACGTTGGGATTTTCTTACGTCCGATTATTCCGGTATATAAAAAATTTAATACATTTATAGTCTTTATTAAAATAAATCACAAGGATGATAATTTCCCGGCGGAGTGTATTTTTAAACTTTTCGTTTAATAAAGCGCTACATCGATAATCAGCAATTTAAATTCGTCCCCAATCCTCGTTGCCTAGATCCCGGCACAGTCACAATTCGGTTTGATAACTTTCCGCATAACTTCTGGAGTCGCGCCGCGGCTATGAATTTTTTTCCAGGCCTTTGTACGAATAAAACGACGTTTTTATCTGACGGAATCGAAAAGTGAGATTTTTTATACAACTAGGAGAAATTATTTTTATTAAATTAAAAATGCGTTAAATATGTACAATTAATTTAATTATTATAGCTCTTAAAAATTATATACAGGGTAGCCTAGTTTCCAAAGCGGAAATTTCAGAAAAACGCACCGTTTTTGAGTTATAGGGTGTTCAAACTTTTATTTTATAAATGATTTTTTAATATCTCTCACACGAACGACAATATTAATGCTTATTTATGTACCAAGGGCGTAATAAGCGTTTATTGCCCTTGACGTGTAATAGCCAATTATCTTAACGCCGCGGGCCATAAACGCTTATTACGCCCTTGGTGCATACAAAATTTTATGCACGGGCGGTTTATAAGGTCAGTTATAAACTTAGATTCTTTTTGATCGACATATGATAACTGTTGCTTAAATGTTGCCATTCAAGTGCATAAAAACTCCTCAACGGATACATCTTCTTTAAAAATATCTATTACTACTCCAGATGTGGTGGTCTGTTACTTCGGATCATGGTCAACGTATAGATCCAGTAACGGGCAGGTCAGCGTACGTACATTAGAAGCCAAACTGTGCACCCACATGATCTATACCTTCGTTGGTATTACCGATAGCGGTGCTATAACGGTGTTGGACGAGTATTTGGCCGTCGGTCGTGGTAAGTATTTTATTAACCATCCTTCCACTAGTATTACAATTCCGATTACATTGCAGGGGACTTTGCTGATTTTAACGCCCTGAAGACGCAAAATCCGAGTCTGAAGACGTTGGTGGCCGTCGGTGGATGGAACGAGGGATCGCTCAAGTATTCAACTGTGGCGGCATCCGCCACCCTAAGAAGTGCTTTTATCCAAAGCGCTTTAAGTTTGGTTCAAACGTACGGTTTCGATGGTTTCGACCTAGATTGGGAGTACCCCGCTCAGCGAGGAGGCTCCAGCGCTGATGTCGTAAGTCTTTTAGTCTCAAATAAACTGATTGTTATTATCTTTGACAATATTTGATCCTCGGCAAAATTTGGGTTTAGCTATTTATGTATCAAGGGCGTAAGGTAAGAGTTTATGACCCGCGCCAAGGGGCGTAAACGTTTATTACGCCCAATTTTATGCACGAGCGGTTTAGAGGGTCAGTTACGAACTTAGATTCGTTTTGATTGCCATCCGAGCAATTACCTAGTTACCTAGCAACGGTCAAACGAAGGCAATCATGTGGTCGTCATATTTCAATAGCGGGCTATAAAGTTACTTTATCGCCCTCGGGTCATAAAGTTGTACTTAACGCCCGAACCGGGCGCTAAAGTACACTTTATCGCCCGGTCATGCATAAAAATATATTCAGCTGCATATGGGCGTAAAGAGCATCGACTGCCTTTAGATTATAGCTATTCAAAGGTTAATTACTGTCTACGAAAAGCATCTGATATCTACGGTCTAAACTCACATTTTTTAAAGAACTGTCACAGTGCAAGTGTGTTCTACGTTTATGTATATATTAAAAGTAAAGCATTTCACGATAAGATGGCTAATCATGACTTGAGTGAGCACACGACTTCTCCGTTGATTAAACGTAAATATCTAGTAAGTGCTGGCATACATGAGAAGTTGCTCGTATTTTAAAGTAAAACAAAATTTTAAACAGATTTTGCTTGGGAATCAATAATTTTATGTAATATCATGAGAAGCTTCAATTCTGCGTGATATATATAGCTGTTTGCGCTTCAGGCATTTCACACCCTCCGTATTTTGTTCACATTTGATTTTTAAGGACTTTTTGTAAAATCATCAATCTTTATCAATTCATTATTAATTACTACAGTTTAAACTTAGATAGAGCGTAAAGTTTAGCCATAGGGCGTACATCGTATTTCACGCCCTGTGGATAAAACAACCTGTTTTACGCCCTTGATATATTAATATTTTTGCACTCCTTATATATAACGCTACCTTTAAACTCAAAGATATGCATTTTAACTAGTAGTGCATATTTTTAGCCCTAGAGCCCTGAAGCCAAAACTCGCACGTTTACGCCCTTCATGAATTAATACTTATTTCACACTGACGCGACGGTTGCAAACGCTACTATTAGGCTTGAAGATAGGGCGTAAATGAGTGTCTAGCCCTCAAGTCTAGTTTACGCCCTACAATAAAAAAACATGGCATAATACGCCTTTTATGCATTAAAACTTATTTTGCATTTTCGGCCATAAAAAGCTACATCTAAGACTTAAAGATGGGATGTAAAGTATTTTTTTAAATCTAGGTAAATATTCGCATGTTACGCCCTTCACACATTAATAGTTGTTTTTCATTTAAAATGCTACTTTTAAGACAAGACTTAAAAAAGTCGCGTACTTTTGGGCAAAAATATTACTTCTAAGACTCAAAAATGGGATGTAAAGTGAATTTTTCATACCTAGGACGAACTTTTAATATTTAACGACTCTAGGGCATACTTTATGCTCTATATAAGCCCTTGATACGTATATAACTATATTTCACCTCCACGCGTAAATGCTACGTTTTAGACTTAAGGACTGGGCATAGGATGCGTCTCTTTACCCTAGGGCGTACTTTACATCCCAGGGCGTAAATGTGAGCTTTACGCCCCGAACTATTTGACTAAAAGTATTGAATCAGAAAGATAATAATCACGCAATAATTGGTTATTTGTCGTGATTAATATCAAATTACAACTTTCAGGCCAACTACGCCACTCTCATCAAAGAATTCCGCGAAGCCTTTGACCCACATGGTTTACTATTAACAGCAGCAGTTGCAGCCTCTCCGGCTTCCGTCGATCTTTCCTACGATGTCCCAGCCTTGTCGAAGTAAGTAATGGGATCCATTTGTTGGCTTGCCTAAAGTTGAACAGCAAATAATCGACGTATGTATTTCAGATATTTGGATATAATCAACGTCATGGCTTACGATTTGCACGGTTCCTGGGATGGAGTAACTGGACAAAACGCCCCTCTCTATGCTGCATCCATCGACACCACCGCCGCCACTAAGACTCTCAATGTGGTAAGTATGATTAAGGTTCATTTGGTTGCCGAAGAAATGGAATTATTGATTCCTAATTGTAGGCCGCAGCCATTCAAGGCTGGATCGACAGGGGAGCTGATCCACAAAAAATTGCCCTCGGCTTAGGAGTCTACGGAAGGACTTTCACTTTGGCCAGCTCTGGGAACCCAGCTTTGGGAGCTCCAGTTACTGCAGCTGGTAACGCCGGACCCTACACAGCAGAGGCGGGAATGTTGGGATACAATGAGGTAAGGCGTTAACTGGTCCATACGATCGTTTGAACTCGATTCCTCTTCTAGATTTGCGAACTTCAACAGCAAGGAGGTTGGACTACCGTGTGGGACGACCAACAAAAAGTTCCCTACACCTACAAGGGTAACCAGTGGGTTGGGTATGATGATCCCAAATCCATAGCTATAAAGGTAACTTACTGATATTCTGATATTGACCTCCTCTTCCTCCTCCACTAACTAAGATGAAAACTTTCTTGCATACAATAACTGCAGGTTAGGTTAGGTTACCGAGTACCAATACTTGTTTCTTTTTAGGTGAACTTCGCTAAATCTTTAAATCTTAAAGGTGTGATGATTTGGTCCATAGACACTGATGACATCAGAGGAATCTGTGGGAGCAAGTATCCAATTCTAAACGCCATCAATAGTGCTTTGGTAAATATCTTTGCTACAATCATAGCTGTAATCCTAAGAAGCCATTTTGTTTTTTTAACCGGTATTTGTGTAGGGCATTGCAAATGAATCTGATGACCCCGCCGAAGAAACGCCTGCCGAAGAAACGCCTGCCGAAGAAACGCCTGCCGAAGAAGATCCTGTCGTCGACGATCCTGTGGTCGATGATTCAGCTGCCGCTGGTGGTGTTTGCACAAAAGCTGGGTACGTCAGAGATCCCGTAAACTGCAACATCTTCTACTATTGCCTCCTGGTCGGCACGACGTATGTTCCTCTTACTCAACAGTGCTCGGCCGGTCTCCTCTTTGACGAAACTATTCAGGCATGCAATTGGGCGCAATTGGTCAGCTGTTAAATATGCCTTGATATGAATTTTGACTTACCTGTATGAACAACTAGTTATAAATATAGCGCTTATTGCAAGGTCAAAAAATTAATTGTTTTATTCTTAGATGCGCCCATTTTGTTACTTGAAGGATGTGCCGTTGACGTTTAAAATATTAGTGCCGCATCGTTACTTTACGCCCTGGACATGCTTACGCCCTTCATTCATTAATAATTGCTCCTAGGCGTAAATAACTTGAAGATAGGGCGTAAAGTAAGTGTTTATCCCTCGAGTGCGCTTTACGCCCTGGAATCAAAACAATGCTTGTTTATGCCCTTCATTCATGTTTGGGCATAAAATGCTAGCTTTAACACTTAATGATAGAACGTAGAATGAATTTCAAACCTAAGGATGTTAAGACTCGACAGGGCATAAACATAATGGGGCAAATTTAATGGCTACCGCCCAAGTAATTTACACGGAAATAGCCCCATGATACCTCGACGGAAGAAAAAGTATTCCGATACAATAGTGTAAGGCGTAATTTCAAAAAACCAATAATTAGTCATTGTTTTGATATACACTTAATCTAATAAATAATTCCTATAAATAAATATTTTGACATAGCTAAGTATTTTAAATAAACATAGTAAGATAAGAACGTAATAAAAAAAACATAAAACTAGGACTGATTACCATTATAATATTAGAACAGGGTGGTTATGCGAATAATTCCGATCTATTAAATCATACCGGTTTTTCGACCTATTTAAATTATTCTTTCAGGCGCAAAATGCTACTTTTAAGACAAATATAGGATATAAAGTGCTTTTTTAGCCCTAGGACAGTAAATCCCACGCTTACGTCCTATGCATGACTAGCACATCCCGACACAAAATGTTACTGTTAAAACTTGAATATAAGGAGGCGTAAAGTAAATCTTTAGCCCTCGGGTGTGCTTTACGCCCTGAAATAAATTGCGTTTACGCCCTTCCTGTATTAATAAAATTATTTTACACATCCGACATAACAGGTTACTTCTAAGATTTAAAAATAGGGCGTAAAGTAAATCGTTGGGCTTCGGGTGTTCTTTGCGTTATGGAATAAAAATTGCGTTTACGCCATTTATGTTCTAAATAAAATGTTAGTTTTAAGACTTAAATATAGGGGCGTAAAGTAAATCATTAGTCCTCGGGTCTGCTTTACGCCCTGAAATAAAATTGCGTTTACGCCCTTCCTGTATTAATAAAATTATTTTGCACATCCTACATAAAATGTTACTTCTAAGATTTAAAAATAGGGCGTAAAGTAAATCGTTGGGCTTCGGGTGTTCTTTGCGCCATGGAATAAAAATTGCGTTTACGCCGCTTATGTTCTAAATAAAATGTTAGTTTTAAAACTTAAATATATGGGCGTAAAGTAAATCTTTAGCCCTCGGGTGTGCTTTACGCCCTGAAATAAAATTGCGTTTACGCCTTTCCTGTATTAATAAAATTATTTTGCACATCCGACATTACATGTTACTTCTAAGATTTAAAAATAGGGCGTAAAGTAAATCGTTGGGCTTCGGGTGTTCTTTGTGCCATGGAATAAAAATTGCGTTTACGCCGTTTATGTTCTAAATAAAACGTTAGTTTTAAGACTTAAATATAGGGGCGTAAAGTAAATCATTAGCCCTCGGGTGTGCTTTACGCCCTGAAATAAAATTGCGTTTACGCCCTTCCTGTATTAATAAAATTATTTTGCACATCCGACATAACAGGTTACTTCTAAGATTTAAAAATAGGGCGTAAGTAAATCGTTGGGCTTCGGGTGTTCTTTGCGCCATGGAATAAAAATTGCGTTTACGCCATTTATGTTCTAAATACTTTTAAAACTTAAATATAGGGGCGTAAAGCAAAACATTAGCCCTCGGGTGTGCTTTACGCCCTGAAATAAAATTGCGTTTACGCCCTTCCTGTATTAATAAAATTATTTTGCACATCCGACATAACAGGTTACTTCTAAGATTTAAAAATAGGGCGTAAAGTAAATCGTTGGGCTTCGGGTGTCCTTTACGCTATGAAATAAAAATTGCGTTTACACCGTTTATGTTCTAATAATATTTTGCACTTCCCGACATAAAATGATACTTTTAAGGCTTAAATATAGGGGCGTAAAGTAAATCTTTAGCCCTTGGGCGTCCTTTGCAGAAATGGTGCAAAAATAGGTGATGGTAACTTCATTTGCACACTCTGTATATATTTATAGTTTGGTGCGTCGCTTTATCAACTATTTTTTATCATATGCTCAGTTGTTATGGCAACAAAAGATAAATTCTTTAAAAGAACATGACAGGTTATTTTTTACTTTATAATTAATTTCGAGTGGTCCTGCCCTTGTAGATATAATAATGTTTATGTGCGTGCGACGCACGAATGTCAGTTCACTCGCCGAAAGACAATGCGAATAATCAACGTTATTTACAAAGACAGAGATAACATTTATCTGCGAAAATAGTAATTATTTACTTTGCAAACATTAGCTGCGAGATAATGGAAACTGGCGAGATACTCTGGAAGAAAAATTGTTAGTTGTAGCAATCGCATTATCGATCATGCCACAGTTGATAAATAAATGATAATTTTTATTCTGAACGGTTCTAGAAAAAAAGAAATTTAATATCCACAAGCACAACTTCCATTTATTTAAAATTATCCTTCATCAGCAGGCGTGTACATTTTTTATCCACAAATTGTTTCGAGTAAAAATTCACAAAACAATTTTCTCAAGAGCCACTCAACGTTATCAATTGAAATAATATTAATTTTTACTTAAATGTTTACCATAGAAGATAACAATATTTTTCGTTTGCTGATAACGAAAAATATTTGTTACATCTTACTTTACAACTACGAAGACTGTATACAGGACATTGTATACAAATATCGAAAGATAATGCGAAGATCGTCACTTTTATTTTTAAAACATATGTCAATAACATTTACCATGCAAAAACCAGATGTTGGTGCTTAATCCGATGACATGCACAGATATGAATGACTGCTACTGGAGATGTTTGCCTCTAGTAGCTCCTTTACTGACTTTTGCAAAATAAGTGCAAACCAATTAATAATGCATGAAGGGCACAAATACGCGATTTCTAGCCTTAGGGCGTAAAGTGAATCCTTGGACCAAAACATGTACTTTACGCCCTATTTTGTTTTAAATGTAACATTTATGCAATTTGTTTCAGGGCGTAAAATACACATGAGGGCAAAAAATTTACTGTACGCCCTTTAAGTCTTAGAAGAAACCAGAAGAGGGTAAACATACAATTTATGCTCCAGAAGGTAAAGTGAGTCCTAGTGCTAAACCTGTGCACCTCAGGTCTTAATAATAATAGCATTTGATATATGAAGGGCGTAAATATGCGATTTTGTGACTACAAGACTTAAAGTGAACCCAGTGGCTAAAAATATGCACTTTATGCCCTATCTTTAGGTCGTAAAAGGGTTAATTATGCCCAAAAGTACAAAATTATTAATGAAAGGGAGTAAACAACACACAAGTGCTAAAAAATCTTCTTTTCGCCCTATTTTTAAATCGTAGAACTAGCGCTTTACGCCCGGAAGTGCAAAATAGTTGCGTGGACGGCGTAAACATGCGATTGTGTAGCTTCACGCCCTGGATTTAGGTGTTAAAAGTAGCATTTTAAGCACGAGGTGCGTAAAATACAATTTTGTGGTTCTGGGCTTAAAGTGAACTTTAGGGCTAAAATAAGCACTTTATTCCCTATCTTTAAGTCTTGAAAGGGACAATTATGCCCCAAAGTACAAATTAATTATTAATGAAAGGGCGAAAAGAACACACAAGTGCTAAAAAATCTTCTTTTCGCCCTATTTTTAAATCGTAGAACTAGCGTTTTACGCCCGGAAGTGCAAAGTAGTTTGTGTAGCTTCACGCCTTGGATTTAGGCCTTTAGAGTAGCATTTTAAGCACGAGGTGCATAAACATACAACTTTGTGGTTCTGGGCTTAAAGTGAACTCTAGGGCTAAAATATGCACTTTACGCCCTTTCCTTAAGTCTAAAAAATAGCATTTCTTATCCATTTAGAAAGGACACTTACTAGCTCTAAAATCTGTTTTACTCTCAGTTCAGCAAAAAGGGCGTAAACATGCGTTTTTCTGACTTCAGGATGCAAAGGGCTAAATAATCGCTTTACGACCTACCCTTAAGTCTTAAAAGTAGCATTTTACGCCTGAAAGTGTAAAATAATTATTAACGCTTGAAGGGCGTAAACACGCGACTTTTTAGTGCGTAATGAACACCCGAGGGCCAAACAGTCACTCTGCGCCCTCTCTTTAAGTCTTAACGTAGCAATTTATGCCCAGAAGTGCAAAATAATTATAAATGTATGAAGGGCGTAAACATTATATCGGGAGCATATTTCATATATTTCATATATCAGTATACACGAAATTCTCATCAAAATGCTTAATGCCAATGATGTCAACTTTCTTCCAAGATTCTTAGAAACGGTTTCAAGCGGCGATAACGATCGATACGCTAACATGATAAGTTACTCGGTTTTCTCAATCTGTGAATTTTTCTTAGTCTACCAGATTGTAGATAAGAGCACTTGAAATGTTTTTTACGCCTTTATAAATATCAGCTTTACCTACACCGATCGTATATCGGTAAGAACGACTTGACTGGAAAGACTGAACCAAAATGAAAGTGTCCGTTTTGATTTTTGCGGCTACCGCTTTAGTGCTGTTATCATCGACCGTATCAGGTAAGTCTCTTGTTGCCAGTAATATATGTACGGATTAAATGAAGAAAGTTGCGCTCACGATAAATCGTCATGGCCCAAAGTGTTTCCACAAGGATGGATATATTCCCAGTGGAGAAAACAGTGAAATGGATTTCGAATATACTTATATATTTGTGGTAAAAAAGGTGATGGTTAAAGTGATGCCAATGAGAAGCTTACTCGTGATCAGTTCCAGTACGGCCAAATTGGAATGAACCAGGAATATAACCACAAATACAGGAGGAATTATGGGCGCTGAACCACATTGAGATCATGGTGAAAGGTCAGATGGACCCATAAGAAAAGATCTTGGTTCTCTTCTTAACTCCATGGCAAGGGCGAGCAAATTGGGGCGAAAAATCACCCATCACTTTGACTACGAATTTTGTGAGAAGCATTTGATTCGATCTTAGAACCTGCTGTCTTAACCAACCTTAACTAGGTGGAACGTCTCCATTTTGCTAATGTAGCAAAAGGTGCTTGGAAGCAACTGGTAAGAGAGTTCTTCCTTGACTGGTGAGGTTACCACCCATTTCCAAGTTCTTGCAATTCTTACCAAAAAAACGGTTTGTATTTGACTATTGTATTAATTGTAACGTTATTATTTTCAGCAAAGAACGTCCTCTGCTACTTCGCCAGCTGGACCGTCTACAGGCCCGGCAATGGGAAATTCGACGTTCCAGACATCGACCCATCCCTCTGCACGCACATATTATTCGGGTTCGTTGGTTTGAGCATCGAAGGCAAGGTCCAAATCCTCGACGGCTGGGAATCCAACGATGATGGATTACGTAAGTAGAATTTTGGTCATGTTATCAAGAAAAAAACACGAGAACAATCGATAATAAAAATAGCTGGAGTGATGTTGAGATAACTGTAGTTTAGATGACGTTACGCGTAGTAACGTAATTTATATCTTGAAGCGAGGCACTTGGGAAGATAAGCAGAAGTGCCACTTCAGTATACGATATTTGTAATTGTTTCAAATTATTTTCGCAAGGTCGACCAAATAGGATAAAAATGCTTTTGTACCATATGGCCAACCAGCCTTATTTTTTCCAGTGCCTCCACACGTTTTTGATGCAAATTTATTTACCAATTTTCAGAGGGTTTCCAACACTTGGTCAACTTGAAGCAGACCTATCCTAGCCTGAAGATCCTAGTGAGCATGGGAGGTTGGAACGAGGGCTCCGCCAAGTACTCGGAACTGTCAGCCGATCCGGCGAAACGAAAACTTCTGGCACAGGACATCCTCAGTTTCATCGAGACGCACAACTTCGATGGGTTCGACCTTGACTGGGAATATCCCGGAATCAGGGAGGGATCTGATCCAGAGAACGACCCCGTAAGAAATTTTCTATAACCTACTCCAGCTCCATTCCTTCCATTAGAGCAAACTCCTCTCCCTTTTCCGAAGCATTCTAGGGCCAAAAATATCTCAGCCACCCCAACGCTAGAATCTCTTAAGTCTTTGATACCACCAATTAGATAATTTAGCCTTTCTGCTCTAACCCAGGCTGAGCTTTATCCAGTCGTTAATGCGGGTGCATCCATTTTTTTGGTCTTAGCCAGCACAGGTTCCAATCTGAAAGAAAGTTCCAAGGCTTTGAGTCTAACCAGTTAAATTCCCTGGGCTTCCGGTGTGTTCCGGAACCCACACTAGCCTTCCTTCTTCTTCTGGTGAACTCCTCAAAGCATCTCCTGAATAAAGGACCAGATCGTCCTGCTGTCTCCTCATAGTTTTGACATCCTCCTTACCTGCCAAAACTTTTACCTGAAAGACTGAATGCCTTGCTTGGTAGTTTGCTTCAGCTCTTCAGAAGCTGGATCTACTACTTATGCTGACCATAATATACTGAATTCAATTAAGAGTTTAGAAACTGAAGATAAAAATTTTTCAGGCCAACTTTGTAGCACTTCTGAAAGACATCCGCGAAGTTCTAAATCCCAGGGGATACATCATGTCCGCCGCCGTGTCCGGAGGAATAACCAACATGGACATTGCCTATGACATTCCAGCTGTTGTTGAGTAGGTTTCCTGCTTGCGATTTAAAAAATTAATAGTAATAATAATAATATTTCTTTGTAGGCAACTAGATATACTCAGCGTGATGGTGTACGATTTCCACGGAGCTTTCGAAGACTTCGTAGGACATTACGCACCATTGTACAAATCACATTTGGACAGCACCGAGGAACTACAAGGCCTGAACGTCGTAAGTAAATTGTTGGATTTTATCTTCTTGGTACTCAATTAATGATATCTTTGTCATTCAAGGCTGGAGGAATCCAACATTGGATCGAAAGAGGAGCTCCCCCATCAAAGTTGATGCTCGGGATCGGTACCTACGGCAGAAGTTTCACATTGGCAGATCCTTCGAACACTGAGCTCTACGCCCCTATTACTGGTGGAGGAACCGCAGGGCCATACACTCGTCAAGATGGAATTTTGGGCTACAACGAGGTGAGTTGGGATAATAAATAACTTACGTGATTGGTGGGCGCTAATTTTTTCGTTTCAGATTTGCGAATTGCACAGCGACTGGACCTACGTCTGGGATTCGGAGCAGATGGTGCCGCACAGGATATCAGGCAACCAGTGGGTCGGATATGACGACATGCAGTCCGTGAAGCTGAAGGTGGAATTCGCGAATTCGCTCAATTTGGGCGGCGTTATGGTCTGGGCTTTCGACACGGATGACTTCCGAGGAATCTGTGGAGATGGAACCTACCCACTTCTACGTACCATTAACAAAACTCTGAGATAGGCGCAGAGTTCTACACCAACATTAAAATAAGTGTAATTTATTGTATGACGTACAAATAAATGCTTTGTCAAATAGGGCGGTAGATCTTTACGATTAGATGATAATTATTAAAACTGACTTATTGTATAATTGTTTGGTTTTATTGAGAATGAGGCTATTATGTGGGGTGTTTTTGCACATGGAAATATTCCAGTTGTGGCGCTCAAATATTTATATGGTTTAAATAAAAAAAAATTATAAAAAAAATAATTTTAATAATTATTTTGGTTTTAGAGATTAAAAAAAGAAATCGGCTAGGGAAAGAGGGGGGAATATTCCGTTAAAAGTTCCTCTTTTAATTTATATAAATAAGAACTCAATTTTTAAATTTTTCGAAAAATTTTTTGGTAAAATGAGATAATTTCAGGAATTAATTTAATTTTTGTTTTTCAATATAAGAAAACAAAAGTAACATAGAAGGAAAGGGACAAGTTTCAGTTTCCTTACTTTTAAGTTTCATTTTTTCTTTTTCATAAATACTGACGCTAGAATTTTAAAATTGATCTTGCGCAGAAGCAAAAATTTATTGTAAAAACCAGTTACCTTACGTACGCTAATAACTTTTTTGCTTTTCAAGATTAAGCAACGAAATTGATACGAGAAGAAAGAGGAAGGTCTAAGGATTTGCTTGTATTTGTATTTGTGTTATTTTTAAATTCTTAAAATTTTCAGTCGAACACAAATTTTTTGGAAATTAATTATATTTTCGTTTTTCAATATTTTTTTACTAATAAATGACTTTATTTAGGTTTTAACAAGCATAATAATATATTTGTACAGGGTGTTAAGAAAAAGTAGGTCATGCCTTTAACCACAGATTCTTTGGGCGAAAATAATGTGACTTTTATAATGTGATTTTTTATTTTGGAGCGTAGTTTTTTTTATACAGGGTGTTAAAGTTTACATTTTGAAAATTATTTTTATTAATAATTCTGTTACTATTTAAGATTTTTACCCGAATTTTTGCACAGACTTTCATCTTATACAGATACACTTTTTGTGTAATTTTGGTCAAAAAAGTCAAAGCACAAACGGGAAAAAGGGGGATTGTGTTACCCATTAACCCCCCAACTTTTTCATGCGTACGCCTATGGTCTCTAGTTATTTATTTTTAGATTAAACACTTATTTCCCCAATTTTTTTTACTCCTACAAAATTTTGATTTAGGACTTGATTAACGAGATATTCCAGTAAATTCAGAATCATTTTCAATATTTCAGTTTCGGAATTTATTGTTTTTACTATTGTTGTTCGTAGTAATCCTGGGTTTTCTTTAAATCGACTACTTTCAGACAAAAAATGCTAGAGACTTTTTTTGTTGTGCATAGTCAGAAAAGTTCAATAAAATAAAAATCTTAAAAAAAACAGTGGCGTACACATTTTTGCTTAGGAAACCTAAATTAATACTTAGTTATCTATGCCACTGAGGTAGGTAAAATAAGCAAATAGAAACACTAATTTAAAGAAAATACTATAAAAAATAAAACATTGCTGTGTTTAAAATTAAACTTTTCATATTATTTACTTTAATTATTTATTAATTTTTGAATAATTTATACAACGGGCGAATCCAGTTATTGTACATATGGTAAATAAAGCAGACAGCAAAAATACAGATATTACAATTATTACTAAAACAAAATATCAGGTAGAATACTAATTAATAACCACAATACGTATAACGTATTAAATTAGTGTTTCTATTTGCTTATTTTACCTACCTCAGTGGCATAGATAACTAAGTATTAATTTAGGTTTCTTAAGCAAAAATGTGTACGCCACTGTTTTTTTTAAGATTTTTATTTTATTGAACTTTTCTGACTATGCACAACAAAAAATGTCTCCAGCATTTTTTGTCTAAAAGTAGTCGATTTAAAGAAAACCCAGGATTACTACGAACAACAATAGTAAAAACAATAAATTCCGAAACTGAAATATTGAAAATGATTCTGAATTTATTGGAATGTCTCGTTAATCAAGACCTAAATCAAAATTTTGTAGGAGTAAAAAAAATTGGGGAAATAACTGTTTAATCTAAAAATAAATATCTAGAGACCATAGGCGTACGCATGAAAAAGTTGGGGGGCGAATGGGTAACACAACCCCCCTTTTTCCCGTTTGCGCTTTGATTTTTTTGACCAAAACTACACAAAAAGTGTATCTGTATAAGATGAAAGTCTGTGCAAAAATTCGGGTAAAAATCTTAAACAGTAACAGAATTATTGATAAAAATAATTTTCAAAATGTAAACTTTAACACCCTGTATAAAAAAAACTACGCTCCAAAATAAAAAATCACATTATAAAAGTCACATTATTTTCGCCCAAAGAATCTGTGGTTAAAGGCATGACCTACTTTTTCTTAACACCCTGTATAATAATATTTGACACACTTATATTGATGTTTTATCTCTAAACATACAATTATAAAATCTATTGGTCTTTTTTAATACATAATAAAAATTGGATTAAAAATTACAAAATTCAAAACGTCTAAAAATAAATTATTGGAATAAAAAAATTGTTTTGACTTGTCAAATTTCCACTTTATTTTGTTATTTTACAACTAGTTTGATCCTATTCGGACACGTTCAAAAAGGTAGGTAATTTTTATTGCAATTTTTTTTTTATTAGAAATGAATTTGATTACTGATTAGTCATGATGTCTGCCGCAGTGTCTAAATTAAATATTGCGTATCACATTCCAGCTCTTCTTGCGTAGGTAATTTTCCGCCATTCTAATTTAAATATCAAGTTTATCGGGGACTCACTACAAACTTATCTTTTATCGTGAGACGTAAATATGTTGTGCTTACAAGTCAAGTCAACCTTAACATTGCGAAGGCGAAGAATAAAAACCCCCTGGTAAAGAACACATGTAGGTCATCGGTGTGTGCGAGATATTAAACGTTAAAATCGGAAATTGCGTTTCTTCGGTTTATATTAAGCGGCGTCTGTTGCCACCTTATCAGTAAACGAGGAACTTAATATCCTATGTCTAAACGTGATAATAAACCAAATTCTAGAGTGACGTGAAAAAAATTGAAACCCAACTACAAATGATAAAATTTATGAAAAGTGATAAAATTTTTTCTTTTAATCAAAGTTATATTTTGGACGCTAGTAAAATCGTATCTGTGCTTCATTTTCGCATGTTTCTCATAGCTATCTTTAGATTCATCGGTTTGTTAATAATTGCTTTCATCTCATACGATTGGTTTTTCCGCCACTTATGATAAGTTGCATTTTTCAGCTGCATATCTCAAAAGTTTGCCAAGTTTATTTGGGTTTTCCACCTTTCATGGGGGCGCGTATCTGGGGTGATCAAGATGTGATAAGAATTGTATATTAGACCCCCCACCAGGTGAAACAGGCCTCTTGCTTCACTAATAAGCCAAATTTAAACCAAGCAAAAGAATAAAAAAACATAGGAAAAACAGATCCATGATATAATAGTTGTTATTTGTAGATATTAAATAAAAATAAAAATGATTTCATATCCATCGATAGATAAAATGTTGCACTTAAATGTAAAACAAAAATCTTGATGATAAGGCGAGTCGCAATTTAATAACCTAAGTTGTGTCAAAATTCCTAGCTTTTTTAACTCGAGTGCTAATAGAACAATTCAATTAATTTTCTAATAATTCGAGGGCCTCCTCAACCGAAAGAGGAGAAAAAATCATTTATGTATATGTCAAAAAGTAACGTTTATCAAGTATTTAGGATATAGGATGTTCCAAATTTCAATCGAATTAAGTATTAAATAATACCTATTTAACGATTTGATATTTTCAATATAAAAATAAATTATTAATCCGACTCAGTTCCCAACGTGTCACACCGGACATGTGTAGTTAACTAATTACATACGATCATATTACGGGAGTAAAGCACAAGCACGGGGCCTTTCAGCCACCGCTCAGTCTACGGTCCGACCGGAATTCACTTATACGCAGGCAACAAATGCAGAACAGATCACTGCATCACTGCATCGAGACCTAGTCAGTCATCACCCGGCTCTCACGCTGTACCGCTCCGCACCTGCAATTCAATTTAATTATATCAACTCAACCTAACTTAAATCTAATAAACATTAAACAAATAAAAAACTCGTGACGCGACGGACATTAAATTTTACATTCCTATATATAGAAGTTTCAGCCTCTTACATCATCAGTTCTAATTTAGATGTCGTCGAGGAAACACCGTGTAACAGGTAGAGGTGCAGTTAACACTCTGGTAAATTTACCTTTCGAACTGCATTTACCTGGTTATCAGTACTGCGGACCAGGTACAAAGTTACGTAAAGGCTTATCACGTGGAGAACCAGGTGTTAATATTCTGGACAAAGCGTGTCGTGAACACGATATTGCTTATAGTGAAAAAGCAAACTTGGAAGACCGACATAAAGCCGATTACATACTTGAACAAAGAGTTTGGGAACGTGTTAAATCTAAAGACGCTAAATTAGGTGAAAAAGCTGCAGTTTGGGCTGTCACTAACGCTATGAAGGTTAAACGTAAATTAGGTATGGGTGTAGTAGGAGTGTAGAGTAAAGAGTGTATCCAGCAATTATCAACCAAATTAAATCAGGGCTTTTCAGCTCTTTCATAAAAAATTCTTTGTACCTGCGTCTACACACGCTCATTCAGAAAAAAATTCATTGCACAAGCTTCTTCGGTAATCAATTAAATCTAAACCTAAACATAAATCAAGTGTTCGCGGAACATGTCAACTACGTTCATTGTGAAGGGTAAGATTCAGTGCTTAAAAGAAATTATTATTTATGACCTCAAGAAATATATTTGCGTGAATAGTGGATCGTCACATTTCTCTTTCTTAGCCATCATCCAAGGACATTGTGGGCAGCAAAAAATAAATAAATCAACAGAGTTTTATTTACTCCTGTAACCCGGCGCTCTCTATTATTTACCATCGCTCCGAGGAATAAGCAGTTGCCAGAAAACCACTATTTTAAAACTCTTTTTATAAGAAAAAGAGCGAAGGTAATTGCAGCACGTTCAGGAGAATTTGTTGCGTTTATTTTTCCAATTTCATACTTACCTAATATTTTTCATATTCAAAATCGACCCTGAGTCTCCTTCCTTACAAAATAGAGCATCCAATACGTTATCTAGATGGACTTTGCTGGCGCCCTTCAAAATAAATTCGTAGAGTCCTGAAAGAAAAATCACAAGTCAAACTTATTATTATATATTCCGAATTTTTTCCAAAGAAAATTAAATGTAGAGGGTATAGTTAATTTTCTTTGGAAAAAAATTTATGAAAAATCACAATTTTCAAAATTAGAATATAAAAATATTATTCCGCTCGCCAGAATGTTTCTGATTTCAAGTAAAATGGTATAAGAAATATTTAAAAAAAGTTTCATTATAATTGGTGCGGTTCCAGAGAGTTCCGAAGTTTCGCCGATTTAACAAGCCTCAAAATAGAAGAATAGAAGAAAAGAAGTAAACCATCCCAAAAATAAACTGACAACGGCTTATTGAATTGTCTTTGATCCTACAGAAGCTGGTACCATAATTAAAGTAGCTAACGATGATCCTCCTGAAGTGCTTCAAGGAAAATCCCAATCCTGACTCCTCTGTTGTGACAGAGGATTAAGCCATAGCATATTAATAACTTATTAATCACCGATTAGTTCTCGCATTTAAAAATGTGTGCAATATTTGAGGATTAACGCTTATCTAGCAACAACAACCTTAGAAGTTAATAAACCCTGGCGCAATTGTATTCAGATTCGTACTTTTGTTTGGAAACAACTCTGATTTCGGGAAATTTACGAACCATGATCTAATTGTTTGTCGCGAAGACCTCGAAAATTCCAAAACGGTAATAGGGATTAGTCACAGTAGTGCCAAACACAGCGCATTGTTAGTTTTACGGATTAGATAAATACCAAGATCTGTCGAAGTGAATCGATATCGTCTACCAGATCTCAGATAACACCACTTATTTTTATCGAAATTTATAAATATCAGCTTTACAAATGTAGGAT
This sequence comes from Rhagium mordax, assembly GCA_963680705.1. Taxonomy (NCBI): domain Eukaryota; kingdom Metazoa; phylum Arthropoda; class Insecta; order Coleoptera; family Cerambycidae; genus Rhagium; species Rhagium mordax. The sequence continues at coordinate 110,017,686 of OY796657.1, forward strand.
GCACATCAATTAGTACGCCTAGATCGTCAAGACTAGAACAAGATGAAGGTGTCGATTTTGATTTTCGCTGTTACTGCCTCAGTGCTGTTGTCAGCAACTGCATCAGGTAAGTCTCTTGGTTCTAGTAGTTTGCATAATTTGGTGGAGGTCCACGTTAATGAATTGGTAACACCACCAAATTTGTTGCTGGAGAAGATATTTTGATTCTTAGTGTCGGAGATATTGTTGGGAAAAGGCCGCCAAGTCGCTCAGATTTGAACCCCATAGTATTCAAGAACAATAAATCAAACGGGGCTAGTTTTATGGCTTGCTAAGGTTCCTGAATCAAGTAGAAGGACTTTTTGCCATCCATGGGTATTTTAGTTCAAATGGACCTGGATTTAGATCTGGGCAATCGACTGGCCAATATCACTTTTTCATCTAGAAATAATTACCATAGACCTGGACCAACGCCTGTAGCTCTTCACTGATACCATCGCATATTCTGGTGTATCCGCTGAGTCATATTTTTTTTTCAGCAAAGAACGTCCTCTGCTACTTCGCCAGCTGGACCGTCTACAGGCCCGGCAATGGGAAATTCGACGTTCCCGACATCGATCCCACCCTCTGCACCCATATATTGTTCGGATTCGTTGGCCTGAGCTATGACGGCAAGGTGCAAATTCTGGACGGTTGGGAATCCAATGACGATGGATTACGTAAGTAGTAGAACATTACGAAGTTACGCGGATGCTGTTGCTAACCAAACGCGTCCGCCCATCTTATTTAATTTTCTTCGATATCTGATATGATCGCCAAATAATCAACCAGTGTTTACACGTATTTTAAAAACACATGAAATATTTGTTATTGGAAACCCAATCAAAGTTAATCTACCACTTGATCGTCATATCAGATACTGAAAATATCAACCTCACTTAAATAAATACAGTTCTCTTTAATCACTAAACAAACAAAATTTAATTACGATTTTTTTTCCAGAGGGTTTCCAACATCTGGTCAATTTGAAGCAGACCAGGCCGGAGTTGAAGATCCTAGTGAGCATGGGAGGTTGGAACGAGGGCTCCGCCAAGTACTCGCAACTGGCAGAAGATCCGGCAAAACGGAAAATCCTGGCGCAGGACGTTCTCAGTTTCATCGAGCAACACAACTTCGACGGGTTTGATCTCGACTGGGAATATCCCGGCATTAGGGACGGATCCGATCCGGTGAACGATCCCGTAAGAAAGTCACTTAGATAAAGGGTAGCGATCGCTTAGCAAAAATGAACACTAGGCCCTTTTATATAAGGGTTTCCTCGTTAAATATTTTCAACCACTTGCCAAAAATTCAAAACGCAGAAGAAAACTTGCGTTTCATTGCCTTTGGGGAGGTTTTTATTATTATATTATTATTATTATTATTATTTTCTTTACTGTTAAAATATACCAAGCACTTTTTCCAGGCTAACTTCGTAGCGCTCCTGAGGGACCTTCGCGAGGTTCTGAATCCCAAGGGGTACATTTTGACCGCAGCTGTGTCTGGAGGAATCACCAACATGGATATTGCCTACGATATTCCGGCTGTTGCTGAGTAAGTTTACACTATTCGGGAGCTTATTTGTTTCTTTCACTGAAGGTATGGAACGTTGCATACTAAAAACACGTTAAGAGGTTTGTTATTTTGAACACCGCGAGGTGGAAACCTCAAGGGATCGGTGCGCGCGAGACCATTAAACACTTTGAGCGACTGCCACGCCCAAAGCGTGAACGGGAGCGCCTTGCTCTCGCGGAGTTTTTTGTAGCAAATTTAATTGTCTACAAAAAATCCCCGAGCAATTTTTCTCTACGTGGCTTTATTTTCTCAGCGCTTCAAGTTAAAGGTCGAAAAACATTTTTTTTTCGGTTGTATTCACTACCACGTTTGTCCTAAGCTCAAATTATATTTGTTTTAGGCAACTGGACTTCATCAACGTCATGGTATATGATTTCCACGGAGCTTTCGAAAACTTCGTAGGGCATTACGCACCATTGTTCAAATCTCATTTGGACAGCACCGAAGAACTGCAATCCCTGAACGTCGTAAGTAAATCGTCGAATTTTATCTTCTTGGTACTCAATTAATCATATCTTTGTCATTCAAGGCTGGAGGAATCCAACATTGGATCGAAAGAGGAGCTCCCCCATCAAAGTTGATGCTCGGTATCGGTACCTACGGCAGAAGTTTCACGTTAACGGATCCTTCGAACACCGAGCTCTATGCCCCAGCTAGTGGTGGAGGAACCGCCGGGCCATACACCCGCCAGGATGGAATTTTGGGCTACAACGAGGTGAGTTGTGGTAATAACTATCTTTAGTGATTGGTGGGTGCTAATTTCTTCGTTCCAGATTTGCGAATTGCACAGCGACTGGACCTACGTCTGGGACTCGGAGCAGATGGTGCCGCACAAGATATCAGGCAACCAGTGGGTCGGATATGACGACGCGCAGTCCGTGAAGCTGAAGGTGGAATTCGCGAATATGATGAATTTGGGCGGCGTTATGGTCTGGGCCTTCGACACTGATGACTTCCGAGGCATTTGTGGAGGCGAAACCTACCCACTTCTACGCACCATTAACAGAACTCTGAAATAAACACCTACTTCTATTTTGCTGTAATTTATTGGGTTGCGGACAAATAAATGCTTTGTCAAATAAAATTAGATCTTTAAGTATTTATAATTAAAATTAACTTATGATGATTGTGTGATTTTATTATTCTGCTGATAAGTCAATGGGTGAACGTTTAAGGTGTTGAGATGAGGAAACTCCTCTACACGACGTTCGTTTGCAATTCCTTCTCATACTAGTCAAGCGAGTCTTTGAGGCATATTCGCATAATTGTATGAATCTACGAAGCGGGACCTGCTGGACGTTGTTCGACACCACGTCCCCAACTCAAATGAGTTCCAACGATTAACCGACTGGGGAATCAAGGGGAGAGAGAATCTCGAACACCAGTTCCAAGACTAGGTGAAAAAGAAAGAGAAATAGAGATTATTGTGTATATATATAAATATATCTCACTATCATTAGAGCGTCCCGACAGAAACGTTACATAAAGCATCCGTCCCTAGACGTATGTGTGCAATTTTGCGCGATATAATCGACTAATTCCTTTTAAGGGGCAATACTACATGCAAGAAATACAAAAAAATCAGAAGTAAAAAAAATTTCCCAGACACTTGACTATCATTAAGGCGTCCGTTCACCTTGCTATCATTAGGGCGTCCTCAATATACGATTTCCCTTTCATTCAACTATCATCTGAGCGTCCACAGCGTATATATACATATATATTGTATATATATGGCTTGACAAGTTTTACAAACCTCAAGCACGCTATTGAAATTTTCCATCTGACCCTTTAAGTTAACCACGAGCGTCCTTTGGTGGTAATTCCATAATCCCAATGAAACTCCCGTTAACGTATTTATTCCACAGTATCTGCACATTTTCACTATGTTACTTCACGTCTGCATATACCAATCTAAAACTACGCTACGATTGGCAATAAGCATTCACCTTGGTTTCCTACTGACGAAGGGTACTCAAAACGTCAGTAATTTAGAAACAGTTGTTTCTTCAAAAGTATCATGTAATAAAAAGTGAGGCTTGTGCTGCTTATCAGTTGCCCTGGACACTGGTCATCCAACGAAACATTACATGGGAGGTTCCTCTTGCGCGTACGGCAAAGATCAATTCTAAACAAAAATGTTTATAATCGCCATAATTGAACACTCAACCAGAAGTGGCTAATTGGACAATTTAGATATTGCGAACCTTCAGGCCGATTGCTACTGGAAGCTAACCTTCCAAGATAGATACACATGATTGTAATTATCACACAAATTCAAGGAAAGAATTTCAAAAAATATAAATGCTGTATTGTTGCTATGGACATAAGAGCAACGAAGCTATTTAAAGCGCATGCAAGTGACATATTTTTCAATTCTGATAATTGGGATATCAGATTGAAACTCTCTCTCACCTGCACTGATTACATCAGCAATTAAATAGCAATATACTTATAGATAGTCGATCTACAAGAGAGAAGAAGCTGATGAAACAATAGGTTGTTGCTTACTATTTTTACGTGCCACCAAGGTCGACTTATGCACACGCATGATTAGAGGAACGAAGTGCACAAGCTGTTTCCATCTATCTAAAAGCGTGGCAAAATATTTTCCCAGGATTGAACAAACGTCAGCTAATTCCTCTTTGGCGAACATTGCTGTTGCTGTTGCTATTGGCGACGATCTACCGAAATTTAAAAGCCCATAAATGACTGAAGGTGCCTCTCTACAAGGTAAAATTTTTAAAATTTTTGCCAACCCCCCCCCCCCCAATCCTGGGATCCTCAACCATTATCCATTATCAATTGGTTCAGACTATTTGCCAAAACAATGGGATTTCTTCCCACAGACCTTTCAGTTACCCATGGAAGATGGACTTTATTCGTAGTTCAGTGGAATCCAGAACTGTCAATCGCCAATCTACATCTTGATTCAAATATTTTACGTAACTTCTTCACGATCCTGCAAGTCACGTATGTTGTTTTCTCCCCGATTGAAACTAAAGAGGCGCTTCAAAAATATTCGTTATCTTATCAAGATTCTATTAAGAAACCAGATCAAAGCGATAAGCATATTATGAACCCCAAATACAAATAAGTCGCACTCAGTTGTACTCCACGTCTCCGTCTGAACTCACTGCCGAAATGCATCTGAAACTGTTCGCGTTGGTAGTTGCACTACTGGCTCACTACGCTGCTGCAGGTGCGCCCAATTTAGATCTTACATAAAACAAACGAAACCTTAAGCAGATATGATGATAACACGTTTTTCTTTTCTTTCAGACGTCAAGGTAATATGCTACTACGAGAGCTGGAACTCCTACAGCGGTTACAACCCGGGAGACTTTGACGCCAGCCTTTGCACACACGTCAACTATGCCTTCATAGGTCTCTGGGACGACGGCAACCTCAGAGTGGAGGACGATGATCTGGACATCGGCCAAGGTAACTGCTCTTCATTTCTTTATATCATCGTCAGCTCATGGGAGTCGGGAGTACCGCGAGGATCTACTTGGGGTCCACTACTACTTAGCAAAATCACATCTTTGACCTAAACGATTCTTTCCAGGGCTGTACTACCACGTAACCGACATGAAGAAGAGTAACCCCAACCTGAAAGTGCTACTGAGTGTCGGCGGTGCTGCCGCTGGAGCCGCCGAGCTCTTCGCCGGCATGGCTGGCAACTCTGGAAAAAGAGGCGCCTTCATCGGAAGCGCCTCGTATTTCATCTCGACCTACAACTTCGACGGCTTGGACATTGACTGGGAAGTGCCAGGCGGAAATGACAGAGTAAGTTCAATTCTTTAGCAACCATCTCCATATAGACTGCTGACCAAACCTTTTTTTTTGAAAGGCAAACTTCATTACGCTCCTTCAAGAACTGAGGAACTCCTTCAACAGCCACGGATGGCTCCTCACAGCCGCAGTTAGCGCCAATCCAGCTGACGGCTACGATGTTGGACAAATGAACAAGTAAGTCGCCTTAACCATCCAGTTCCTTGGAGCTGTCAGTACTCCCAAACCGAACTGCCTTGTTTATTTCAGCCTCCTGGACTGGTTCAACGTCATGACCTACGACATGTACGGCTCGTGGAGCTCCTACACCGGCCAGACGTCCCCGCTGTACGCCTCCAGCGTGGAGAGCGACTGGGAGAAGCAGAACCTGAACATGTACGCCTGCTCCAACAACTGGGTGAACGCTGGCGCGTCCAAGAGCAAGATAGCGCTGGGCGTTGCGTTCTATGGAAGGTCGTTCACGCTCGCCGATCCGAATCAACATGGGATCCATGCGCCGATCACGGGAGTTGGTGTGAACTACGGCGAGGTCGATTACCGTGACGTAAGTTTTGGCGTAGTCCGAAAACAACTGACCCTAAAGAGGCAAATTCAGTTTCAGTCAAATTTTTTCCCAAATCACTAATATTTAAGACAAACGCTCAGAGACCTCTTCACTCCAATTTTGGATCTGCCTCATCAACAAATCTATTTCTTTATTGGGTTTCCCTCCAGAGCATTTGGTCGGATCTGGTTTATCTTCTAATGGGTTCCGAAAAGTACCATTGAAGTAGATTAATCCTATATAGCTATATAAGTTGTTTTATCTCGGGGTTTTTGGTTGAAAAAAGTTAAAGATTTCCGAAAAAAAAAGTAGAGTCAGACATATGATTTGTTTTACTTTTATCGTTCTAGAATTGTGCGAATTATGGCGCCTGGACTAGGATATGGGACGACGAACAGAAGAATCCCTACAAAATTTCTGGAGATCAATGGATTGGGTATGACGATGGAGACTCTATTTGGATAAAGGTAAGACTTTCCATTATTCTCCATGTAACAAATTTCGGCGTATCAAAAAAATTGAAAAATATTATCTCCAAAAATTCATGGAAATGGAGAAAAATACTCAGATTCGAATGAAATGATTTTTTTCAATGCTGATTATGAATTTCAATACACCAAATGGGTTTTATTTTTGTCTTGGTACTATTGAAAAGGCCTCTCATGAAAATTCCGGTGGACTTATTTCGGGAGCCCGCGGTGGCCATTCAAAAACCCTCAAGTTCTAGGAATCTCCTGTGCATATAGTGTTTACCAACTGTAACTGTACTTTCTTTTTTAGACTAGCTACATCAAAGACAACGGTTTTGGTGGTGTCATGATCTGGGCGATCGACGCTGACGACGTCAAGGGCCGCTGTGGCTTGGCACAGACCTTGCTCAAGCATATTAATGGAGCGTTGGGTAAAATAGACTGTTGCTGAACAAATGCAACCAGTTTTTTTACATAGATGTACTGATTTTAAATAAAGTTTAATTTTTAGCAAAGAATTGTTTTATTCTTGACTTACACTTAGAGGGTAGAAAACTGTATTGAAACAAGACAAATACGTGTATGCTTTATTTAAGTTATGGTGTCACTTAATAAAATAATTAATAATAATTACAGGATGGAATTGTTTTCTTCTGAAGGTCAATCTGTTAGGGTTTCGACTTATGGCAGGACATAATACTGAAAGCCAGAAACATACTTTAGCACTCCACTCGAAGAATACATTGTTTTAACGTTGAAAATATACTGGCTGCATGGTCAATGACCTAATGCCATTAATAATAAAAAAAAAAACGTTGAAAATGTTTAATCGTACACAGATATTTCGCCTCGTTTTAAACCACCCCTATTCTTGCAAACTGCGAAAAACTAAAAATTTTGGCAGTTATATAATTTTTCGGTCGTATTTCGATGGGACAAAATGAAACAAGTTGTTCCACCTTCTTCCCAATGTTCAATTATGTTGGGGGTTGCTGGGGGTGGTTTTTCAATGCTAAGATAGACTACCCGTGTGACATATCGTTGCAAATGGCATCGAGAGAGGAATCTAACAAAAATATTTCGTCTCGTTTTAAACCACCCCTATTCTTGCAAACTGCGAAAAACTAAAAATTTTGGAAGTTATATAATTTTTCGGCCATATTTTGATGGGACAAAATGAAACAAGTTGTTCCACCTGCTTCCCAATGTTCAATTATGTGGGGGGTTGCTGGGGGTGGTTTTTCAATGCTAAGATAGACTACCCGTGTGACATATCGTTGCAAATGGCATCGAGAGAGGAATCTAACACAAATATTTCGGCTCGTTTTAAACCACCCCTATTCTTGCAAACTGCGAAAAACTAAAAATTTTGGAAATTATATAATTTTTCGGCCTCATTATGATGGGACAAAATGAAACAAGTTGTTCCACCTGCTTCCCAATATTCAATTATGTGGGGGGTTGCTGGGGGTGGTTTTTCAATGCCAAGATAGACTACCCGTGTGACATATCGTTGGAAATGGCATCGAGAGAGGAATCTAACAAAAATATTTCGCCTCGTTTTAAACCACCCCTATTCTTGCAAACTGCGAAAAACTAAAAATTTTGGCAGTTATATAATTTTTCGGCCATATTTTGATGGGACAAAATGAAACAAGTTGTTTCACTTGCTTTCCAATGTTTAATTATGTGAGGGATTGCTGGGGGTGGCTTTTCAATGCCAAGATAGACTACCCGTGTGACATATCGTTGCAACAGGCATCGAGAGACGAATCGAACAAACATATTTTGCTTCATTTTGAATTAGCCCAGTTCTTGTAAACTGCGAAAAATGAAGTTACATAATGTTTCGGACATATTTTACTTACTTACTTTCTAAAAGCGTCTTGTGTAGGAGAATATGCATAATTCCATGTGGATTGCAAATGTTAAGATCGAATGATTGATTACTTACCTCAGGAGAAGTTTCAAAACAACACTTGTAAAAGTTAAACGTCTTCTCGCATGCGTTGGCACCACCTGGAAAAAACACATAACCTCAATTAATTGCCCTAAAAGCTACATAATATAGTTTATTCGAGGGGTGACAAATCTGGATATCTCAAAGGCCAAAAGCAATAAAGGAGCATTTCTTTGTTATTTATAAACTATAAACAAACTATTCCACCTACCTGCTTGACCACACTTCCTAATAGTGGGCTCCATTTTGCTCCTTGGTTCATCCGGCATCATAGCAACAATCCCATCCACATCTAGCGTGCCATCGTCATTAACCTAAAAAATCGAAATAACCGATAACTATGTTCTTCTTTTGTTTGCCGTGCAACTAAGGCTACTCACCACGCCGACTTCGTTCATTGTACACATCATGTAGCACTTCAATTTTTCGTCGTCTGTAAATTCTCCCGCTTGCGCCTTGGTGACCAAATCTGCAAAGTCAAAACGTGAGGACCACAATGGCGTTAATAACTAGTTGATGCTTATACCTTCGCTGACTCCTATATCGTCAACGCACTGATTATGCAACGAAGCCATCAAAGCCTTCATGTCTTCATCGGTACCCGCCTAAAATTAAACAAGCGAAATTTGTCGTTGTCGAAACTTTTGCTATCTATGTACTTACCTGTCCCAGGACAACCCAGCCGGCCACGAAAACAAGAACTGCCCAAACTTTCACCATTTTGCGTTTAATTCGGATCGCATCAGCGATGCCAATTTATTTGTCCGGCAGCCACCCCACCCCTGCCCGGCCATTCATGATTTTTTAAACGAAATAAATACGAAAATTACAACTTAATTCTAGTTATAAAAGTTGAAGGTAAAAAACAATTACATGTCATCGCGTGGTTAAAATTAAAAAAAGTCGTAATTAGTGTAATTCAAGCGCTACGGATAATTCGTGTATTGGTGGAATTTAGCAGGAAAATATTGTTTTAAAACTTAGACATGGCATGGGGAATGGTCAAGGACTTCTTCAATTATACACATCTTCGTTTATGAATGAGCAGCATTTGGACTAATTGCAGCTTAGCTAAAAAGTTAATTACACACGCCGCAGCGCTCTAAGGATATTCATTATGGTGGGTCGCCGTTTGTAAGTGCCTTAAAATTTTTAAAACGCAATAAACAGTACGTTTATCGATACTAGGATGACGCGCAAATCATATATTTGGCAGGAGTTGAAATGTTAAGGGCCGTGGGCAGGTTGAGAAGTGCCGAAAAGGCAAATAGATTCTGAAATATTTTGTCTAAATTGATAAAACACTATTTTCAGATTTTAGACGAATATAAGAAAATTGGGGAAAATATAAAAACTGTTAATTTTTAAAAAATTCAAATTTTTTTTAGGGATTTGGGAGAACAACGAAAGAAGCTTTAACACGGTTTTGACATTCTAAAATTTTTACTGAGTTTCCTAATATTGCTCCACAGAACGTGTTTATTTGACGATTATTATGATTCACTGGATTGCATATTTTGGCAAATATGCTTTAATCATAGGAATAGGGGAAAGTCAATTTAGGTAAAGAGCCAGATATAAGCTTAGCATTGATCCCATAAGTGCTATTGATGACGTCAACTAATGACGTCTGCGGCGCTGATTAGGGATTATTTTGCTAGAGTATTGATGACAAGTTACTGATACTGATTAAGTATTTCACACCGTCGTTTGAGGTTTTGTTAGAAGGGATTTAGCAAAAGCATATTTCGTAATTGTATTGATACTGGACCAACGCTTCTTTTAGTATCAATAATACAAACAAAAATTTTGTGTAGAAGTTGTAGGAGGCCAAAATGGCTACATTTGTTTTGAAAGAAAGCAGTGGCGAACTTTTTTTTTTTTTTCGTCAAAATAATTTAATATTTTGCTGACACGCACGTCACTGGTGGAATTGTCAAAACTCGTTGAATCGAAAAGAAGTGTTTCCAAAGCTTAATTTAATATTTTTAATCGTTTTCGAGATATTTAAAAAAAATAATTTTTAATAACTTTTCTGACACCCTGTATCTCGAAAAAGAAGCATTTTCGAACTCTTATTTATAGGCACCTTTTTTCTTATTTCGACCTCTAGAATCCGTCCTTAAAATAGTTCCCTTTCCTCCCAAAACACCCTGTATAGTGAGCTAGAAATTTGGAAGCCGGGTCTGGTATTTTATACCGGGTCCGAGTTTATTTTATATAAGTTGTAGGAGATCAAAATGACTACATTTTAAAATTAGTTTGAAATATACGGGATGACTCATGAAAGCGGGGCGCTATAGATAGCAACTTTTTTAAATGGAACACCCTATACCGGGTGTAAACGAATAGTGGGCCACCCCTGTAACTTCCTCGTTTTTAAAGATATCGGAATAAAATTTTGTATGGTGAAATTAGGTAAGATTTTCAACTTTTTGAGACTTATCCGCCATATTTGTCACTTCCGGTTTCACCGGAAATTACCCCAATAGTCTTTTCTAAATGGACCACTCTGTATGTTTTTACGTTTTTGAAATAAAGATCACATTTTGGATACATTTATGCTATTTTGAACAATTTATACAGGGTTGCACGAAAAATAATTCGAATTTTAGTTGTCAATCTAGATGGCTGCGAATATGTTAAAATTATTTTTGTTCCAATGTAATTCATATAAAAAATACGAAAACGTCAATATGTCCAATAATACATTATACAGGGTACTCTAACTCATTAAAATCACGTTTTTCAAAATAACTCTTTTTTTTAAATATTATGATATGGGCCACCCGGATATTCAGTAGGGGTTAAACGGTACCAAAAGTTCCGTAATGTGTGTTAATATTTTATGATAGTATAAATCATAAATTTCTTAAGAAAAATTGCCTTTCCTGCCGGTAACGATTACACATTACGGAACTTTTGGTACCGTTTAACCCCTACTAAATAGATCTTTTTCAATATCCTGGTGGCCCATATCATAATATTTAAAAAAAAAAGTTATTTTGAAAAATGTGGTTTTAATGAGTTTAGAGCATCCTGTATGATGTATTATTGGACATATTGACGTTTTCATATTTTTTACACGAATTACGTTGGAACAAAAATAATTTTAACATATTCGCAGCCATCTAGATTGACAACTAAAATTCGAATTATTTTTCGTGCAACCCTGTGTAAATTGTTCAAAATGGCATAAATGTATCCAAAATGTGATCTTTATTTAAAAAATGTAAAAGCATACAGAGCGGTCCATTTACAAAAGACTATTGGGGTCATTTCCGGCGGTGCCGGAAGTGACAAATATGGCGGATAAGTCTCAAAAAGTTGAAAATCTTACCTAATTTCACCATACAAAATTTTATCCCGATATCTTTAAAAACGAGGAAGTTACAGGGGTGGCCCACTATTCGTTTACACCCGGTATATTTTTGAAAATTTAAATTCTCCATGAAATTTTCTATTTTTCTATGCACAGACATCATAGTCTGAAACTTATAATAGGTCTCGAGATGTTTAAGAAAATTATGAAAAAAATTAAATTGGATCGACTATAAGCTGTAATCTATCGGACGGACTATACATTTCGAGATAAAAATTTGACGAAATTTCAACAAATCTTGGTTCGCTAAAAAATTAATTGACCGGACGCGTTTGGATATTATAGGTTAAAATTTGGAGGAAACCGAGAGGAAGGATGGTTCTAGCTCCCCTGAAAGTCCGGTCGAAAAAATCCTCCGGGGGAAGGAGCAACGGCCCCCTAAAAAGTACAATTTTTCGGCAAATCCGACCCTTTTAAAAAATTTGTATCTCGACTAATATCGGAGATGGGCGAAGAAAAAGAGTTTTTAATTTTTCTTTTCCTTCTTCTTGCCCGCTGTCCAGTCCGGATCCTCTAAATCCAAAGGGAAAGGCTGTGGCGCGTTCCTAAAGGGTGCATGTCGGGAAAATCGCCGAAATCCGACAAAATTGTTTTTTTCAGTAAATCATAACTTTCTTGGGAAGCAATATCGAGAAAAACGATTACGCCTTAATTTTTTTAAATTTCTTCTTGTTTAAAAAAAAAAGTCACGCCGGTCCATCGCGAAGGAGACGCAAGTTATTAAGCTCGAAAGGGGGAAGTGTCTTGAAAATTTGACAAAATTGAAAAATTTCCATTTCCATTTAAAAAAATTCTCCGCTTTCATGAATCACCCCGTATAGCTCAAACTTATTTTAAAATGTAGTCATTTTGGTCTCCTACAACTTCTATATAAAATTTTAGTTTGTATTTTGGATAATAAGTGTTGGAACCGGCCCCGGTATAAAATACCAGGCCCGGCTTCCCAATTTCTAGCCCACTGTACAGAGTGTTTCGGGAGGAAAAGGAACTATTTTAATAAGTAAAAAACTCCTAGGTATTAATAAGAGTTCGAAAATGTTTCCTTTTTGGAGATACAGGGTGTCAAAAAAATAGTTAAAAATCCTTCTTTTAAATATCTCGAAAACGATTGAAGTTATTAAATTGAGCTCTGGTATGCACTACACTGGCATGGACTTATTTTCGATTCAACGAGTTTTGACAATTCCACCAGTGGCGTGCGTGACAGCAAAATATTAAATGATTTTGACGAAAAAAAATAGTACGCCATTGCTTTCTTTCAAAACAGGTATTGGTTTCTTAATCAGCAGCCAATTCTAAAACGAAAATCTGGTAGGACAAAAATTAGTTTAATTATTTGCTTGCAGAAAAACGTATTTTTATTCCTTTTTTTTTATTTGATTTTGATAGTTCCCTTTCCACAAATAAAACTAATCCGTCCGTAATTTTATGGACGGTATTTAACCAGCGATATCAAAATATTGCATTTATTTTCGTAGACCCTTATCAAGCTGTTTATTTACAAGACAATCTGAAGCGCCCACTCACAACTCGAGTGCTCGAAACGAAACTTCAACAAGTATCGATCAAAGTCTGACGACAGGTGATCAGGACTCAGACAAACCTTCAAGAGTGAACGCAGAATGTAGGCTATAATCTCAGTAGGGCATATCAGAGCGCAAAGCCAATATCGGTGTCCCTCAAGGTTCTGTATTGGACCCAATGCTGCTCTTGTTACTCCCTAACGACCTAGGGGCGACAAATATTTGCTTGTTACCGATATAAAGACTGGTATGCTAAAATACCTATTTTTAGTATAATTAAATATTGTTATTAATAGTTTTTCGGAATTAATTGTGGTGACTAGTATTGGTGCTAGTTTACTAACTTAAATCAATTACGGTTGAACGTACGAAGCAGGTGTAATAATCCCACTGCTATCGATACCTTTCACTACGTTAGCATTCGTAGTACTTTGACCGTTTTTGTTAGAATCGTTAATCCCATCAACAAAGTATTTTACGTTAGCTTACTGATACGTTTTAAAACCGAGCGCGATAGGTAATTGCCCGTGGCAAGGACGAATATTATTCCGAATAATGAAAAAAAGCAATTCGTTTGTTCGATAAAATTTAATTATTGAGGATTAACAAGTCGCTATTTGAAAACAATCTCAAGTCCGTATTTTTATAGTGGCTGGAAAGGGATTTGCGATATTATCCGATAAACGTCTAAATAGCAACGATTACCAGTTCATTTCACCACTTAGCAGTTTTGTCGCTACAATATAGTATTTCCCCGAGATGATCCTAATCACCTTTTAATAAATAAAATCCCAATCTAAGAGCAGATTCCAATGTTGACTGGTGCGCGAGTGGCGGAAGAACAAAATGCTTTGGTCGCGATTTTTTTTGGTGAAAACGATCGCCGTTTCTTTTGTACTACTAAATTCACGTGTCAGTGCGGCTGGTAAGTATAATAGGTGATTGTGATTGGCGTCAGGCTTGAGCGGTTTAAAAGCGGAGTTCCGTTGGCAGGTGCGAAAGAATCGAACGCAAAATTTGCAAAAAACCCAGTTTCTTGAAAAAGTAGCAAAATGGCATTCGTTTCGGATTGAATTTTTTTTATGGAATCAGTTCAGGAGACAGCACTGATTTTGAAAATCCATGTTACCAAAGGGTAACCTGGGCTGATATAAAAAAACAACAAACATTTTTTTTTAAATATTTTTTGACCGATTTCCAACAAGGAATGTTCAATAATATTTTTTGTAAAGTTAATATTTTCCATATTATTGATTTTTAAAAATTGAAAAACCGCCAATTTTCCGTTTTTGGCGCTCTAAAAGTAATTTTTTTTTTTATAATACAAAATGTTGCATAATATCTTTAAACTTTGCTTATGAACTTCCAAAAAAAGAATTGGCGATTTTAAATTTTTTATACAGGGTGTCCCACTATCAAGGCTTACTACTGCGCAAATATATTTAAAAAAAATCAACTCATTTTTGTTTCATAGGCAAAAAACTGATTTTTTCCATTTTCATTTTTCTATTACAACATAATATTTTAAAGCGGTTTTTTCACTCTAAGAGCACTTTTTGATGCAGATTTTGATATATTAACGCCAACTTTAATTTTTCAAATAAAACCCAATTTTAATTCTCTTTAAAATGATATATTACAACAATACTTTATTTTTAGAAATAATGGAGTTATCGCCATTTTTTGATTTTTTTATTTATCTCCCTAATTTTTGTGAAATAAAACAAAAAACACTAAAAACATATTTTGATTTATTGATCAAAAACTTATTAGGTATCCAAATAATATTATGCTTTTGAAACAAATTTTTTATTTAAAAATTCTTTTAATCAAGTAGGCTATGTAAAAAATTGTTTCAAATAGATTATCTGTCAAAATTTTGTTTTTTGAATTTGAAACAATTTTTTACATGGCCTACTTGAAAATTAAAAGAATCAAAATATGCTTGTGTTTTTTGTTTTATTTCATAAAAATTAGGGAGGCGAATAAAAAAATTAAATAATGCCAATAACTCCATAATTTTTTAAAATAAACCATTGTTGTAATATATCATTTTAAAGAGAATAAAAATTGGGTTTTAACTAAACCATAGCTACGATTTGTATTAGAAAAATGAAAGTTGGTGTTAATATCTCGAAATCTAAAAGAGTTAGCAAAAATATTACAATTTTTTCAAAATTTGCATCAAAAAGTGCTCAAAAAAAAGAAAAACCACACTAAAATATTTTCATAAATAAAGGAGTTATAAGGGAAAAACAAAAAGGACAAAAATCAGTTTTTTGTTTATGAAACAAAAACGAATTGATTTTACTCAAATATTTCTCCACATACCTACCGTTTCCAAGATACCCATGGTGATCCCGATAACTGGGACACCCTGTATATTTAAAAATTCACTATTTTTATCCACGCGTACGTACCAGCCAGTGGTTCTAATTCTCTCCAAGTACCTACTCTGTTGTTGTCTTATGCGTATCGTGATCGCTAATTTTTTTTTTATTAACAATGCTATTATTATTATTGTTGTTATTATTAATTAATTATTATAAATTTATTTAATGAATTGATTAAATATTTAATTTACCATTATTCTTGAAAGTTTTAAAATCAATTAGCTTTTTATTAACATAAACTATTTATACCTAGGTACATACATATACAGGGTCAGTTATAAAGTTGGCTACAGATAGGGACACGACCAGATCGTTTTTTTTTAAATTTATTTCCAGCGAAGTGTCTATTTCACAAATATTTGATTAGTTTTGACACAAACTCATGGAATTTAGTTATATAAAGCTAATTCTAAGTATGAATTTTTCATAGTAATCGTAGCAGGGTTAAAATTTGTGTTTTTAATTTTTTCTCAGATATGGGCCATATTGATCAATTCTCGTTGGATTCTAAGCACTTGTTCCTAATGAAACGTTTCGACACCGTTTTTTATTTAAATTTTTTAGTCTATGATTTTCTATTTTTTTTAATTCTGTTTTTCCTTTCTGGCCTTGGGCAATGCTCATTCAGCCACGACAAAGTATTAGGTATAACCTATCAACTAATTTTTATTTATTTTTTTTTAAATAAAAATCAGATTTTGCCCAAAGGTACAGTATTACACGATATGGTTATTACAAGTATATCTTGAGAATATCCCACTTAAAGTGGAAAAAATTAAATATGTGCTCTCATTTTTTCAAAGAAACAACAAAAAAAACAAAAATACAATTTTTTACATCAATGATTTAAAAAAAACGAGATTTTGCCCTACCCTGTTACTCAGAGTATTATACGATATGTGTTGTTACAGTTTAACTCAAGTTTATCCCACTTAAAGTAGAAGAAATGAAATACGTACTCTCATTTTCTTTAAAAAAACAAAAAAAAATAAAAAATAACGATTTGTTTTTGATATTTGAATTTAAATCACTATTTCTTTTATTTTTTTTTGTTTTTTTTTTAATGGAAATTAGATTTTGCCCAACTCTGTTAGGCAGAGTATTACACGATATGTGTTATTACAGTACCTAAATCTTGAGTACATCCCTCTTAAAGTAGAAGAAATGAAATACAAAGTACTCATTTAAAAAAAAAAACAAAAAACCAAAAAGTAACGATTTGTTTTTGATTTTTTTAATTTAAATCAATGATTTTTTATTTTCTTAATAAATATCAGATTTTGCTAAACCCTGTTAGGCATATATGTATTTTTACAGTATATCTTGAGTATATCCCACTTAAAAAGAAAAAATTAAATACATATGTACCCTCATTTTCTTAAAAAAAAAAACAAAAAAAAAATCATGACTTTTTCGATTTCTCTATTTAAATCATTGATTATTGATGTTTTAAAAAAAAATCAGATTTTGCCCAACTCTGTTAGGCAAAGTATTAGGGTACACTTCAATATATCCCTCTAAAAGTAGAAAAAATTAAATATGTACATACTCTCATTTTCTTAAAAATTTTCTTGATAAAAATCAGATTTGCCCAACCCTGTTAGGCAGAGTATTAGGTACACGATATGTGTTATTACAGTATATCTTGAGTAGGTATATCCCACTTAAAGTAGACGAAATGAAATATGCACTTTCATTTTCTTTAAAGAAATAAAAAAAATAATGACTTTTTTAAATTTTTTTTATTTAAATCGATGACTTTTTATTTTCTTAAAAAAAAATCAGATTTTGCTTAACCCTGTTAGGCAGATATGTTTTATTACAGTATATCTTGAGTAGGTATATCCCACTTAAAGTAGAAAATATGTACCCTCATTTTATTTTGAAAAAAAACAAAAATAACAAAAAAAATCAAGATTTTTTTTATTTTTCTATTTGAATCATTGATTTCTGATATTTTTAATACAAATATGATTTTGCCCAACCCTGTTAGGCAAAGTATTAGGTACACGATATATGTTATTACAGTATATCTTGAGTATATCCCACTTAAAATAGAAGATATGAAATATGCACTTTCATTTTCTTTAAAAAAATAAAAAATCATGACTTTTAAATTTTTTTATTTAAATCGATGACTTATTTTCTTTAAAAAAATCAGATTTTGCTTAACTCTGTTAGGCAGATATGTGTTATTACAGTATATCTTGAGTATATCCCACTTAAAGTAGAAAATATGTATTTTCTTTAAAAAACAAAAATAATAAAAAAATCAAGATATTTTTTTAATTTTTCTATTTAAATCATTGATTTTTGATGTTTTTAACGAAAATAAGATTTTGCACAACTCTGTTAGGCAAAGTATTAGGTACACGGTATATGTTATTACAGTGTATCTCCAATATATCCCTAAAAATAGAAAAAATTAAATATGTACCTACTCTCATTTTCTTAAAAAAAAAAAATAAAAAAAAATCGTTACTTTTTTAAATTTTTCTTATTTAAACCAATGATTTTTAATTTTCTTAATATAAATCAGATTTTGGGCAACCCCTTTAGGCAAAGTATTGCACGATATGTGTTATTACAGTATATCTTGAGTATATCCCACTTAATGTAGAAAAAAAAAACAAAAAAAAATAAAAATCATGATTTTTAAATTTTTTGATTTTTCTATTTAATTTTTGATGTTTTTAATAAACATCAGATTTTGCCCAATTCTGTTAGACAAAGTATTAGGTACGCCGTATATGTTATTACAGTATATCTCCAATATATCCCGCCAATAGTAGAAAAAATGAGATACGTACTCATTTTCTTAAAAAAAAACGAAAAAAAATAAAAAATTTATGATTTTTTAAAAAAAATTTTATTTAAATCAGTGATGTATTTAATTTTAATAAAACCTTCAAAAAGTAAATATCGTATACGGATGTAGAAAATGTTTTGAAAATAGGAATGTCATCTCACAAATGTTTATGTAGTTGTTTTTGTTGTAACCATTGTAAACACTTTTGTGGTAGTTGGGTTGTTACTCCTTATTGCTTAGTCATCGAGATATTCGAGAAGAAGCGTGGAAAGTCGTGTTAACTATTTGTTTTTGTTTTTTTATACTATCCCAACTTGTAGCTAGGTAATTCACCAAAATCGATCTAATAAGACTCGTCTAGTACTGAAAGTAATGCCACCTCTAAGAACACGATACAATTTTACAACGTAATCTGAAGTAATGAAGCAAATTTTCTCCGTTAACAGTATCGCGATTCTAGAAATGTAAAAGTTTTCAAAATCAATACATCCACTACTGAAACTACCTATAATTGATAAACTTATCAGCCAGCTATCTAAGTACTTCGGAAGATTTTTCACTCCGCTTGAATTGGATCAACGATATCCCAATTTGTTGTTATCGTTTCAAGACAGCACTTTGCAGCGAGAAGCTTATCCAAGCTTGTACAGGCGTGGCCCACAAAAGATCTCCAAGTTCAATAATCAAGTGCCACATTTTCCCAATTTTACGCGCATTAGAAATCCATCTTTGACCAATTATTTTTTTGAAGATTGGTTACCTACTTCGTTTAAAAATATTACTGCAGAAAAATTCCTTAGCATTTTGGAACACATGGATTTTTTTAATAATAATAATTTATTAGAAACGTGCCGTTTTAAAAAACGCAATTGCGGTTGAAACGAAGGCCATCGCATATTAAACAGAAACAAATCAGATACGCTTTAAAACCATGCAGGTAGGACACTTGAACTGATAGTCGATCACAAAATGACAACGATTCCTTCTCAATTGATTAACCGACGGCTCTGATTTTTTCTTGATAGATACACACAAAACAATCGGGGGGCATTTTTTCTTGTCTTGAAACCATTGTCATATTTTTTTTTGAATTCTTATTCTCTATCAATTGTGACGAAATTAAAAAAAAAAACCTTAACACCTATTAAAAATATCACTACTATTAATAGTTCCCATAAAAAATCTAGAAAAAATAGGAAAAAATATCCGTTTGCCTATCAAAATCAACATTTCAAAGTTGATCGATTACCTGTTGGATTTCACAACAACGTAAGCAGCAGCGCTTTAATGGGGTAACGAGAATAACAGGATTTTATAAAATATTCTTCTCGGAACACGAGTTTAATAATACGGATATGGTTATTGATTATGACATGTTCTAAAAGTAATTTACTCGATTGTTGACTTAAATTACAAAGAAAATGCTCGTCACTACCGCGCTTCGAAATTCACCTAATATTCTTATTCACCACAAGCGACAATTTTTATGATAATTATGTACAGGATGGTGACGTTAAAACACCACCCCAACTGCTCATGTTTGCTAAATGAATGTATAAAAACCTCTGTTAAATTTTTCCTTCATTTACTAGTCATTTGCGCATGTTTACTCGTCAAAGTCTATGTTTACTAGTCGTTATTTATAACGAGAAAAAAATAGTAGGAGCCTATCTAAACATAATTTTGACTAGCACTTTTATCAAAAAGTAATGACGAGTAAACTATTACCCAGAAAAAAAAGGTTTCGACTCCACCATTTGGTCCCTAGTTTATACTAAAAAATGACGAGCAAATCTTAAAAAAAATGTTTCTTCGCTGTAAACAATGACGAGTAAATAAATATAATTGACGAGTAAACATGAGCAAACGACTAGTAAATTGTTTGTTCATCTTATTTTTATTTGTTTCAGGTAAGGTCGTATGTTACTACCGTAACTCCGACGCGTTTAGCGTAGCCGCCCGCCCGGAGGACCTAGACGCCAATTTGTGCACGCACATAAACTACGCTTTCGTCGCTGTTGATGAACGCGGAAACTTGACTGTTCAAAGTAACGTTGTCGATATTGGTGCAGGTAAATACGCGTGGAAGGTACAAATTTTGGAAACTCACTTCTGTATTATTTTTAGGTTTATACGGTCGAGTCGTTGGTCTCAAGTTGAAAAACCCGAGTTTAAAAATTTTGTTAAGCGTCGGAGGCGTCGACGCTAGCTTATTTTCCGCGATGGCCGCCGACCCAATAAAGAGGTACAATTTCGTCCAGAGCGCCAAGAGTTTTCTCGAAACATTTTCCTTCGATGGACTGGATATCGACTGGGAGAAACCGGCCGCCAACGACGCGGTGAGTATATTTAGAAAAAAAATTGTTCCGGCATAGTAAACGCACTCTTTTTTATATAAATTTCAGGACACATTTGTAACCTTATTGAATGAGTTGAGAATGGAATTCGACAGTCGTGGGTGGATCCTCTCTGCAGCGGTCTACCCTAATCCTAGCGCAGGCTACAAAGTTACCGAGATGGCGAGGTGAGTTGCAAATTTTAGGAACCAGTACCTACGTGAAAAGCTTTCTTGATGTTTGAAATTTTTTTTGGCCATAAACTAATGGTTTAATATTTATTGCTTGTAATGATCTTATGTATCAATTTATTGTCTAGTCTAGTAACCAATTAACCATTATGGCGGTAGATGTTTAAAATAAATATTAAATAAATTATAAGCGAAAAAAATAAATGATTAGGATATTAGGATAAAAGGATAAATAATAATAGGATAAAAGGATGAAAAGATGAAAGGGCGCAAGGGCAAAATGAGAAAATGAAAAAAGGATAAAAGGACGAAAGGACGCAAGGGTAAAAGGGCAAAAGGACAAAAGACGAAAGGACAAAAGGACGAAAGGGTGAAAAGATAAAAGCAGGAAAGGAAGAAAGGACAAAAGAACAAAATAACAAAAAGCTAAGAAGTAAGAGGATGAAAGGACGAAAGGACGAAAGGACAAAAGGGCAAAAGGGCAAAAGGACAAAACGACAAAGGCTATAAAGATAAAAGGACGAAAGGATGAAAGCACAAAAACACAAAAATCTAAAAATGTAAAAGGATAAAACGACGAAAGGACAAAAGGTTAAAAGATAAAAGGACGAAAGGACAAAAGGCTAAAAAGGACGAAAGAACAAAAGGCTACAAAGATAAAAAGACAAAAGGACGAAAGGACAAAAGGCTAAATAGATAAAAGCCCGAAAGGACAAAGGAACAAAAGGCTAAAAAGATAAAAGGACCAAAGGACAAGAGGAGAGAAGTACAAAGGGACAAAACGACAAAAGTCTAAAAAGATAAAAGGGCGAAAGGACGAAAGCACATAAGGGCAAAAGGTTAAAAAGGTAAAGGACAAAAGGACGAAATGATGAAAGGCTTAAAGCATAAAAGGACGAAAGGACAGAAGGCGAAAAAGATAAAAGGATGAAAGAACGAAAAGACAAAAGGCTAAAGGGGACGAAAAAACAAAAGGATAAAATAACAAAAGGCTACAAAGATAAAAAGACAAAAGGCTAAATAGATAAAGCACCAAAGGACGAAAGGACAAAAGAACATAAGGCCAAAAGGATGAAAGGACCAAAGGACAAAACAACAAAAGGCTAAAAAGATAGAAGGACGATTGCAAAAAAGGGCAAAAGGGTAAAAAGGTAAAAGGACAAAAGGCTATAAATACAAAAGAACAAATGAACAAAAGAAAAAATGACAAAAAGGACAAAAAAATAGAAGGATGAAGAAATTAAAGGATATATAATAAAATGATATAAATTAAGACGAAACGAGTAAAGGACGAAAAGACGAAAGGATAAAACAAAGGAAAATGACAAAATGGTAAACGGTTAAGAAGATAAATAATAAAAGGATAAAGGATAAAAGCGTGAAAGGATCAAAGGACGAAAAGACGAAAAGTGGAAAAACGAAGGAATAAAACAACAAAAGAATAAAAGGACGAAAGGATGAGAGCACAAACAGATAATCGGACGAAAGGACAAAAGGATGAAAGGACAACGGCTAAAAAGACGAAAGGACAAAAGGTCAAAGGGACAAAAGGATAAAAAAACGAAAGGAGAAAAGGTCAAAAGAACAAAAAGATAAAAGACATAAGGCTAAAAATATAAAAAGACGAAAGGATAAAAGGACGAAAGGACAATAAGACAAAAGGACAGAGGAACAAATGGACAAAAGGATGAGAAGACGAAAGGATGAAAGGACGAAATAATAAAAATATGAAAATATGAAAGGACGATAGAACAGAATAAGAAAATGATAAAAGGACGAAAGAACGAAAGGACAAAAGAAAAAGGGCAAAAGGAAAAAAAGGATAAAGGACGAAAGAACGAAGGGACAAAAGAACAAAAGGATGAAAGGATAAAAAGACTAAAGGATGAAAGGACAATAGGTGAAAAGGACAAAAGGATAAAAGATAAAAGGCTAAAAATATAAAGGACGAAAAGATGAAAGGATGAAAGGACGAAAGGGCACAATGACAAAAGGACAAAAAGACAAAAAGATACAACGACAAAAAAACAAAAGGACGAAACTCGGGACGAAAGGACAAAAAGCTAAAAAAATAAAAGCACGAAAGACAACAAAAGGCTAAAAAGATAGAAGGACGAAAGGACAAAAGCCTAAAAAGATAAACGGACGAAAGGACAGAAAGACAAAACAACAAAAGGACAAAACGAGGGACAAAAGCACAAAAGGCTAAAAAGATAAAAAGATGAAAGGAAGAATGGACGAAACGATAGAAGGCTAAAAAGATAAACGAACGAAAGGACGAAAGAACAAAAGAACAATCTGAACAAAAGGACGAAAGGACAAAAGGCTTAAAACATAAAAGGACGGAAGGAGAAAAGGCTAAAAAGTTAAAAGGTCGAAAAGATGAAAGGACGAAATGACAAATGGACAAAATGATAAAGGGCAAAAGCACAAAAGGACAAACGAATAGGCTAAAAAGATATAAGGGTGAAAAAATTAAAGGATAAATAATAAAATGATAAATAGATGAAAGGATGAAAAGACGAAAGGACAAAAGGACAAAGAAAAATGATAAAATGGTAAACGGATTAAAAGATAAAAGGGTGAAAGGATCAAAGGGCGAAAAGACGAAAAGTCGAAAAAACGAAAGGATAAAACGGTGAAAGAATGAAAGAACAAACGGATAATCGGACGAAAGGATTAAGAGAATAGATGGATAAACAAATAACCGATTAAACGTATAAACAAAAAAACGAAAAACTGCATAAAGGAATAAATCGAATAATGAAACGATCAAACTATTAAACGAATAAAGTAATAAACGAATCAATAAAAGATGAACAAATATAAAGATAAAAGGATAAATAATTATAGGATAAATGGATACAAAGACAAAAGGATGAAAGGACGAAAAGAGAAGGGATGAAAGGATGAAAGGACGAAATAATAAAAGGAATGAAAGATGAAAGGACGAAAGGACAAAATGGGAAAATGGTAAAAGGACAAAAGGATAGAAGAACGAAAGAACAAAAGGACAAATGGGCAAAAGGCTCAGCAAAAGGACAAACAGTTAAAAAGATAAAAAAACGAAAGGACAAAAGGTCAAAAGAACAGAAAGATAAAAGGCAAAAGACTAAAAATATAAAAAGGACGAAAGGATGAAAGGACAAAGGGACAAAGGGACAAAGGGACAAAAGGACAGAAGAACAAATGGACAAAAGGAAAAAAGGACAAATAGCTAAAAAGATAAAAGGATGAAAAGACGAAAGGACAAAAAGCTAAAAAAATAAAAGGACGAAAGGACACGAGGCTTTAAACATTAAAGGACGAAAGGACAAAAGGCTCAAAAGATAAAAGGACAAAAGGGCAAAATGAAATGAAAAGCACAAAAGGAAAAAGGACCTAAGGATAATAGGATAAAAAGAAGGATGAAAAAATTAAAGGATACTTTAATGATAAAATGATAAAAATATGAAAGTAGGATGAAAGGACGAAATACCGAAAGGACGAAATGGTAATATGATAAAAGGATAAACGGACAAAATAATAAATAATAAAAGGATAAAAGGGTGGAAGGATCAAAGGACGAAAAGACGAAGAGTCGAAAAAACGAAAGGATAAAAGAACGAAAGAATAAAAAACGAAAGGATAAAAGGACGAGAGGATGAAAGAACAAACGGATAATCGGACGAAAGGATTAAGAGGATAAATGGATAAACGAATAACCGATTAAACGTATAAACAAAAAAATGAAAAAAATAAACGAGTCAACGATTAAACGATTGATTGAATTAACCAATACTAGTAAACATATAAATGATTAAACGTATAAACAAAAAAACGAAAAATGAGAAACCGCATTAATTAATAAACGAATAAATGAATAATCGTTTAAACGATTAACGATTAAACGAATAAACAAATAAACAAAGAAAACGAAAAACTGCATAAACGATTAAGCAATTAAACAATTAAATGAATAAAGTCCAAAAGAATATACCAAAAACCAAAAAACGAATTATATAACGAAAAAAAATTAAAAATTATAAACCGAATAAACGATTGACCGAATAGACGAATAAACGATTGACCTGAGAATTGACCGAATAATGAATAGACGAATAGACGAATAAACGAATAAACGAACAAATGAATAAATCCTTAAACCGCTATAATCCCAATACGAAAGATTTTTTATTATTTTTTAGCATTGCTTAAGAAAAACGTAACAGCAATCTCCTCTTCCAGATACCTGGACATAATCAACGTCATGTGCTACAACTACTACGGCGCGTGGAGCGCCTACACCGGCCAAAACGCGCCCCTATTCGAATCCTCGATCGAGAGCGCGTACGAGAAAAAGAACCTCAACATGGCCGTCTCTATCCAGAACTGGATAGACGCCGGCGCTCCCAGAGAAAAACTAGTGGTTGGTATACCTTTTTATGGCCGCTCCTTCACGCTGGCGAATGTGGACGATCACGGGCTGCACGCCCCCATCACGGGAGCGGGGACCAGAGTTACGCCGATTTATAGCCAGGTAAATTATCGCGAATTCACAAAATGTAAATTAAAGTGGTATATTGTTCAGTACAGGCTGTTGAATCGGGCTATCCTGTTTCCAGATTTGCACGATTTACAGCAACTGGGCCACGGTTTGGGACGATGAGCAGAAGAGCCCCTACAAGTATTTGGGAGATCAATGGGTGGGGTATGATGACGAGAGATCAGTTGGGATGAAGGTAAATATAAAATTACCATAACATTTTATATTTATAGAACGCAATTTTTGTTTCAGGTGCAATATATAACTTCCCAAAATCTGGGAGGTGCCATGGTTTGGTATATCGGCGCCGACGATATGACAGGGGAGTGTGGAGAAAAGCAGGGCCTGTTGAAAATAATAAGTGATGGACTTAAGACTGTAAGTAAGTTGTTGTATTGATTTAGTCATAACTGAAACTGACAGTTGACAGTACTTATAAACAAACTTCCTCCAACATTCGTCATTAACCTATCTGAAGATTCTAAAAATTTTTTAAATTCTTATTCTGCATATTATTCTTGTTCTTCATTGATTTATGTTGTCAAAACTTTCACAGTCTAAGGCCCTTTAATTTTTTGTAAATATCCTACAGGTTCTCTATTGGCTAGTCTACCATTCCGCCATTAATTTCTGTAATTTTCGTTAAATATGACCCTTCTACACACACCCGCCACTGGTGCCTCTAGGTTGTCATTGTATTTAAGCGTCATAATGTTACTATGTTGGTAGCAAACAATCTCTGTATATATTTATAATTATTATTGTATTTTTTCTTTTTCAGGGCAGGACCGAAATTTAAATTTGCACAGAGGTCAATCTAGCATCGGCGAAATAAATAAATCTGGATTCTCTTGGATGTTAACACTGTTTGCTGCCTACTATTATTACCAGTAACCAAAAATTAGATACTCTAAGCTAAGAAAGTACAAACCGACTGGGTCATGTTATGTTTAAGGAACTTAATTTGATCATATTTTTAATGTTTGCCGTGTATTCATTGTTGTAAATAATAAGTAAAATAATAGGTAAAAATAAATAGTTATTTAAGTTTTACATAAGTATTTGATATTATTTTACTGTTTTCTACGCCTATGTTGTTGGAGGAAGCTTTGACAGAAACATAACCACACTTTCTCTGAATTCACATGCAAGTACACCCTATACCCCTCTTATCAATGCCATAATGTATGCTAAAGACATGGAAGATATTATATTTGAAGCCAAAAAATGGATGGCCATAAGTAAATATAGTTGAAGTTAGCTGCAAGCACAGTTGTCAAAAAATTAAATTAAATGGCCGACGTCTCTACAACAACGTAGTAATGGTGACATTTCAACATCCCATCAGCAATAGAAAACTTCTTTAGAAGTACATTTGGTTGCATAACTACTTGGCGTGTGCACACTACAGACTTCATAGGGACAGTGGCGACAAAGGGTTCTCAGCATTTTGATTGGTAGTTGGATTCACGTGGTATGTACCGCCATTAAGAGGCTAATGCTAAAATTGTTTAAATTGTCATATACTGTGTATACTTGTGCATCTTTAACAATTTATTACCTACACGCCACCTTTTCTTAATAAAACACACAGATATTCCACTATATTGTATATTTTAACAATAATAATCGATATTCTTCCAATTACATTTCAATAACGGCTTCTATTCGTAATATATGCCAAAACACTGGGCGATTCCAAAAACGTGCGTGTTTTCCATTGCGAAAACAGAATACCGATCCCGTTCGACGTCCCACAGGAACCTGCAGGTGGCTAATACGTCCTGCGAATTCTTCTCTCCAATTGTTACTAAACAAACTATCTTATACCTGGAAAATACAATAAATGACAATCCTCGGCTGGACTAGCAAATAAAATTAGTAGCTCGTAGCAGAAATAATACACATGGACACATAATTTCACATTTGTATAATTAAATATAAATATCAACATAGTATTAAAAATCACAGTTATTCATAATATATGCCAAAACACTGAGCGATTCCAAAGATGTAAGTATTCTCCATCGAGTAAATGGAATGCCGGTCTTTCTCGGCGTCCCAGAGAAATCTGCAAGTTGCGTACACGTCCTGCGAATGTTTCTCTCCGATCGTCACTAAAATAATTATCTTATACCTGAAATGTTATTTTATTAAAAGTAAATTCACAGCGATTTGATGGAATGGAACGCAGTACACGTGAACACTTATTTTTATATTTTTAAGAAGTATATACATTTTTGCATAATTCATAACTAAAGTGTTCTAGTATTTCATTAATTTAACTTGTACTAATAATTATAGTATCATAATACAAGTGCTTCAATAGTCAGCTAAAGAAAACCAAGCCAAAATGCTTTTTGTTGGTTAGAATCCTAACCTATAATTAGCAGTCTATTTTAAATAATCTACAATATTGAAACTTTATAAATCTGCTATCTGAGAGAGTTTTTAAATATTACAATTTATCCACGCTAAAACTACAAAAATTAAATTGACAATATAAATATAAAAATAAAACATGCCCAGCTGTTCGCGTTTATATTCAAACTGAAGTAATATGTCGCTTATGAACAGCGCAATAAAGGTGACATTCCAATACGCCAGGAGTTGATTTCCTTGGGATGTAAGTTGGGTTGCATAACTAAGTGACAACTAATATTAGTCTGTTGTGGAAACCTGCAGAGAATATGCATTTTGTGTGCGATTTTTGTATTAAAATAAACAAAATTAGGTAACGAATGCATTTATAGTCCTAGATATCGTTTTTTAATTGTCAACTAACCTACCTGTCGAATTCTAGGTCTTTAATCCTTGCTCTGATTGCCATCGAAGCCCACTTGGCTTGTTTCGGACATTTATCAATATCGTACGTCAGATTTTCCATAGCCTCCACCATCACTAATTGCAGAATCCTGTCTACCTTCTCCGGGTTGAATGGATTGTCGGACTCCATTTTGTACGAATTCATGTAACGCGGCACCTTGAAACGTGTTTTTATTTTTAAACGTGAAATTGACTCTCATCCCCTCTCTACCCCTCCAAAAACAAACGTACAAACAATTTACCTCAACAGGTGGTGCAATTAGCGAATTGGAGCTCATGTCCCCTATCTGGAGTATGCACCTAGCTACTTCAAAGTGTCACTCCACAAGTAGGGAGGGCAAATAAATCAGCGGGCCTATTTAATGTGAACGAGCTGTTGAACAACTGAAGGCTTGTAATAAACTCCTCCGTCCTTATTGATCTGCTATTGTACAGGTACGACCTGGCACCCAAACTAATCACGTTCGATTTCAATAATCACGATACTAATTCATACTCCTCCAAGCCCGGCTCATTCCATATGGCCATGAGGGGCGCTTAGGGCCGTCCTTAGATATTTCGCGCCCAAAGGGCTGAAAATTGCCGCCCCAAAAGGCTGGCGCCCCGAAGCTATGGCCAATTTAGTCCTGCGATTAGGATGCCCCTGGGGGCGCTCCTACTGCGAAAATACTGGAACTCGAATAAGTTTATGATAATAAAACCTATACCTTTCTATCAACCGCATCTCCCGCCAAGGTACCTCTTCTTATATCAATAACACTCCCCAGCGTCATTCTCGCTTTGCTGCTGTATCTGTCCATTCTGCTTCTTCTTCGATCCTGATAATTTAAAAAAATCATTATTGTAATTCAGCAGACTTTTCTCTGGTAGTAAACAAATTGAAATGTTGTTTGCTCAGGACCCCACGGATAAAAAAGTTAATAAATAAATGACTAAACCTTCTGAACAATAATAAATATACTTACCAGTTGCGCCATCGAGCCCATTTTTTCCCTGAAATAAAAAAATTAAATGAAAGAAAAGCTAGCCGCAAGGGCCACGAAATCATACGGTATACTGCTAGTGGACGCAGCTACCTTCCTCATCCCGTCGTCAATACTTTGTCGCGCCCCATACTGAGTTAACGAAGGTGAAGCGTCAAGCGCCTGGGATGAGCTGCGTGTTAAATCTGCCATGGAGCTTGGTATCAATCCTTCTTGACTAGGTAGTCCTAAAGTTAGCGGTGTTTCTTCACCAGCAACTTCAGTTTGTTCTTCCTGTGCACCCTCGGGTGCCTCGCCGCCATCCTCAGCCGGCGCACCTTCTTCAGCAGCCGCTTCTTCGGGTGCAGCTTCTTCAGCGGCTTGTTCGCTCTCGGCTGGAGGCTCTTCCGGCGGTGGCTCAGCTCCTAATATTCAAACATTATGTACCAGAATAAATGTAGAATATGAGTTTAGCGTTACCTTCGTCGGCCATATTATTTCTTGAATGTGTCACGAGCGACCTGTCACGAACGTTAAGTCAAAAACAAATATACGTAACAAGCTTATTATTATTATTATTACAACAGCACAGCCTACCTACATAGACTTTATAGGGACAGAGACGACAATAGAGCCAAAGTCACGCCCGCCCGCCATTATGAGGCTAAATTCATCAGGACTAACATAACCTTGAATTTTTTATTTTGCAAATTTATTTTTAATTTCGCAAATTTATTTTGAATGTTCATTTTCATTTTTGTAGTGTCAGCCGAATGGTAAATCTTTAAATAGGTCTTTTCACAATACACTAATCACACATAGTTTTTATACGTTTAATAAGTCACAATAAATTGTTAAAGACGCACAAGTATACACAGTAATATGACAACTTAAACAATTTTAGCATATTTGGCCTTTTGATGGCGGTACATACCACGTGAATCCAACTACCAATCAAAATGCTGACCATCCTTTGTCGCCACTGTCGCTATAAAGTCTCTGTGGTGAAACTTTGGGTAAAACGATTAATAACAGGAAACAAGAAGCGTTTTATTTGTATTTTGGATATATGTGGCTTTTACCCTACGATTTTAACTTCTTCATTAGGTTCTCTTTAAAAGAGTATCCTTGTATCCATCAATGTCTGCCCTAAGTAGTGTAGCAACGAACGCTTCTTACAAGATAGACAAATCAGAAGGAGAAGAAGAATAGTAACTTCTCTTTTCTGTATGTTGGCAACGTTTTCAATTGTATATCGTTAAAAATGTTGAAAAACAGCAACTGTTAACCTTTATGTGTAAATAATTATTGTTAATCTTTTATTATATTTATTCAAATAAGAAATAAAATGAATACAAACTGGGAGCTAATTCAGTGGTTCAAAAGAATGGGTTACGATGGTGAAATTCCAAAATCGTTAGAAAAGTAAGTACATATTATTATAGTAAAAATTTTAAAATTATACCTAAAAACTTTACGAACAAAACACAATATGATCTGTTTGCTGTTTGTTAATAAGCTACAAATTATTTTAAGCATTTACAATCAGTCAACGTCATTCATTTGGGACGAATTAGTACAAACTGCCAAACCGAAGCAAGAGGTTGACAACTTGAGAAATAACATAATACTGCACCGATTGAGAAGCAAACACTTATGTAAGCAGGTAAATAAGCAATATTAACTCTATTGTTCCGTATTATTTTACGCATGGATTAATTTTAGGACGAATTTTCATATCCAGTAAAAGAAATAGATCTGTATATAAAGAAACAGTATTTAAATAAAAAATTAAGCAATCTGAACAGTACGCTTGAGGAAAAGAAGCATAAACTGAACAATCTTTCGCAGGGTAACAAAATGAAATGTAAGTTATTCAGTTTTGTTGCCGATTTAATATAGTAGCTTACGTTAATTGAGTAACGCATGTTTTAGATATTACTACAGAAAAATTAAAGATGAGAATTAAGGAAAACAGAGAACGAGAATGTTTGTTGAGCAAAAGGTGCAACACGTTGGAGAATAATATTCGAGAGGCAGAGGAGACGCTTTCCTTTGCCAAAAATTTAACTCCGGTAGAGTTGGAAGAAACTCCCAACACTAAAGAAATAACAGTAAGAACAATATGTAAATTAAGAATAAATATTTTTCAGATTGCATACTCCATATGTTTACTCTGTTTCATATTTGTAGGAAACGTTGGAGAAGTGTGCTGAAAAATTAGAAAAACTTTTGCCAGACCTTCCTCAGCCAAGCCGTCAACTTAATTCTACCCATAAATCATTCAGATTGTTCCAATCGGCCTCGAAACCACCGACTCGGACAACTTTTGAAAAATACCTCATCATGAGCGAAACGAAACTATTAAAACGGGGAGTAGGCACCACGAGAAAGGACGACCGCAATAAGGAAAATTTAGCTGGTGCTAAGAAAATAAACAAGAAACTATTTGATACTTCTAGTGAACGACATAATAAGACCAACAAACGTGAATCTCTAGGACTGCTGCCGGATTCATGCTTTAATGAGAATCACGATGGTCGATTTTTAGAAGCGCCTGGGCCAGATCATTTTCTCTCTTCCGCTCTCTTTGCACTCGAAGAAATCAGCATGATCCAGCCTAACACAACAAAATCAGAAATGCTAAACGCAGAGATTTCTACGCAGCCACTCTGCTACGTTCAGAAACATAACGATTTTGACAAACTGTATAACGACAAGTTTGTCACAAACACATTAAAGAACCTACTGTACAACCATAACAGGCACGTTATTTGGAAGACGTTTCAAACCTTGAACGATAACTTGAACTTGGAATTTGCGAAGAACGTCATTTTTGAGACCGGACAGACGCATAAGTAAGTAGTGTTTTTGTTTAGGGGAAAACGAAATAACCGATTTTTTTAAGGAGTAGGAGTATTAATCAAGATGATATAGCGAAGCTGCAGTTTCTTCACGTCCGGACAGAAGTGCAGATCTTAAAGTTGAAAAACATTGCGATACAACTCTCCAACAAAGTAAACAAAAAGAAGCAAATTATTTACGTAAGTAATTATATAATAACAATAAAATGTGAGTTGTAACGTCGGAAGTGGTTATAAAATAAATCTGCCAAGGTTCGCTTAAAATTTGTTGAAATTTTTAGGCAGCACTAGCGAACCAAGGAGCGTCGCAAGAGAAAGTTGATGACGTTCAAAGACTACTGGAGCAACAACTCGAAGATGTTGGCTTACACATCGTTTTGACGAAAATGAAGAAGGAGATAAATTCAGCTAAAAAGATAGAAGATAGCAGCGATTTACAAGTAACTTTACGAAAAATCTTGCAAACTAAAGACGATATTGTAAGTACTATCGTTACTGCTGTAACATCCCTTATATCCTCCGCTTTGTATCAATACGTTGCAGAACCTCAAAGTTGCCTCCATTAAGCGTTACGTTAACGGTATTCATGAAACGCTTAAATCGATGGCTCGTACAAGAGAAACGACAGTCGCCTGCGTCCAGAAACTTGGGCCTTTCGTGGAAGACTTAAGTTGGTCAGAGCCTCTCACTCAAAACCTGTGCTCGAACGAAATTAAAACGTTTGAACGATTTCCGCTGGAATACAACAGGAGATGCATCCACACGTAAGTGATTAAATTGCATTATGGCCATTTAAAAATATTTTTAATTGTTTTTAGGAATCCCAGAATATTCTATAGAGATATTACAGATAATATTCCCTCAGATATTGATTTAGACTCGGAGAGTCTTTACATGTTGACAAATATATTAGAGAGCCCCTTTAGCCCACCAGAAACGGTGCTCTTAAATATTTTAAAATCTAAGATGAAACTGGATGCGTTGAAATCACTGCAAAGTTATTCTACAGATATTAGTTATACGAAATGTAAGTTAAAACAAGTAACGTAGTGTGCAGTTGAAACTTATGTTCTGTTTTAGATTCTTCACAGGAATTACAAGCGCAAGAAAGTTACGTACAATATGCGTTGGATAAGTTAAACTCGCTGATTTATTCCACGTCTTCCATTAAAACTCTTTCTACAGCAGATTTTGTGAAGAAAGTCATGGAAATTTGGCTTGAAATGCCCTTGAAAGACTTTATTTCGCCAAAAAGAGCTGTGGAGGGCAAAGATTACAAATATTACGAAAAGCATTACGATAGTTTTTATAACAATTTCTAATCATTACGTTTTATGTTCATAAAATATTTAATTTTTATACGTATTAATGTTTACTATAGTAAATAAATTATGTTTTTATTTTCTCTTTTTTGTACAGACTGGAATGCCCTAATAACATTTGTAACGATTATTGCTAAAAAAAGGTTACGCATTTTAGTGAAGGAACGCTTCAAGAAAATGATGTATTTTTTATTAAATAAATACAAATCTGTACAATTAAGCTTATAAATAACAAGTATATTTCACTTTATTCCTGCAAGAGAAATGCATCAATGCCTCTTGCTGCGTTTCTTCGACTTCTTAGGCCCTTTAACAAAGCACCAATCGACTCCAATAGTTTGCCCTAGCATAGAAGATCCATTGAGCGCTTCTCTCGCACCTGAGGCTTCCTCATACGTGCCATATTCAATTAAGGCGTAGCCCTTCAAAAAGCCGGTACGACGGTCTAAATTTATGCTGATGTTTTTGATCGATCCAAATTCGGAAAACTTTTCGTTTAGATCGTCCTCGTTGGCTTCTTCGTGTACTGACGTTACAAATAAGATCCATCCTTCCACAGATTTTTGAGGCCCTGGTTCATCGCCGTGGTCACCAGCATCGATGGACTCGTAGCCTCTTATTTTCTCGTGTTCTCTGGATTCCCCAGGGCCAAATCCTCTACCCTTGCGTTTAATAACCTTATCCTTAAGGCGAAGAACGCTCTGCTCACCCTCGTCGTCGACGTCTATATCCACAGCATCATTTATGTCCAGCACATCGGCCATTTTGCTCTTATTTCGGATTGTTCAGGGGCTTTATTAATACACTGGGAAAGAACCTCTTGCAGCTTTTTAGTATTTGATTTTACTATTATTTATTATTTCAACCTGATGTCGGCAAATCAATCACCGTGAACTTATAACTGTAAACAAGACGTGAAACATGGAAGTTTGAGTACTTTTGCAAAGAGAAAATCCCTAAATAAATACCTAGAATACATTATTAGAACTACTATCCGCAGGATACTTTTGAACTAAGAGATTATAAACTATTTTCCTTTCAAGCGAACTAAAACTAACGGATCTTTTATTATTCCAATTAGAATGCTGAAACTCCTAAAATTAAATAAAAATTATATTTATTATTTTATTTGCAATAAAAGTTTCACCTACCATCAAGTAATATTATTGGTAGAATAGAAATAAACCAACTGCGTCTAACAAAAATAAATAGATCTCTCACGAATTTCCCAAAATAAACTGGATGTCACAATGCATGCGCTCTGTGTAGATTTTTTGTCGACCCCCTAATTTAGTCGCCATGATAAGCTATTAACTTATTTGAGGTTGGTAAGTCTCAAGACTCAAACACGAAGTTTGTGGGCCCAAAAGATATCTTATTTTCTTTAATGTCAGCTAATTGTTGTTTTTAGGCATATTGTCAGAAATGTCAGATGATATATTACTGGTAAACTTTAATACTCTTCTGTAAAAATTCTATTGTTAGGTCCTCTAATAACGTCTAATTCGTTCACAATATGATATTATAGATTATATGTTTCGCAAATTTATTACATTGTAAATAATGGAACGATTTCAATCCGGCCCTGACTTGGTCAAAGGATAATTCTGATTGACAATCCGACATCTTATCATGGCGACCAATGTAAGGGGGTGGCCGAAATCCCAACATGTGGACTCCATTTTTATTTACGAAGTTCGTGGGATCTCTATTTCTTTTATGTTCTATGATTTTATGTTTATGATTAACCTTAACCTATAAATTGACATCTTTATTTTCATAATCATAATTATATTTTAAATAAATTAAATATACGGTTGATTACTGTAATCAAACATGAGTGAAGAAGATGAAGCAATGGACATTAACCATCAAAGCGATTCCAGCAGTTCGAGTGACGATGATGATCAGGACCAGGTATACATTTTACTATACTCAAAAATTTGTGTGTATCAGTTTAAACTTATTTTAGGAGCTAATTAATAAAGCCGAAGAGTTAGAAAAACAAATTTCTGCGAATAAGTACTTGTACGATGCACACGTTGAAATTGTGAATATATTTCGTAAGCTTGGCGACTTGAATTCCATGCGAGAGGCGTATCAGAGGTTTCACGAATGCTTTCCGCTCACTCCGACACTATGGCTAGGTTGGTTAAAAGATGAAATTAAAATAGCAAACACTGCTGAGGAACAAAAGCGTTTATTGGGCATTTTCGATAAAGCGGTAGAAGATTATTTGTGTAAGATTTCCGTTTCATTTTTGAAACCTCATTTCTATTAGATTCTAATATTTTTCAGCTGTGGAACTGTGGATTGAATACGCTCAGTACTCGATTGGCGTCAACGATATACATACAACCCGTAGCATATTGGAGCGTGGTTTAACCGCGGCAGGATTACACACATGCGAGGGCTCTTTGCTTTGGGACACTTTACGAGAATTGGAAAATGCACATATATCTCTAACAGAAGAAGGCAGCGAAGAATGGAAAGCACAAATTAGTAGGCTAGCCGACGTTTTTAAAAGACAACTTTCCGTGCCCCTTCTGGGCATGGAAGGAACTTACCACGAATGGAACGAATGGTTTAAAAGCTTACCCGAAGGTGTGGTAGATCCGAAACCCATAGAATGGGGTTATAAAAAAGCATTGCAAGCTCTTCAAACCTACAAACCGTTCGAGGAAAAGCTGCTAGTTACAGAAGCTGCCGAAGAGTTGTTTGAAATCTACAAAGAATATATTAAAGTGGTTAAGGATCCGTCCGCGGTTTTATGTTTATATGAGAGGGCTGCTGTGACGTTATGCTTGATTCCCAACTTCTGGGTTGAATATTGTATGTACGCCTTTAAGCTTGGCGAAGCAGCCGTTAATATTAGTAGCAGAGCTTTGAGAAACTGCCCTTGGAGCGAGGAGTTGTGGATTGTGCGGTTGCGAATATTAGAGCACTTGGGAAGGGACGAAAAGGATCTATTGGCATGCTTCGAACGGGGTAAGTTTGCACATAATAAGCGTTACATAACGCCAAGTTTAAATTTAAATAAAATATAGCTGCAGATATTTGATTTGTATAAACTTGTAGAGATGAATTTCCTTATTTTATCTATTAGGATTTTCCCGTTGGTAATTATTATTTGTTTTGTTTTAGGTACGTTGAGTATATCTCCGGCACCAGGCTTAGAGCTGTGGCTAAGTTACTTGGAGTATATACATCGAAACTGTAATGATGTAGACAAAGTGGACAAGCTATTCTCGCGAGCCATTCAGCAGTTTGGTTTTGAGAATGACCCTTCGTGTAAATTAAGTAGGTGGCACGCCCGAATCCTAGCAAAGAGAGGCGACATGCCTACTGCGCGGAAAATTTGGGGGACGATTTTACATCAACCCCTCAATAAAGGTAGTTTGAACATTTTTTCGTGTATTTGTATTAACGTGCATTTTTCTAGGCACTGCAAGCGTTTGGTTGGAATATGCCGGTTTAGAACGGCAATATGGCGACACAAATAAAGTTCGAAGTCTCTTCCAAAGAGCTGTCGCGTGCCGCACTGATTGGCCGCAGTGTATTGTAGAGGAATGGATGATGTTTGAACGAGAACTTGGCACGTTGGAAAATGTTTTAAATTGCGTAGAGAAAACTAAAAACATTGCCAAAGTAGAGATTCAGAATCCTCAGCCAAGTGTGGATGTGAAGAGCGATTCTGACGCTACCACGCAGAAGAATAAGAAACGCAAGAACGACAATAGAGACGAGAGAAGTTTAGAGACTAAAAAGTTCAAAAGTGTGAAAGACAGGGATGAAGAGAAAAAAGAACTGCCACCGTCAGTAGTAAATAAACACATCGATAAGGACCCAAAGAAGACGGTGTTTGTCAGCAACTTAGATCCAAACGTGGGCGAGGAGCAATTAAAGACACTGTTTCCAAAAGCCACGCTGATTGACATAGTCCTTAATCGGAAAGGTCTTTCCCGTGGTTATGGCTTCATGCAATTTGCGACCGAGGAAGAAGTAATGACGGCTTTAGCTAGCGATAGAATCCCTTTGGATGGCCGGCCAGTGTTCATTTCGGAAGTAAAGCCTGAAAAAAGCGATAGAAAAGTGGAGTTCAAATATGGTAGCGAGTCTGAGGAGAACAAATTATTTGTCCGTGGTTTACCAAAACAAAAGACGGAAGAAGAGGTCAAAGAGATATTTAAACCTTATGGTTGCGTTGCGGTGAGGCTGGTTACGTATAGAAATGGCAATTCCAAAGGACTGGCGTATGTCGAGTTTGAGAATAAGGAAGCTGCAAAAAAAGCGTTGGAAGCAACTGATCAGATGAGTGTTGAGGACGGCGTTATTACCGTGGCTATTAGTGCTCCACCGCGTAAGAATACTTCGTCCATCTATAGGCTTAATGAGCCAATTCGACATGCCAGAAGTCGGTTGCAAGTGCCGTTCATACCGAGATCTTTGCAAGTCAAGAGTACTGAAATTAAAGAAAAGGAAGCGAATGGTAGCAGTGGTGCTGCCGCCAGCGAGGCTCCTAAGTCTAACGCGGATTTTAGGAATATGTTACTTAAGAAATAAGTATAAATTTGTTCGTACTGTTTAATTTTAACAATTTTTTATATAGAGTAATAACCGTTTTCTTATGTAATAAAAAAATGTTATATGTAGTTTTTTTTTTAAACAAATTAGCTTTATTTCTGGCGTGATAAAACGCGGTACTTTCTTACAAGAATTATTTGAAAATAACTGCAGAGTATTCTAAAAACGTCAAATTTTATAAAAATGCAATCTACTGTTAGCCGAGTATAACCATAACCCAAAAAAAAATACTCAAAAAATCAAAAATTTTATCGCTAAATAATAAAGTTGGAAAAAATTCTCTTCAGTTTTACATCTTTTAATTTTAAAAACTATATCCATATCAATTTTAACAAGAGATAATTAATGAAAAATCATTGAATCGTTGCATCAAACTTGAAAACAGAAAATCAATAAAACTGAATAAACCGTTATTTTAATTTTAATTAAACCCGACTGATTCTGACGAAAACTGTTGGATTAATCGAAATAAGGAGAGGGATGAATAAAAGTTGGACATACTTAAGTTAAAAAAACAAACACATTTTTATCCTTAAACATCTTTATTTAACAACACTACTTAGGTATATACAAAGAATGATGAGGTGAAACCAAATTCTACAATACAATTTTGGTTCTACTTTAGCATTCGTTACTGGCAGTGAAAATTTTGGCATACATATTTCCCCGTCGAATTTAAGACTATTTTCTTTACATAAAAATATCTCGAGAATCTAACCTCATAAATTATGAATATTTAAGTAGTCAACATCTAAGTAAATTTGTACTGACGTTAAATTGAGCAAATCGTTCTTAAGTATAGGTCAATTGGAAGTACCTCGCAGGGCCACTTCGGCATTTGTTCGTATAATTAATTTGTATATAAGTTATTGTTGAACTGGCCCCCTTTTCCAAAGTGGAGATTCTGGGAAAGGCAGAGGGAAATTGGCCCCAAAAGTTCCTGCGGGAACATTTGCACTAATCTGCCTCTACCGAGGAGGAAATATGCATGCAAAAATGAAATAACTAAAAACATCCTACTCATGAAAAATCAAAAATATACACATTCACCTCAGCAGCAGTGAAAGTCGCCGCCCTTGGGGGATCTAAAAAATTAACATTACACAATTTTCAGAACAAACTCGGTGCTAAACTTTAAGTAAAAGCGAGAAGCAACTTTTAGTCATAGTTCAGCTCCGACAATTAAACATCAATTTTCGATTTACATAATTACAATGAGTTTTATATTATAATAGTCATAATATATAAAAGATTTCTTAAATTTAATTGTTACACTATATAATATTCTTGTATTGTATAAGAAACATTCACAATAATGATACCTTGAAAATGCGGAACAGGTACAGTTTTTAAATTCATATGACACTTCAGATCGTATATTATAATGTAAGTACAAGAAATTGTCTCATCAAAAAGAACTGCGCCCATGGCATACACTTCAAACAACCGTTATAGTTTAAATATCGATCTTGCATTTTCATCCTCTATAATTTGCATAACCTTAAAAACACTTAATATAAGTCGTTCGAATTATCAAATTTCTCTCATCAAGCAATATATTCGGGACAAATTGTTTCATATTTTCTGCACATTGCTTGCTCGAGAAAACTTAGCCACCGAGACAGCAACTTTAAAAACAAAATAATAATAATGAGGAACGTAGCTTAAAAACAAAATAATAATAATGAGGATCGTAGCTACATTGAGTCGCTGCTTCCTTAGGAAGCATTCTATTGCAAATACTTTCTCATTTTTTTATAAAAAGTAATAAAAATGCACATATCACTCTTGAAATGTAATTGAAGCCCCATTTAAGATGGACGATTATCGAGGCACATGATAAACATCGTGAAAAAGGCCTATCCCTTACCTAATCAATTAATATCGACAACAATTCCGATACAAATATGCTTGGCTGGGTGGCAAATTAAGTCAATTTTTTTCGTAATTAATAATTAAGCTGCCGCTATTAAGTAGCAAAAACTAAGCCAGTCGTTCAACCTCAGTTGCTGGCTTTGAAATACCTCAAACGCCTAATATCATGGAAGAATGGGGAAATTGATGAGACAATTATCAAATCAAACCGACAATACTCATTCTGCCACAAGAAAAAATTGAAAACAATAAGATATTCTATCATGCTATTAATCACTCTTGCGCTAAATCGTCAGTTACAAACCGTTAAAACTAATGTTAAAAACTACTACTAAATTATGAAAACAAGAAACGACACGACTTGTAACTTTGTAAAATAAAATGGTGCAACCTTACAATAACAAACGTTTAAAAAATTCCATTGGCACAATATCCCGCCAGACAACCCAGCAAACGCAAAATCCGTTTGTTGTTGTAAAACGCCCAGATTATTTCTTGAGCTTTCTATGTAAAGCAAGGCACAACTGGCATAACAGTGGCAAGCACTGCTGGAGGCTAAATCTGTGTGTCCTCTTGCTCCTTCTCGCGTTGTCTCACAGCGACGGCAGTTTCAACCAGCAAATACAAGCATTTAAACTTATCTTTATCTTCTCCGTCGGTCGTAAGAGGGTCTGAGTTCAACAGAGGATTCACTGGATGGGCCGGCATCACCTGCACTTTTGGGTTCGAGAGCGGATGCGGCAGTTGCGGTAAGTGGGCCAGCTGAGGGTGAGGAGCGTTCCAGTAATCGTTCCCAGGTATTTTTTCTTCAGGAGAGCTATAATAAAAATATCTTATTAGGATCACGCCAAGCACGGGCACTAGGCGACAATTTGGAAAAACTTACCCTCGATTAGCAGGATGATTGGCATCTTTTGCGACTCCGTATCTGATGACGGTCTGCCAAGGCGTGAACTTCTCCTCTTCGCTCGGGCTTGAGCTCTCATATTCGTTTGGGCTGTCCTCTTCGGAGCGGTACATTAATGTCATACTATCGTCGTAGTCGTGATCCAAGCGTATGCGTTTTCCGCCCACGGTTTGTAATTCGCCATTCCAGTTTGCGGTCGGCTGCTCGACAAGGCTGCCTACCCCCGATAACTTCTTACCTCTCCTCGAAATGGTGTAATGCAAGGGATCGTGGCCTTCTCTTCTGATCATCTCTGGCAATATCCTTCGTCTGGCGTTTATAAACCAATTGCACACTTGTAGAACGGTAAGATTGGCTTCCTGAGAAAGGGTGAGCTTTTCCGCATCACTCGGGTAAGCGTTGTATCGGTGTTCGTATAGCCAGCGCTTCAAAATTTTCACCGAGTGCTTGGGGAGGTTTCCTCTGCGTTTACGGACGGGGGTTCCGATGGCATGATTAGACATGTTTGATATTTGAACCTGCTGTAGGTGGTCCTCGTGTTCATGGTCAGAGCCCGATTCATTTTCATCAGTGCTACTGCTGGACTGGAACCTTTCCCTGTCTGTGAAAAAATTATTCATCTTACCAGAAGCAATTTGTAATGATGGAATTTATAAATAAACTCAGTAAATAAATTGTCATAACAACAAAAAAACATGCGAGTTTACTGACAGACAGTTGAAGTTGACAAATTCTCTGCCAACTTTGGCATTTACCGCGCTTGTTATGCCGAGAGCACGTTTTATACTTGAAACGATTTACTTACAGATTATCTCGGGCAGCAACTGTTCAGTCATCATTTCTCACTGTTTTTGATAACATAAGTTCGTTACACTTGCGGAATTAACTCTTCTTAACTGTTAGTTTTTTAATTTTAAAATGCACACACAACAAACAAGTTCAAGTGACAAGCGGTAACTGACAAATGACAGAAATGGCTACCTCGTGGTCGCTTCCCAACAAACCGCTCAAAATTAAAAACCGAAATAAGAAACAGTAAACTCTTACAAGACTTATCGCAACAACTAGGTTAATTTAGGGGCGATTTAGGGCTTAACAACAGGCAAAAATTCTATATGTCTGTATTAATTACAACAAAAACGGGTACTTACGAACTTTCATTTTCATAATTGACAGCTCGGTCAAACGAATATTTACGTAACAGTTTTTTTATTTACAAATTAATTAACGCACAGCACTATTTTGTTTAAATTAAAATAACACAAACGAACTTAGATTTGCATTAATATTGATGATATTCTATTCAAATGAATGACATTCAAAAATCGGCACATCCGAGTATAATGTCAATTTAACTGCACACCGACCGTTTGGTTCACTTTATCGATCACACATGAGGAAAACCGGGTAACTTGGGCAATATTATTCAAAATTAACGAAGGAAACCCAACTATTAACCAAAAAATGATACTTAAACGCCAAATTAATTGTCACGCGTGCTAACAAAATGACAGTTTATGGCGGTCAAACAAATTGACGGCTCTCTGACTTGCGCAGTAGAGAGCGGCTTGTTGTTATATGTTCTGGCACTTGATTGGCTGGAGCATTCCGTTTCGATTGGCCAAAGGTTGTATTTCCGCTTGATTCCCGCCACTTTCAAAACTGACCCCGGCAAAGTTTGCATAATTTTCACAAACTAATAAATTGTTAGACTTACGCCACCGGTACCACTTAAATATTAATTTATTAGGTAGGAAGCTCGTATTACCACAAATGTATCGTCTCGGTTTTCCACTCGTTACACTATGCTAATTTTTTTAATCCCATACCTAATATTTATTAAGCATCAGATTAGCCGATATATTTATTTTACGTTTAGGCTTCACACATAGAAC
This sequence comes from Rhagium mordax, assembly GCA_963680705.1. Lineage (NCBI taxonomy): Eukaryota > Metazoa > Arthropoda > Insecta > Coleoptera > Cerambycidae > Rhagium > Rhagium mordax. Next base: position 110,060,442 of record OY796657.1, read on the forward strand.
GTTTATTGGTAGATCTTTAATCTGCAAGTAACAAATTTTGTTGTTTGCTTGGCAGAAATAAAATAAATAATAAACAATTATTTCAAATATTTTCAAATATGACCCATTGGATGGCCATCGAATTACTTGCGAGTTGCGGTTTAAATTTCGGCACATAAATAATAATATTGTGGGTCTTTTGGACCGGTTAGCTTCGGGAGTTTGAATTTCGCGCTGGGCCGGCCTGATAGGAAACGGAAAGCTAGCGAAAGGTCAAGTGCGCCAGACCACATGCGCAATTGTCAATCTGGCATTTAATGCGCGCAGTACCGGTTTTTCATCTTCTCTCACATATTTTACAAGTGTTTTGTTTTCTTGCAATATATTTGACTCGAATGTGGCAAAATTCTAGTGTTTTTTGCTTATTAAATTCTTGCATAAGTATATCGGCGTACTTAACAACTTGAAGAAGAGCTTTAAAGGTAAGAGAGAAACTCCTTTGTTTGTTAACAAAGTGTTAGCACAAAATGGAATGGCATAAACACGTGGACTATTTCAATAGAACCCTATTGTAGGCCTTTTCTGTTGCTGTTGGCTATGTTTGAGCTGATTTAGTGCTTTGTTAACGTGTTTTACGCTATTTGCAACATTTTAAAGTACCTTGGTAACCCTTTCTGTGGGCCGTAAATTAGTGTAAAATTATTAAATAAATTTTATTAGGCTTGGACGCCGAAAAAGTAATATGTTCAGCTTTTCTCGCGTATTTTAAGTAATAGGTGGATGGCTGGGGTCTGCTTTATGGAGGTTTTGTGAAATTTTACAATTATGTGCTGAATAATTTGCAGGTGTTTGAACTTTCATTTAATTTTTTATAATTTGTAGAGAATGTTGCCTATATTCTAGGTTAAGATGCTAATTCTTTATTAATATGTTAAATACTTAATCAATAATTATCTGATCATGTACGATTTATTTTACACGCATTTTAATTGCTTCACAAACATTTCGTTGGTTCAGGGGTGGTGATATTCTTGTTTGTTAGCACGTATATATTTATAGATTGGAAGCTATATTCCAACTTTAAGCTATATAGTCAGTGGTTTATATATTTATTGGGGGAAAATAAGCCTCAGTTTGATACCTTGCGACTACATTAAAATTGCATTTGACTAGCTGCTAAACAATGTTCTGTTGCCATATGTTCCAAATGGTTTCAAGCATTATGCTAATAAAATAGAAAGGTGAAGTAACTGACAGATTAAAGTCATCGTTACAGTAAGTGTCAGTGTTTCAAACCTTGATTAATGACCAATCTGTAACACACCAGAAAATTGGGTAAATATACAATGTTCACTAAAATTGTTACAATTTTGCACTTCCTACATTAAACATCATAGTTTAAGTCTAAGCCTTTTCCAATGCGTCTCTTATTTGTCAAAAAAACTTATTTGTAGTAAAAAGAATTTTATCTGCAAACAAAACAAGATGGAGGATAGGACTTGAATAATGAATAAATTTTAAACAACGAATCGTTTGTTTGGTATTATCGGCTATGATCAAATTTGTTTGAGCGATTACGATGCTTAACGCGAGGCCAAAACTATATCGGTAGAAGCTTTATATAATCCATGCCTTTCCACTTGTAGATAATTATTTATATAGTAATGCCTCAAAGGGGTTGCACGTTTGACCAATTTATGGCACCACGCTAGCTTTATGGGTGGGCGTGCAGTGTCGATTCGGTGAAGCGAATTAACAAAATATGACTTGTCCCTATTATGCTCCAACAATTCTTCAACGTGATATGCTAAAACAGATATTTCCTGTTTAAAATCATCTTAAGTATGTACGGAAAGATTAAGATTTCCTGGAAGCCATATAAATACAGTATGTCGATATTATAATTAAATTAGTTTGAGCGTTAGGGAGCATGCACGTCACTTTCTGCCATTTAAATTTGGGTGCTGCTTTATACCTGTTTAATATTTATTAATTGATGAGAAAAGCTGAAGAAATTTCAAGATAGATTACGCTTGCTATCTTAACGACTGTGGGAGATAGGCTAATTCTAAAAACGATGGGTGATTTACTAATTCATATCTCTGTTTATATGTATAAAACCATTGAGATTGGTTAAGTATGCGATTGTGTGATTTCGGCTTGTATGCTACCATGGCAAAGTCCATATGCCGTAGTGTGGACGACTCATTCTTTTTCATTATCACTGGAATAGCCTTGAATATACTCTCATATATCCTTTCGCTTCCGACATAGCAATTTTTGTGAGGTTCTAAAATGCCACATCACACGTTGTCTTGAAAAACTGTATGACTGTTTTTTACCGTCTTTTTTCCCAAATATTTTTTAATTATTTGTATATTAAGTCAGGTCAGAGGTGGAGTGGTGTGAATACATCTTTGTATTTTTTGCAGATCGAAAATGAGTTCAGGAAGCATATGCTACAAATGCAACCAACCGGGGCATTTCGCAAGGGAGTGCTCGCAGCCTGGGGGACGCGACGGTGGCGGCAGAGGGGGCTACAACCGTAGCCGCGAGAAGTGCCACAAGTGCAACAAAATCGGTCACTATGCGCGTGACTGCAAAGAAGATTCTGCTCGTTGTTATCGGTGTTATGGCGAGGGCCACTTTGCCAAAGACTGTCTCCAGAGTCCTGATATGCCGTCCTGCTATAACTGCAGAAAGCCAGGCCATATTGCACGTAGCTGTCCTGAGTCGGGGGGAATGGATCGCGTAGGTAATGACACTTGTCACAATTGTCAACGGCCGGGCCATATTTCGAGGAATTGTCCCGAGAACACAAAAACTTGCTATTTATGTCACAAACCAGGCCATCTAAAGCGGGATTGTCAAGAAAATGATTACAGGAAGTAGTGCTTGGTGCTACCGTTTTATTCATTTGTTGTATTTTATATATATACGTTATGGAAAATAATGTCTGTTTTCTCAAAAAAAAATATTGTTAAAACTAATGTTTCTTATTTATATTGCAAATTGTTTTCTATGTGTTTTATTTTCGTAGGACTAGAACAAAGTTTTTAAATGTATCCTTAAATTTGCAAGTGCAAGTATATAAAATATTATGATGAGTCTTGTTTTTTATTTAAACCTTTGTTAATTAGAAGCAAAATGTAACACATAAAAAATGATTATTAATTCAGTAGAAAATAAATGTAATTTTTAATAAACATGGTGGTGAGGAATCTTTTGTAAATTTTTTTTTCTTCCATTTCCTCCATATATGCAACTGCCAGAGCCCATTAAGCCATCACCAGGAGATAAGCTATATCCCCATCTAGGAAATTCTTCTCTACCAAAGAGTAGGAATTTTTCCGTCGTCTGTAATAGAGTAGGAACTGACTGGTTTACTTTAACTCCAAAAGATGTTATCACCTACTCAATCCTAACCTAAGGTGTGGAGCTTCTGCTGATAGAAGATCAGGTGAAATGGCATGCAAAATATTTACACTATACTGGGCTCTAAACCAAATTAAGATTGTACTGTTGCTTAATCCAGAAATGTCTAAAGTTTCCAAATTTTGAGGGACAATCAAAAATGTTTTTTCACAGCTTTAAAGGGCATCTCCGTTATAGATTTCCGGGCCTAAAATTTGTAACGCCTAGTATATTACACTGCAAAGAATGCAATCGCAAAATAACTATGCAATGATCTTAAAGACAAACGTATTTATTAATTTTTATATTTTATTTTGCTGAAATATAATCAATCAAATAACGTAAGATTTGTTAATTTAATCAGTACATGCGGCGTCGACTATCGACCAAAATAAAAACTGGGTCGGTTGTGGGTTATTAAGGGACATTCAACTTATGAATCAATGATTTCGATTGCACTATTGAATTACAAATTACCTAATTCCCACTGCTTTAGTAAAATACGATTGTTAATATAAAATTTCATTAAATTGTGACGTTCATCCGGGTTACAACTTTTGAGAATTATCGAACGGGAATGATTATTCAATGAATCACTTATTATATAAAAATTCGTTAAATTACATTTTGATTCAAAGATCGCATCAAATGACGACTTTGTTTCGAAACACGTCCTTTAATATTCAAAAAAATGTATGTTCTCATAAATTACGCGATAGAGACATGAATCGAAACCTCCCATGATTCATAATTGTGAACACACCACAGACGCATCTATTCGGTATGTGGAACACACTCTACTATTTATTTATTTGACGTTTCACCATTCCTGTCTGTCAATTGTCAAAAAATAACTAACCTCAAATTTATTGATTGGCGATTAATTTAAAATGTTCGCTTTTAAGACCCTATTGGTGGTCCTTTCAGTGTGTTTTTTAATAAATCATTCCGAGGGACAGGTTGGTTATGATTTTTCACGTTTGGTCATCTATTAATCCCTGCGTCAGTTTCAGAATATAAATTTCCCCAAGGAGGGCCATACTAATAACTGGGCAGTTTTAGTAGATACCAGCAGGTTTTGGTTTAATTATAGGCATGTAGCAAATGTGTTGTCGATATATAGGAGCGTCAAGCGTCTTGGTATACCCGACAGCCAAATTATATTGATGATTGCCGATGATATGGCGTGTAATCCTAGAAATCCCAGGCCGGCAACTGTATTTAACAATGCAAACCAGCATATTAACGTATATGGTGATGACGTAGAAGTGGATTATAGGGGCTACGAAGTAAGTAAAACGAGTAGTTTATTTTACATCAATAATTCAAAATTGTAACGTTTTAGGTTACAGTTGAAAACTTCGTAAGACTCTTAACCGGTAGGCTTCCACCAGGTACTCCAAGATCAAAACAATTGCTAACAGATGAAGGTAGTAACGTTCTGATTTATTTAACGGGCCATGGCGGTGATGGGTTCCTGAAATTCCAGGATTCCGAGGAAATTACGAGCCAAGAAATGGCAGATGCGTTAGAACAGATGTGGCAGAAACAAAGGTAAAAACTCATTTTTATCTAACACTTGTAACTGTAATTTTTTAGATATCACGAGACGTTTTTTATGATCGACACCTGCCAGGCAGCGTCCATGTACGAACGGTTCTATTCTCCAAATATTTTGGCAGTTGGAAGTAGTTTAGTAGGAGAGGATTCTCTTTCAGTAATTATTTTTAATAATAAACCGAAATACCTTTTTAAAACAATTATTTTTAGCATCACGTTGATCCTGCGATCGGAGTGTACATCATAGATAGATACACATATTATGCACTTGACTTCCTGGAAAATGTGGATCCCCAAAGTAACAAGAGCATGGGGGAATTCGTAAGTAGCTTCAAATTAATTTGGTACTTACGTAAAAGATCAACGTTCTTTTTAATACGATTATTGAAGCTGAAATATTACATAATGGATTATTCGTTTTGTTTTCAGCTTCAGGTTTGTCCGAAGAGCGTGTGTATATCCACAGTAGGAGTAAGGAAGGATTTATTCAGAAGAAATCCAGATCACGTGCCAATTACCGATTTCTTTGGCTCGGTGAGACCTATAAATCTTCTCAAAGAAGTTACCGTACAACCGATTGTAGCTAAATCAGCAGAAGCCAAAGAACCTAAGAAGTCTGAACTGAAAAAATATAGATACATACCGCCGTTGGTCAGTTTTAATACACTCTTGTAGTGGCCGATTTTCGTGTAATAGTAATTAAATAAATTGTTTTTTTAATTAGTTTTAAGTATTATTAAATTTCGTCACTTCAATAAATTACGCTAATAATTATAGGATCATAATGCGAGTATTTCAATAGTCAACTAAAGAAAGCCAAGCCAAAATGCTTTTTGTTGGTTGGAATTCTAACCTATGACTAGCAGTCTATTTTAAACAATCTACAATATTGAAATTTTATAAACCAACTATAATGAATAAAAGGTAAAACTACAAGATTTAAAATTGCAAAACTAAAAATTTAAGGTTGTTAGTCCTGATAAGTTTAGCCTCATAATGGCGGGTGGGAGTGGCTTTGGCTCTAATATTCGAGTACTTTTAAGAATCGTATTGAAGTCAAGTATGACGTCACCACATGATTCTAACGTGTCTCTCGGACGCGATTTCGAATACGTGTATTACATTTGCCTGTTTACAAATTTGAATTATATTCTCCATGCTTCCCAAACTATATTTTTAACTGCTTAGACTCGCTTAACAGTCGCAAGCAGGCAGTGGCAAGATCACAACGCTCATAGTAGTAACGTGAATTCATTTCGAATTTGTATACGAGAACTAGGAATCGAATACTTACTAATTACTCGAGAACATGGCAGAATCGAATACTCCCGCACTATTTTATTCTCTTTTATTAAATCCGTGAAATATCACAGATCTCCGATTTTCCCCTTAAGGTCAGTTCTCATGATAGATTGCTTGTTTTTTACGCTTCGTTGTGATTGGTCACGCTACATAAACCAAAAAAATGTCATTGCTGGAACACAGCCCACTCTACTACTAGCCATGCTCAGAGAAATATGACAACCATGCCTACGGGCCGGTCTTGTGCGACTAGTTTGACTTTATGTGTGAAGTAACTAACACGTTTAGATAATTTCACGTCGTTTTTGTGTATTTCCACAGTATTCAAACGATTATTGCATTGTGTAATATATCGTAGTTATGTTATTTGTGTAAAGAGTGGTTTGTGACATATTTGGATTATTTCACAATTTGTGTAAGAAAACAGTGAATATTTAATTTGTGCTTGCAGTTTTACCTGTGTGTTTTCCCTCCAGAACAACTAAGGCTGTATTTTGTGTGTATATAAGTGTAAAGGAGTGAGGTTTGTAGAGATTCATTCTATAGGATACATGATACATATTATATCAGGTAAGTGAAAAACATTGTGTAAAATGCCCTTGAGGGATGAAACCGGCACGACAAGCTCGACTACGAAGTATAAGTCGATATTTCGTTTTCCAAAAGATGAGGCACTGCGAAAAAAATGGATGTTGGCTGTACCCAGAAAAAACTGGTCTCCTACACAGTATTCCGCGGTTTGTAGTATGCATTTTTTAGAAACTGATATTGTGAGGTACGACAAATGGTTACAACCTGATGGAACAATCCAAAACATTTTGATACGGCCTAAATTAAATAAAAATGCAGTACCCTCAATATTTGCAAATTTACCTTCATATTTAACAAAACATATGCCAGTTTCTAGAAAAAATCCAGAGGAAAGACGCAAAAAAATTATTGAGAATCACGAAAATTTGACTAAGAATTTTGAAAATTCTGATATGATTGAGAGCTTTGAACATCTGACTATTTCTCACCAGAACTATATTTCATTGTCTAATTGTTGGAATACCAAGTTAGTTGGGTCTAAATTTTACTTTTATACACTGGATTTTGATGATTCAATTTTGTCTCTAAAAAATCAAATTATAATTGATAGCGAATTAAATATTAAAGTTTACTTGGGGAGGCAATCAACTTTCATTCAATGACCTAAAATGGGTTCTTCCCTTTGATATGCAATTAAGTAGATGGTCTCAGCTGGAAAATTTATTGTCTAGGTACAAAATAAGGAATGACAGCAATGAAAATGTTGACAATATGTAGTAGTGTAGTGTAGTGTAGTAGTGTTAGTGTGGTATTTTTTCATATGTATGCAATTCTGGAATCCATTATTAATAACCCTTCTGTAGAAAGCGCTTTTCTGAAAACCGATAATCAAAAAATGATTTTAGGCAAACTCACAGTACTTAGTCTTCGTTCAGACAATTTTTATGTAGAATTTTTTCAAACTTGCCATTGTGGCAGAGAGTATAAAGATTTATTATTTATGCTTTGTTCAGTATTTTCCAATATATTATTAAATGATTATGTCAAAAATAGAAATGATAACAGACTTAGTGCTGCAAGTAATTCTAATGCATCTTCCTCCAAAAAGAGGAAACTCAATACTTTTAAATAGATTTTAATTCACGTCCATGTTCAACTTGTGTATGTAAGTATGTATTAATAATTATTACTATTTGATTGTTATTATTTAATGGTGATAAGTAAGTATAATAAATTATTGTTTATAACTTCAGCTAACTTTTGTAAAAATATAAATTGTCACTGACAAACTAGATCCCTCGATAAAACGCAGTGACGATTTTAGGCAAACTTAAATGTTTGCCTCTTAATATAAATTATAATAACACATTATATTATTTGTTATAGAGCAGAAACAGCCAAAAAGCGAAGGTAAATTTATAAAACCGAGTAGATATAAAACATTTTGTTTCTGTAGATGGGTTCTCCTGCGGAGTGCATATTCAACTAACCGGACTTCTCTGTAAGCAAGATGCGGTGTTGCCACAATTCTCAGCATGGCTAGTAGTAGAGTGGGCTGTGGCTGGAACGTTCTTTCGGAACTTTGTGGGACCAATCACATAACGATGAGTATTACCTAAAGAAATTAAACGCCGAAGACCTGCCTTGAAAACCCTCAACCGTTAATTTCAATAATATAAAAACTTCGTTTTCCTCAAACACTTTTCAACACATAATAATTAATGACCGAAAACTGTGCATTAAATGTTGAATAAATAAAACATTCTTTAAATAAAATAATTGTTAATAATTTAAAAATAATTCATTTTTAATCACTCGTCGTAACTCATATCAATCCGTACGTAGAATACAAATACTACGATAATATTCCAATGGAAAGCAGTTAAATGATATCGATTCTTTTGCGATAAAACCGGTAACAATTAATTTAAGTGAACTATTTATCGATGTGTTCGCTGTCGAGTTGTCAACATTCCAACCAATCACCAATGGCCGACTGGAGAATCAAGTAACCTCTAGAGTGTGTGTGCGTGTCATGTTTTTGATTGTCAAAAATGGTTCTAGCCGGGTCGAAAAAATCGTCGATTTCAAAGATAAATAGTAAAGCTGGAATTAGTAGTTTAATTATTTTCGTGGTCCTGCTGCTAGCATGGATCGCCGGCTTTTCCTCACGATTGTTTGCAGTCATCAGGTTCGAGAGTATTATTCATGAATTCGACCCTTGGTATGTGACAATTAAGTTTAAAGCAGCCCTGTGGTGAATGTGCAACTTTCTTTTTGCAGGTTCAACTACAGAGCCACGGCTTACATGGTAAAACATGGGTTTTATAATTTCCTGAATTGGTTCGATGAGAGGGCATGGTATCCGCTGGGGAGGATTGTAGGGGGTACGGTGTATCCCGGCTTGATGCTGACATCGGGCAGCATACACTATCTGTTACATTTGCTGAACATCAATGTACATATTCGAGATGTGTGTGTGTTTTTGGCTCCGATTTTCAGGTAGGTTGAAGAGGAAGTTGTTTATTTAAACGGTGTTTTTGGCTTATAGTGATCTCGGAATAAAGCGTAAGCTTATGAGAAGTTAACGGCCAGCGGCATTATCCGTTTTCTATAAAACAGAATGTTGTCGATATAAGTATACCGCGTATGCCGTACTATTAATTATAGATTATATATTGTAGAAGTGCTTATTATATATCGACTCTTAGAGGAACATAAATGAGAATAGTAAAAAATAAAGTTAATTGCAAGAGTTTAAATTAGATATTTTAATTACATAGATTTTGATTAACTGAGAATTTTGTTTTAATTTTTTGTGACTGAAATTGATGCATAAGAAGTCTTTCTTTAAATTCGTCGTGAAATGCTATATTTTTTTGCAACATGATGCTTGTTGGGAAAGAATTTTTTTAATGAATTTGTCATAACAAATAAATCATTAAAAGATTAGTCAAGATTAGGTTTACTTGGTAGAGTTTGCTTTGTGGTTTCTGTGCATAGCTTATCACCCTACCTTTATCTCCACTTCAGTTTATCAATAGTTGCATATCTTTAACGATTACGTAATTTCGTAATTTTTGTTTAATAGGGAAAAATAAATTGCTTTTACAAGTGATTGTAAATATATTTATGGTGCCTGTAATCAATCACTTCTAACCACTCATTATGAGAGTTAAATTTATTACATATTTAATCAGTTTTGAACAATATAGAGATTATAAAGTGTTCAGAACATGATTATTTTGATACTGATATAGAGGGTGGTCCTAAATCTGTATTAATATGCTCAAATAATTTAGATTAAGCCCAAATATTTTGTTTTAATTTATTTCATAAAAGGTTATTTTGGAAGCTCAGTAGAAGAAATTTACAAATAACGGAACAATCATTGCTACGTCTCCTTTATTTTATGCTGCCTGTAATTTCAAGGTTAATAGGCAATTTCAAGCGTGGTGAATTAAAAATTGATTGAGAGATCTGCTATTTATAAAAACAAATTAAAAATTCATTACTAGAACATTGTCGCAGCATTGCACAACATTGAATTTCCTGTAAGTTCATAAAAGAGGATCCTCACTACTTATAAATCTATAATTTTACTGAACACACTTTGATAAGGTTTCATTTTCTGTTGACGAATTTTTTACTACTTCGGTTATTTTTATACATCTCAAAATATTCATTGGATCTGAAAAGTTTATAATTCCAGTAGCATAGTATAATAGTCACCAAAATTCATTTGTCATGTACTCGGAGTAAAATTATATTTTCATTTCAGTGGTCTGACAGCCATCTCGACGTATTTCCTCACCAAGGAACTATGGTCGGCTGGCGCTGGTTTGTTTGCTGCCTGTTTCATAGCCATCGTGCCTGGTTACATAAGCAGGTCGGTCGCTGGCAGCTACGACAATGAGGGAATTGCGATATTCGCTCTGCAATTTACCTACTTCCTGTGGATCAAATCCGTGAAGACTGGATCGGTGTTTTGGGCAGTGGCGGCTGCGTTATCCTATTTTTATATGGTAAGTGACGTAAAGACGCTTTACTTTATTTATGTTCATCTTTTTCTTAAATATAGAGAAAACCCTGTACGTTACTTAATTTTCAGGTATCTGCCTGGGGAGGTTACGTATTCATCATCAACTTGATACCGCTTCATGTTTTCGTTCTGCTGTTGATGGGGAGATTCTCCAACAGACTATTTACTAGCTACACCACTTTCTACATCTTGGGGCTCATTTGCTCCATGCAGATTCCTTTCGTCGGTTTCCAGCCCATCCGAACTAGCGAGCACATGGCAGCGTCAGGTAAATTTTTATCCCGTATTAACAAAATAATTTTCTATGGGCAAATTTAATAAAATGCTTTTACTAATAATAATAATAATAATGTTTCATCTCGCCGTTTCTTTAAGGGGTCTTTGCCTTGATGTTCGCCGTCGCGGTCCTAAGGTACCTCCAAGGGATGCTATCCAAGTCCGAGTTCAAGTCGCTGGTCATATTCGGCGGATTAATATCCGCTGGCGTGGTGTTTCTGACCGTCGTCGCCCTCACTTACGCTGGATACGTCGCCCCGTGGAGTGGAAGGTTCTACTCTCTGTGGGACACGGGCTACGCCAAAATTCACATCCCTATCATTGCGTCCGTGTCCGAGCATCAACCCACCACCTGGTTCTCCTTCTTCTTTGATCTGCACGTGTTGGTTGCGACGTTCCCAGCGGGCTTGTGGTACGTCATCAAGAACATAAATGACGAAAGGGTTTTCGGTAAGTATTGTTACGCCTAAAACTCGGTTAGAAATAACTATGTTATTTGTTTCAGTTGTTTTGTATGCTTTGAGTGCCGTGTACTTTGCTGGCGTCATGGTTCGTTTGATGCTTACTTTGACCCCGGTGGTTTGTATTTTGAGTGGCGTTGCATTCTCGGGATTACTCGAATTGTTCCTAAGGGAGGACGATAATGGACGTAGCGAGGAAAGCGAGGAGGAAGAGCAGTCCACGCCGAGTAAGAGACTGTACGATAAGGTGAGTCGAACTAGTTAGTTTAAAATTTTTTTGCTTGGGTCTAATGATTTGTGGGATTGGGGGTTAATATTCTATAAAATTCCTTATTCCTTAGTTACCGAAAGAGGCGAAGACAAAACCAAAAAGTGGGAAATCTGTAGGGAACGTGAAAACGCCTACGTCGCAGGCGGTAAGAAGGCTTGCTGTGGGTGATTCTGCACCAGTTTTCTAACTTTTAATACTGTTTAACTCATTGTTACTAACTCGCTGGTGTTCTGTGTTGACTTGTTTTGCCGTCGTTCTAACGTTTTACGTTTATTTTTCCTTCCAATTATTGGCCAAAGACAAAACTACTTGAATAAGGTTGCAATTGCCTTGTATCGTTTGATTTCACAGCTAAATTAAGTTTTTTATGGAGTATAAACGTTTTTTTTTTGTCTACCTGGGCGTTTCCGTTTAAAAATTTAAAGCTACGCTTATTTAACAATACTAATCCTTAACCAAACGACAGTGTTAACAAATCTCTGTGTTTTTAGATACCATAATCTGGGCGATTAATTTAAGGTTATGTAACACTAATACTAAGGTTAGAAATAGTTAACTAAACGTGTTTTCCTAAATTAAAATTTTTGCCCAGACTATGGTAGCTAAAATTGTAAAAATGCACTTTACTTTCCGATGCAGATGTTTTTAAATTAGAGTAGATTGTGGAAAATCTGTTTTTGTTGATACGATTGAGAGGTTATGTTGAAAAATAAAACAAATGAAAAGTTAACGAAACAAAACAACTATTTGAAGCATTTTTTTTTCGATATTGATTGTTTAAAGTTAAAACAAAAGAACTGATAATTTTACCCTTTTTGAGGTTAAAATTATTCTATAATTCGTCTGGCAAGTTAGTAGCGCCACGATTTTTGTCTGTGATTTGTTTTGTTGCAGTCATGAACTTCAGTGTATACATTTACGCAAAAAACCATGTACTCTTACCTAACCTAACTTCATACAATGGGTGACGCGCACGTGACGTCACAACTAACCTCAAAAATATGCATTTTCTAGAATATTATGTTAATTTTATCAAAATTTCTGCCTAGTTCCTGTACCATCAACTAAAATCTTGTTCAGTGCATTATTAATAACGTTCTAATTGCCATAATCTAATAAAATAAGATACTCGCTTTGTTGGTTAGAATTCCAACCTATAATTAACAGTGCGTTTTTAATAACCTACAATACAAAACTTTATAAATTTACTGTCTGAGAATTGTGATAACCCTAAAAAATAATACAAATACCTTAATTTAAAACATCTGACATGGAATAATGGGTAGGGGCATTAGTGCGTAATGAACATTCATAAAGTGGTCGATAATTTTAAGTGATGAAACAACACATTTTTTGGATTTTGCTCAAGGCTTTAGCAAATAAGAGAATTACGCACTAACACCACACCATGTATATAACACGCTTGTGTCTCTTCACGCATTCCTTTATTTAAATCTTGTTCGCTAATCCTTGGAAACCTAATCAGAAAACTTCCGTCAATAAAGACGTTTATTATTATTATTAAAATGGTATATGCTGGACAAATCATTAAATCATCCATTGTAAAAAACTTCCGGACAACCTTGTTTTCCATAGAATCATTAAGTAATTATAGGGGAGGAAACCATGATCTAAATTATCAGATATTGCCATGACTAGAACCTGAATTTCTTTCTATTCACATTTAAAGGCTGGAAGGGTGCCGAAGATGAAGCACGAGCAATCCAAAGAATCCGACGGTATTGGTCCGAATATCCGCAGCATCGTCACGGTCGTGATATTACTGTTACTAATGTTGTTTGCCGTCCATTGCACCTGGGTCACCAGCAACGCCTACTCCAGTCCCAGCATAGTTTTGGCCTCGTACGGCAGCGACGGCTCCAGGCAGATCCTGGACGATTTCAGGGAGGCGTACTTCTGGCTCTCCCAGAACACCGCCGATGAGGCCCGGGTCATGAGTTGGTAAGTTCGAGGCACGACTGCTGAAATGGGTAATTACAAATTCTAACGGCCTTAAAATTGGTTCTTGTGGAATACTATGTCTACAATTGAGCATGGTTGTTTATAAAATTGTGGCTTTTCTTTCTGGTTTTAAAAGGTTCTAAATTTTCATAATGAAAACGCTAAGTCATCCATAAATGTCCATTTTGAACTCGGTGTACATTCTAGGTGGGATTATGGTTATCAGATAGCTGGAATGGCGAATCGAACCACGCTGGTGGATAATAACACTTGGAACAACAGCCACATAGCGCTGGTGGGGAAGGCGATGTCGTCTAATGAGAGCGCAGCGTATGAAATAATGACGGAACTTGACGTCGATTACGTCCTTGTTATTTTTGGAGGGGTCATTGGTTACTCAGGTGATGATATTAACAAATTTTTGTGGATGGTTCGTATAGCGGAGGGAGAGCATCCTAAAGACATCAGGGTTAGTTACGAGGTTAGTAATAGAAATATGCGCTAAATAACGTATTTCTTCTAGGAAAGTGACTATTTCACGGAACAGGGCGAATTCCGTGTGGACGAGGAAGGCTCCCCCACTCTCTTAAACTCCCTAATGTACAAACTGAGTTATTATAGATTTGGCGAGCTTAAGTTGGATTATAGGACACCCGCAGGCTTTGACCGTACCAGAAACGCCGTTATCGGCAATAAAGATTTCCACTTAACGTATTTAGAGGAAGCCTACACGTCGGAGCACTGGCTAGTGAGAGTATACAGGTAGTTGGTAGTTTCTTTGGCATACGATTGTTCGCTAAGTTGCAAATTATTTGTTAGGGTGAAAAAACCAGATGAATTTAATAGACCTAGGATACCCGTAGCAAACAGGGTCGTTAAGTCGCCCAACTTTATATCCAAAAAGGTACGTAATTAATTCACAGTGTTATTAGAAGAAAATCTGACCTAATTTTTCCACTTTTCCCGAGTCATTTATTGCCCTGCTCCCCCCTTTTCCATCCTGGCAAAAGCGCCATCAATAAATTGTTTTATGTTTTAGAGTACCAAACGTAAAAAAGGTACAATCAAAAACAAACCGTTAATAGTGAAAGGAAAGAGACTGTCGTCAAAACAATAATAGCGAGTGAATGAGTAGTTAATTATTTTTATTGTTATCGTTTGATTATCACATAATTTATGTACGTAAAAATTTAATATTCGTCAACTAAGTAACATTCAAAGTAAGCTAAATGTGTTCAGGAATTGTTTTTCTTCTGAGAAAGTGAGAACATCGTGTCACTATGTGATAATTGTGTAAAAATAATGCCAATAAATTTTTTTCCACTGATTCGTATTTATTTTATTTCAAGGCGCTATTTTCCGATTTAATAGTATTGAATCAAAAGTCAAAGTGCTGCCCTCAGAAGAAACTTTATAATAAAAAGGGCCAATGAATAAATGCATTGTTTTTTACCGTCAGACATATAAAAATCCATAGTGTACAAATTAGATTTTTTTAAAGTGAGCCAATTATCTAAATATCCGGATTGGTTCTCGAATCACAATTTCAGCCAATCGCAAGCCTCCACTATTAATTGTAACTTTCAAGGATGTTGCTGCCAACCGATTTGTAAAGAAAATGGTCGTCAAGTTGGTACCCCTTATTTTCCTATTTTTATACTGTATTTACAACAAACGATCGATAGGCTTTATTAACAATTAACATTAAACTAATTTTTGCACTTCAGCTCAGAAATGACACGTTTAATAAATTTACTAGTATTGCAAAACAGAATCATACGAATTTTACGATTCGGACATATTTGATTTAACAAAATATTTTTCGATTCATGAATCATGATCCCAATTCTCAAAGGAACGCATTTCTCTACATTTACAGGATATAAAATACGCAAAATTTAATCTGATTGTAAAGACAACCTTGCTTTTATTCTAATTTCGTGATTTTATATTTTATTTTTGATAAAAGAACTCTTCAAACGGAGTAACGGGGTAGTAAATATAGGGTAGTTTGGAGCTACCCCGCACCGCAATTTTTCTTTCGAATTAGTGTTCTTTCATTTTTTTCGAAACTAATTTGCAACGAAACAATCTAAATTGCCGCATCAGTCATAGAATTGTACCCAAAAAACGTTTATTATTTTATTACTTTTACGATACTGTACTCCGTACAACCCGAACCCAAAAAGGAAGGCGTTCGATTCCGGTGAATCGAAATCGCAAATTACTAGCGGCATTAACGCCATTTGACATTTGACAGCAGCAAAAGAGCATCAGCTAGTGCCGCTCTTCGCGTCCTTTTTGTGGGTGACGTGAGACGTGTTTATTTTGTGTCGTAGTCTTTAGCGTTTTGCAAATTATTTTGTGAATTCGCTTTGGCATTAATATAAAGTAAATGATGGGCACTCGCGTCTTTGTGGGTGGATTGACGTACAAGATCCGCGAACGCGATTTAGAAAAGTTCTTTAGAAAGTATGGTAGGATAAAGGAGGTTTCGATGAAAAACGGTTATGCATTTGTCGAATTTGACGATCACCGAGATGCCGACGACGCAGTTTACGAAATGAACGGCAAGGAATTGCTTGGAGATAGAGTTACTGTGGAAAGAGCACGTGGGACGCCCCGAGGAAGCGACCAGTGGCGTGGTAGAGACGGTGGTGGCGGCGGCGGCGGCGGTGGTGGTGGTGGCGGAAGAGGTTATGGTGGGCCGCCAAGAAATAGAAATGACGGCCCTCGAGGCCGCGACAAGTACGGACCCCCAACTCGTACGGAGTACAGAGTAATCATAGAGAATTTGTCCAGTCGTTGTAGTTGGCAAGACCTGAAAGATTACATGAGGAAAGCAGGTGAGGTTACTTATGCTGATGCCCATAAACAAGCCCCTAATGAAGGGGTGGTCGAGTTTGCCTCTTACAACGACATGAAAACTGCCATTGAGAAACTTGACGATACAGAAATCAACGGACGTAGGATTAGGATTGTCGAAGATAAACGGGCATCCAAAAAGGGTAGACCTGACAGCCACAGTCGGTCCAGGTCCCGTTCCAGACGTAGGACCAGATCCAGGTCACGTTCACGCAGCGATCACTCACGAAGCCATTCAAAGTCTCCGAGACATTCAAAATCCCGTTCTCGCTCCAAGGAGCAAGCTTCAAAATCTAGATCTCGTTCTAGATCACATTCCAAAGAAAACGATAAGAAAAGGTCCCAGTCCAGGTCAATAAGCAAAGAAAGGAATTAAAATTTGTCCAGCCTGAAGTTTTTTTGTAAGAGAAGTGCGTGTTAGAATATTGAATTTAGGTTTAATATTTTATATGCTTATCATTAAGTTGTCACTAGACGTAATACTATTGTGTTGGTATAAAAAAATGATATGTATTGATCCTTTGTGAACTATTTCATTCATAAATTTAACGAAGCCTGGGCTAGTTTTACAGGTTATCTTCAAAATTAATCTGGGAACTGGTATTTACTTTGTAATTTTTAATTTGTTTTTTTATATTACCTACTAACTATGATTATGATTTTGTTGTACTTCTAAGAATATTATATTGATAATAAATGTCTCGAAACATTGTTTTCGTTATTTTTGGGATGAAAGAAAATGCTCGCAAGGATTCCAAAAGAAGCCTCGCACCTGAGTAAGGAAACAACTAAATTGGCAGACATATTGGTACTAAAATACAAAAATAAACAACATGTAACAGTGCTGGGATGTTGAGGATGTGGAATTGAGCTGATTTATATTTTACCCACTGTGAAGTAAAAATAGTTGTTTATCAGTTCAGCATGTGTTTATCTGAGACCTATATAAATATGTTTCTATTAGTATTAGATAATCTAAAGTACCCATTTTGGATTCTTAAGTATATTATTTTTTGCTTTAATGGCAAAATATTTATTTTTGAGGCGGATAATTATAATAATACGTAAATGCATGTTGGCTCAATATTAATCAAGACTTGCTTTCCATTACCCTACTAAAGTTGGAGCAGTTCCAAAATTATACCGGTTTGTAAAGAGTAACAAATGTACGATATAAATTTACTGTGTATACTTGTTTACTGTTTGGGGAGGACCGAGTGCAAGAATAGAGTAGATATAATTATTTTAGTTGTATTTTTAGGTGAATAAAAACAGAAACGATACCAGTTTTACTGAATGTTTATTTAATTGTGTTGGTTGGTAGGTAGATTATTGTGTAACTGATAACAAATAAGATAAAATTATCTACAAATACCGCGATTTCGTATATAAGTAGTAAAAGGGATTGGTTTATTTTATCACTGCTTACGAGCATTCCACGAGAAGCGAAAGTTTAAAAAAAATCAGTGTATTCTTTAATACAGTGATGCTGAAATATTGAAAATTATCTTGCCGTTATAAAAATTAAATAAATAATATAAAACGAGACACTTTGGTAAAAATTAGTAGGTATATTAAGAATCGTATTTGGAAAAAAATCAATTCAACAATGCCTTTCTTTGACTTTAATCGGATACGTTTCTGCACAAGCGTAAATAAGAAATTTAATTTATGTACCAAATGAAGCTATAATATATCCATAAATACTTTGATTTTGTTTATAAGACGTCGTTTTCCATAATCGTACATATTATTTAAGGGGGAACCCTGTGCCAAAAAGGTAGGTACTTAAACGAACTAGAGTTGATATTATTTTTTTTATTAACATATTTAACCTGAGAATATTTACAAATTTAAACGTTACCATGAACAACTTAGGACATTATCTAACTATCAATTACGTAGTCTTGATGAATGGTTCATTACGTTAGAAAACTTATTGACATGACAAGTTATGGTTCCATATTTAACATACAAAAGGCCGTTTTCACAAAACAAACTTGGAAGTACACTAATGCATCATCGTTACATTTATTTTGATATTTTTATATGTACAATTTGAGTGGTATCACTGGAACATTTTGGAAAAAACTGAACCTCTAATTGCAATTTTTTTCAGAACAAAAGCTACTTCGATATAAAAATATAACCCAGTAGAGGTAATTTCATTGCCTCTGTGTAAATGTGTTAAATCTATTTAAAAATATTCTTTATAAAAAAACTAAAACGCTGCGTTTAAATAAAAACATTAAGGAACATAAAATGAAAAAGCAACCAAAGTGAGTGCGCCCAAATGACTTTAAGACGATGTATACCTTAAACTTGTCCGAAGGAAATATATCAGATAATGAGTAGGGATGACGATAAGCGCAGTTAAGCGAGCAAAATTCAGTTTTTTTTTTAAATCAATCAAAACATGAATATTATAAACCACAAAGTCGAAAATATTCGATAAAAACCCTACGTAGTCCCTCGACATTCAGAACACGTCCATCAACAATAGGCGCTGTTAAAGTATTGGTGACGATGTCTTCCAAGGCCAGTTTCTGTAGTATCTACTCAAATTTAAAATAAACGAAGACACTTCTTTCTCTTTTACATGGTATATAATTCTATTAATACAATCATTTTCCATCGTAACAGGTAAGTTTTGATGCTTTGGACAGTTTGAATTTAGTTCTCGTCAATATTCGTCCATTCAGTTTTCCATCGTTAATTAAATTGCACTCGTTTTGGTAAAATTAGTCGAGCTGTAGTTTAGATAATTTCCGACAGTAGTTTACATGCTTTCTTGTTTATAATTACTTTAATATCTCGTCAAATAGCAGAGTTACAGGTGTTTCAAAATTTGCGCTTTTTTGCCATAAGTCGCAAAGTAGGCTTTGGATGTACAGGGTGAGTCCATTATACCTTGGGGTATTTTTAATAGAATATTATTTTTGTGGGGGGTAAACACGTAAATAGTCCATGCAACCACCGGGGAAATTATAAATCAGTTACCTTGCTCAGTTTGGAGCGCACCCAGTTGCTCGACGTAAGTATCCCAGCTCGACCTACAGAATAAATAAAATAACGCACAAAAAATAATCTACACCGTATGCAAATAAAGACAGCGATTAATAAATAAAAAATAAATAACGCTTTTATTTAAAAAAACAATTCAGCATTACGTGTTACCCTAAAATATGAAATAATGTACACTAATACAATCATCAATATTAAATCTAAGAAAATTATGTTTCACTAATTCCATTCATATACGAAATGCCTAAATTATTTTTATTATTTTTTCTTTTAGTAAAAAAAGTATCAGATTAAATTTTTTTTGTTAATAACTGGTATATAAAGTATCGTAAGTTAATTGTTAACGTGATTCAAAAAACATATACATATAAGTAGTATAATTGTTTCTATATATACATTCATTTAAATACTATTCAGTCTTCAACTACAAATTAACTTAAATAAATAAAATAAAGGCTAATTATACATAATAAAAAATATACAGATTTAATTTATAGTTGGAAATACACTCATAGTATTTGACAAAGCGGTTAATCCTCATTTAACGCTTGTACAATTTCTATCCTCCGCCTAACATTAAAAATATCTTTCTGTCGTATTCGTTATCATTCTCTAGTTCTGTCATGATCACCGGAAGAACTTGGATAATACGAAACATTACAAGTTGGCTTACATTTAAAATTTAAACCTCGGTTGTGATGGACGTGTATATAATTGCACTTGGTAATATAAAATAGAAGGTACGTTACCTCCGATCAATCGATACGTTTCTAGAAACGCTAATATAGAAGGAGAATTTTGCAACCTAATTCACATCGGACAACTATGTACTAAAAAAATTGTTTCTTGTTTTGTTCTGTATATGTAAATATTGACATTCCTATATTTCTTGTGTCCTATTTTTTGTAAGCGCTATACTTTTAATGGACAGATTTATTATTATTATTAAAATTTAATTTAACGTACAGAGTGTCCCAAATTGCTTGATTTTTGTAATGGATGCAACGCAAAATGCAATAAAATTGTAATTACATGAGGTGTTATTATTATTATTATTATTTTTCCAGCAATATCATACATACAGACAAAATCAATTAAATTTAAATAAATTCACCGCGTTGACAATTGATCATGCGCATCATATGACTAACATAACCTTAAATTTTTAGTTTTAGCAAATTTATTTTCAAATTTAATTTTTGTAGTTTTAGCTTGGATCCATTATAATATTTAAAAACTTTCTCAGACAGTATATTTTTAAAGTTTCAATATTGTGGATTATTAAAAATAGATTGCCAATTATAGGTTAGAATTCCAACCAACAAATAGCATCTTATTTTATTAAATCAAGGCAATTAAAACTTTATTAATAATACACCGAACAAGATTTTGGTTGATAGTACAGGATCAAAGCAGAAATCTTCGCGTTAACATTCGAAAATTGTAGATAAATGCATATTTTTTAGGTTAGTTGTGACGTCACGTGCGCGTCATCCATATCTTTCATAAATAAAATCGTCTTTATAAATTTATGTTCCATACTATTTTATTAGCTTATACAATTATTGTTACAATAAATTTTTGCCAATATTCTCCTTTCTAAAATATGTTACTTATTAAAACAATTCGTTTTACATCAGCAGGGAAAAGTCACAAGCAAACTTTAGGTACCTAGATTAATATTATTAAGTCTAAAAATTCAACTACTACCTTAACCTAACAATTTTTAAACTTCTAATATCACATGATTTTATAATGGGTTACTTATTGGAATCTTCACGTAAAAATTACAAGTAAACGTACATCGTTTCTTCGTCACCAAAAACAAGCTTCGCTCCGATTAATTTGAACATACGCCAGTATTGTTAGTGTTTGTTTTGTTTCAATTATTCACTTAGGGGAGCAAAATACGTAATATTAACGGTAGGGGGTGATCCCTGAGGTAATTTAGTTTTGTTAAATTCTTTTAATGTTGGTTGCTTTGCGTTGACTAAATCTAAAAGAATATTTTAAAAACACATTTCTAGAAATTCAATGATCGGAGGAAATAACCTAAAGATAATATTAAATGGTGAACAAAAGTCGCAGACAATCATATAATGTCCACGTGTGAAAGTAAGCTAAATTCGTGATGAATGACGTCGCTAGATCGATACAAATGAATAAATTAAACTTGCCAAGAGCAAAAAGCATAACCTTTTCTCCTCAAATACCCGTAAAGATCAAACCATACGAAATGATTCGGTGTTACCAAATATATGCAACTTCTCTTTAATGTAAAATAAAGTAATATTCTTAAGACAAAAATTGAAAAACCAATGTATATCGTAGAAAAGTAAAAGTACGTAAAAATATATTTAAATAATCTCTAAAATGTGTGAATGCAGGACAGAAATTGTACACTCAACATTTGAACGGTACCTAAACATCGAAACGTCCCACATCTCACCCCTTGCGGTTCTTCGATTAGGTACCGATCAAATCAACCCGAATATTAGTCGTCTACATACACACTCGTCCCAAACTAACATGTGGCTAAATTATTAGATGTACAATATACAAAATAGTAATTATAACTTGGACCATTATATACAGTTACTAATTAACTAGCGTAAAAAAATAATATAGTACATAGAAAGTATTAGAAAATATGTAGGCTTCGTATTCTTTTCAAAACGATAATCACGAATCTTGTTTGGGGCCAGCATCGTACCATAAACAGGTACCAGAGAATTATTAACACCACCAGCCGGCCAAGTAAGACGCAATATTACAAAAATTCGTTTATCGTATGGTATTTCTTCAAAGTGGTTGTCGAAAAGAAAACCGCGACGTCAGGCCTGTTGCTTATACACAGATCTCTATTCCAAGCTATCGAAGGTTGGCCTAACCTCAACCTACATATTTTTCAAGAAATAACAAATACACCTTATTTAATCCTAATTATTTTAAAAAATGCTTTGGTTCATACCATAATTTTAGTAAAAAAAGAAAATATAAAATATCACTGGATTCATTCTCTAAAATCTAATTAGCGTGGGTTATTATTATGGTGTTTTAACAGTTTTCTGATTAAACTACGTTATGTTATGACGCAACCTTTTATAAATAATAGGAGATTTTTGTACTTGGGTTTTATAAAAATATGTTTTTAGCATTGCTCACAACTTCGCAGTTACCAAAATATTTATCAACGTAAGCAGATACACAACGTTAAACTACAACTGATGATTTTGCCGTAAAACTTGGGTAATATTCATTCTAACTCTGTGTACAATTTTTTTTAATAATTACATAAAGGTGAGAGTTTACAAGTTTTTCTGCCGTATTTCCGTATTTGGTAAAAATCTTCAATGTAAAGAATATGGTTTCGCTACTATTTGTATCCCTAATAGTTTATAAAAAAATAAGATGCGTCACATCTTAATTATGTTTAAAACATGCGAGTGTTCTGTAATTGCATCTGAAAACAAGAAAATATGATTCACACTGTTCTGATCACGCTGGTATTCGCATATCAAAAGAAAAAAAACAATTTTCTATATTAGAAAACGTAATAGCTGCCAAGAGAAATTAGAAATTAAGTACATTTCTACCAAACTAAAAATACGAAGAGAATTTTAGGCCTTTAACTTTCCTCATTCGTCAGGATGCAATTATGGAATACCCCTTGTTCCCGTAAACCAGTCGCTAAACCTAAAATTTAAGGGATTGAAAAAATTTAAAAGTATTCAGAAAAATATGGCCGTTCAGTTAATGTACTGACTCGATTATTCGTCATGGATATGTGATTGTTTGAGCCGATACAATAGGTGGAAAACTATTAAAACATAAGTGAGAACATGAAAGTCAAGGAAACAAAAATGGATCTAAATCTAGGCATTTACTGTTATATACCAGTTATCGTCAGAAATAATGGTACATTGTACTGTAAAGGTGAATTTTTTTTTCTGTTATTTAAACCTATTAAGAATGTGAATGCGGTTCGACAGGCAAGAGGTACGAGGATGTTTGCGTTACCATACTGTCCCCACACGGCGTGTAGCCGTTGTGGAATATTTCAGGGATCTGTACCAGGCTCTCGGCCAGGGCGTGATCGTCCAGGAGGGAATCCAGTAGTCCTTGGGACTGGCTCAGTTTCTCTAGCGACTTGACGTCGTTATCCACCGCCGCCAGGGCCTTCTCCAACTCTTCCGCCTCTTCTCGAGACGGCTCATACTCTCCGTTTCGATTTACTGGAAAATCAAAATACACGTAATGTATAGGAAATGTTTTTAAAATAGGAATGTTATTTAAAAAATTAGTATATAGTAGTCGTTATAACAATTATAAACACTTTTGTGTTAATCGGGACTTACCGGTAAAAAAGTCGCTAAATTCATCCACCTGTATTGTACTAAGCACAGTATTAATGTCTGTTTCTTCTAGCAAATGAGCTTGTGTCGCCAGCGCTTGTTCTAAGCCGTTTTCGTTTAGTCCAAGCACTTGGTCGACCATATGCATATCTTCCACTTCTAACTCCGGAGACTCTTCCTCAATTATTTCACTAACCTCTTCTAAACAGAAAGAAACAAATGCATGAGCGGTTAAAGATAGTATCGGAAAGTTAATACCTGATCCAGAAGAATTCCTGGCGGGTACTTCTAATATTGCACTTGAGACGGACGTGTCGTTCGACTTGGTAATCGGTTTCCTCCTTTTCTTACTCCGTTTTTGAGGTCTGATCATTGCCGACGGTTTAACCTTTTTCCTCAGCTTCTTTGGTTTGGCTTCTTGGTATAATTTGTAATTATCCTGCAAATTTTACGACCACAATTAAAAAACTAGTCTTAAGAGATGTTTAGTAAACTTACCCTTTTCCGAGCGTGCTCTGCACACAACGGCAGCTCGTGCATTATGTCAAAAACGGGGGCGGAACACTGAGTGTTGTCGGCGAACTTGGCCGTACAGTACTCGAACAACACCTGCTCTGTGTTCAACATGACGTGTAAGGTGCAATGTTTCGCACACGGCAAGGCCGGTCGCAGACACTTGTCGACGTCGCATATTCTAGGCGACACCAGTCTATTATACCCGGTTTGCAACCTATTTTTATATTCGGGCGATACGCTCCTAATGAACTCTACCGATAAATCAGGAAATTTGTTTGGCTGCCCCACGTTACTCCTCACCAGTTGCTGGATGTGCCTACTGAATTCGTGTCTAGTTATTTCAATCCTTTCTTCTCTAGATCTATCTTCGAGCTTGAATTTCTGAAAATAAGATGAAGCGTCTATTAATATAGGTTTTACATCATGTCAAAAAAAGCACACATCCAACACTCGTATGGGCATATACAGTGTTCAGAGTACACGAACAGTTCTAAGCCCGAGGCGAAACACAAATAACTTTAGAACTGCGCTTCGGACAGGTTGCCACTAAAAATTATCATAATCCTAGTTATCAAATAACTACCTCAAGACTTGCACTAAACCAATGGTGTTGGTAATGGTTGTAAACGTCAGTTTCGGAATCTATCCGCTGGAGCACCTCGTGGTGGGTTGCCCTTATGCTTCCCCTCTTAAACCTCGGTTTTACTATTGCTGGAGACTTGTGTGTGTCTGCTTCTGCACTCAAATCACTTAATCCTAAAAGTTGAGACGGTCATCACAACTATACCTCAAGTTTTAATCGGTTCGACGTAAACAATGTACTCGACAAGTTATTTACCTATAATACTGTGGGTAGTAATCCTATCTTCAAAGTCTAAATCTTGCGGTTCTAGTTTCACCTTGGTTTCAAGATCATTACTACTATGTAATATAGAATTCGATAAAAACACTGGGCCCTTAGCATACGTCCGGTCTCCAAGTTTTTCATTATTGTATATTATGTCCCTACTACCTACTTTGTTTTTACTATTATAATTCGTATGACAAAGTGACTTATTACTAAATATTTGATCTACAGAAGGTGATGTCTTTAGCCCGTTACACCTGCAATTTAAAGAGGACATTCCAGATTAATTTCTCACCCAATCAACGCTTTGTCGACTGTTGCATGTTACCTTTGATTTCCTTTAATCCCTGAATTGAACATCTTTAGGTTTCTTATGAATTATAATAAATATTTCTACGCATTATTTTTACATTTCCACGAGCATTATTTCGACGTACGTAACTGTAACTGCCAGTGCTTGTGTTCTTTAAATAAAAGTCCATACACAATCTGAAAACGAACAACAATTGCGTTTATCAATTGCACTACTGTATCTTTAATTACATTTACCATAATATTACTTATAATAACAGTTTAGTTGACAGGTCATATAAGGTTATGCCACAAAATATCTCCCTGCAACAGAAAAACGGCAGACCCTAAATATTAGCGATAACGAAAATTCGATCGACTTGTTAACCACTTAAATAAAAAATAAATTAGAAAATATCCCTGGAAAAATTGTAATAATAAAATTTTTAATATGTTTTGTTTGACAAATGACAAAACTAATTCCACGTTGCCAACACAGATTTCATTAGCAAGAAATTCCCTACAGAAACTAATTTTGTTCGCTTGTAGGTATTAACCAGTTTGTTTTTTGTTGCTTTAAAGTAAAACGCAAATACTTGGTCAATTCTAATTTAATCCAGTTATAACTCGGGTTTTTTTTTAATCAGTATTACAGGACCGGACCGCCTACAGTTTCATTACAACTGTTCTGTTTTCGATGTGTTACGTTTTTAAAGCTATTTATGATAGTGTTAAAAGTGTGATCTTCTTAATCTTTTCGAATAAACTAAAACCACTATTTTTTTTACTAGCAACAGTATTTAATTTACATATAAATACTACAGGGACTTTATATAGGGACAGAGATGACAATAGAGCCAAAGTCACGCCCACCTGCCATTATGAGGCTAAATTTGTCAGGACTAACATAACCTTAAATTTTTAGCTTTGCAAATTTATTTTCAATTTTCATTTTCATTTTAGTTTAGATCCATTGTAACATTTAAAAACTCTCAGGCAGTAGATTCATAAATCTTCAAAATTGTAGATTATTGTATATACTTCTTAAAAATGTAAAAATATGTGTGCACGTATGAGGTTAGGTAAAGTTGTAAATTTCATTAAAACGTTTTTAGCAAAAAAATTTAATTTCACTCAGCTTTTTCCTAGACTTTTTCAGTTAAACAATAAATAATGAATAAACAGTCGAATGGCCAACAATGAAGTATGACGAGAAATAACCTAAACCAACACTTCCCTTATGAATACAATATACAATATAAAATTATTAAATAAGTCTTTAATAGTTCTTTTCGCAATACACTAATCACAAATAGTTTTTATTCGTTTAAATAAGTCACAATAAATTGTTAAAGGTGCACAAGTATACACAGTATGGCAGTTTAAACAAATTTAGCATTTTTAGCCCCTCAATGGCGGTATATACCACGTGATTCCAACTACCAATCAAAATGCTGACAACCCTTTGTCGCCACTGTCCCTATACAGTCGCTGTAGATAAAACAATAAAATACGGTCCTGATAATTGCACATCAATAAATCCAACATAGATGTCGCTACGTTGCTACAATTCAAATTAATCAAGTTCTGAAGTCCCGATGAGTTACTATAATTTTTTTGTGTTTACATTCTTGTTCTTGTACTTAAAATGTTTCTTATTGGCAAAAAAATTGTGAGAATTGCTGGCTTCATTAAAAAGCATAATTATTCAGAATTTGTAATAGCGAATGCAATAATAACGCTTTTATTATAGCAATATTGTGTGAAAGTTATCGCAGATTCGTTATTTTGCAATTTTTATTAATTGCGCCACAGTATCGTCGCGACATCTCTTATTCATCCTCTAGTACTAACAGTAGATGCATAACTAAAATAAAGTCACTAGGTGGCGCTGTCCGCAAAATTTTCAAACTACGCCACAATATAGGCAACCAGGTGTACATGTTAACGATTAAGCTCCTCGCACATGTAACAGGTAATACCATTAAGGTGTATATGTTGTTGCCTGATTCTGCGGTTACGATTTACAACGGAAGATTTCTTCTATGCAGAAATTTAAAATTTCAAGATAGTAGTGAATTTCTCACTCAAAAATAACAATAAAAGTTCCAAGTCCACATAATATTGTTAACATAACATAAATATTGATGGAGTAAAATTAGTTAAATAACATTATATATAAAATTATATAAAATAAATATTCTCGATATATTATTTATTTAGGTAGGTTTATACAAATATATACATAGATAATTTTGTTTGTATCTTTTTAAACATTTTATAATAGTAGGAGTTTGTGATGAAGTTGAAATTGATGTAACAATTTATTACAAACTGCCCTGTAGATTTGTTCGAAACAAACATTGTAAGTAGGGACAGGGGCGGACTGGCTACAATTTAGCGGCGCTGAATTTTCCGAATTGCAGGCCATTTTTCAACATAAAGTTTTTTGAAAAGTAATAGAATAATTTTTTTCAAAATATAATTATTATAAATATTTTCTCAAAAAATTAGTATTTCTATTGTGGAAAAATCCATCAGCTCGGGCCACCGGGAAACATCCCGGTATCCCGGTGGCCCTGTCCGCCCCTGAGTAGGTACATTTGTGTTACACAAGGCGAAAATGTAAATGTTGACCTTACTTGAAGAAAGTTCCCTGTGAAAAGGTAGCCGTTATCTGACGACGGATTAACGAGCTTTCTTAGTGCATTTGGGTTTGTGTTTTGTGTGGGTTTATGCAAAGCAACCTTCAGCATATTCGAAACTTCCTTTCTGTTTCATTTGCATAAATCTGAAATATTAAGTAATAGGATGAAAAAAGTCATGGAGGTAGAAGGACATTTTCAATGGTAAATAAGACTTTTATCATTTTACTCGTATAATTTGGTTTATCTGCCCGATCTGCTTTGCATAATACAACGACGGCGACGCAGCGATTTTCGGCGGATTAGAATTACGAGATCGGGAGTCTAAAGTCGAGATTTAAAATCCCAAAATTATTAGGTATAGATCGCATAAATCTGCAATTTTCTTCGGGACCCAATATTGCTAAATTAAATTAGAAAACGCGCAATATACAGAGGCGGCGCTAGCGGGGACATAAGGGAGCAGTAACAAATAATATTATTTAGACAGAAAAATAGACAAAAAATGCAGTGAAGAAGAGAAGCCTCAAAAAAATAAATTTAGTGATATTACAAATTAATATACATATATGAATATACTGTATGTCTTGTTAATGAATTAAGAATTCCAACAAAAAAGAAAAAAAAAACAGAATCACTCAATTGTTTTGAAAGCTTCAGCTACTCGCTTTATATTATGTTACTTCAGTCCAGAAGTGTTCACAACCCTCCTGGCGCGTAGAAAACTGTGTACTTTGGTCTTTGAATAAATAAATAATCTACGCTGCTCGAACGGGGGTAAAAGTTTTTACTGGCTAGTTTTTCAGACTCCTAGTGGCAAAAGGTAATCAATTAAATGTTATCTCATGTGTCGACGACAAGCCAGCGTCATCACGTCTAATATAAAAACTTTCCGAATGTCACTTCCGTACGTTATTTCTGCTCACATGTTTTGCAGTGGTGTAGCTTTTGATGATTTTTATTTAATCAGCAATGTACAGGGTGATCATTTTAAGTGCCTCACTCGATTTTCCTGCTTTATTCTTCACCTAGGAAAAAAATTCAAAAACCATACTTGTGTACTTTTTTCCGAGGAATCCGATTCCGAAAAGATAAAAACAATTGAATGTCAAAGAAAGAAGTTATGGCCGAAAAACTGAAAAAGAAAAAAATATACACACTGTATATTAATGCGGAAATGGATATGTGACATTTCATTGATTGTAAATGTGTTTCAGATACATATTTTTCACTTCCGGTTTGACCGGAAATTGCTTTAATTTTTTTATTTTAGGTGATACACCCTGTATATTGAGCTCAGTTTAAAGAACATTTCTCTCTGAATTCAGCAATATATAACATATCATCATTGTCTTTCATATTTAACAAGATATTGGGGTTTTAATTTAAAATAAGACAAATATATGTTATGAAATAAAGTCGTCCATGAAAACAAACAAAAGCATTTAAATTATTTATTTATTTCAAAAACAAAAGAATATATAGCATAATAACTTATATTCTTTAATTTTTGAAATAAATAAAAAATAATTTAAATGCTTTTGTTTGTTTTCATGGATGACTTTATTTCATAACATATATTTGTGTTATTTTAAATTTAAACCCCAATATCTTATTAAATATGAAAGATAATGATAATATGTTATATATTGCTGAATTCAGAAAGAAATGTTCTTTAAACTGAGCTCAATGTACAGGGTGTATCACCTAAAATAAAAAAATTAAAGCAATTTCCGGTCAAACCGGAAGTGAAAAATATGTATATGATACGCATTTACAATCAGTGAAATGTCACATATCCATTTCCGCATTAATATACAGGGTGTATATTTTTTTCTTTTTCAGTTTTTCGGCCATAACTTTTTTCTTTGACATTCAATTGTTTTTATCTTTTCGGAATCGGATTCCTCGGAAAAAAGTACACAAGTATGGTTTTTGAATTTTTTTCTTAGGTGAAGAATAAAGCAGGAAAATCGAGTGAGGCACTTAAAATGATCACCCTGTACAGATAAGATGTATGTATGTATACGGGATGGTGTGGTATGCAAAGAAGTGGCAATTTGATTTGATGTGATATGCTATTTATGGTTCTTGTTATTCCTCAGCACTTGCAACTGTTACAATTTTATTTTATCCAAAACATCTAAAACATTATACGGAAGTAAATAACAAATATGCAATAAAACTGTTAATTGTGTTTATTTCGTTGAATTGCTCAGATAAATGTTATTATTGTTGTTACTACCATTAAAATTCCCTAATTTAAGTAAACAAGCCCGAATTAAGCGCATTTTAATTAACTTAACATGGGATATTACAAATTCTTTGAATTTTGTGTAAAACTAAGTGTAGTATTTTCCAACTGTGAACAAACATTTCTTGAAAATTATAAAAGTCTTAACATAGGATATGTATTATTGCGAAGAAAACTAATTTTTGCTTTGTAAATATTTAGCTTCTTGCTCCATAATGGGCTCGTTTCGTGATATTTGCTTTTTAATTTATTTTAGCATTTTCCGTAAGTATTTCATCCTCTAAGTATATAGTGAAAAAATTAGATCGCCAGCGTTAATATTAACCCTAATATTTGATTTCAAATTGGTAACATATTTGAAACGGCTATGACGTCACACCACCCGACTCCACTGGTTCTATGAGTTATGCGGATATGTGGTATTTAGATTTCGCTGTACCAAGGACGAAGCACTTAAAAGATGAACGAAATTACCACTTCCGCCGTGTGTGTAGTAACTGCCGCCGGTATGAAACTATAGGAAACAAGCTAGCGGCCGACCGCTGCGAGTGGTGTGACGTCACAGCGCTCTATTTTCATTATTTATTTTGAGGGAGAAGCAGTTGAAAAAAAAATTTAATATTTTGCACATTTACTAATTACAAGGTGTACTTTCGGAATAAGAATTAAAAAATTTTTCCGAAATGAGCCCATTTAGGGCCGGTTTTTCAATTGCGAGTTAACTCTAACTAAAGGATAATATCCAAGGAAACAATTATTGTAACAATGGTCTCCTTGGATATTATGCTTTAGTTAGAGTTAACTCAACATTGAAAAACCGGCCCTTAGTTGTTTAATTACCAATCACTAAATTGCAACTTCTTGCAGTTATAAAGACAAATTCAATTTTAACCGAATAGGGAATTAAATGGACGAATTTATGAGCGGTAAGCTATTACGCAGCGGCTAACCTTCTAGATACAAATAAACTTTGGTTACGATGAGAAGACGGGAAAGTGGGAAACTTGTAGATGGAATGGAGTTATTGGAGCCTGTTTCCTTTTATGACTACCAGACTATGTACTTCTCAAAACCAATAAATCCACCGGAACTGAAGAACAGAAAGGGCGTTGTGGAAATGGTCATTATGAATTTTTACGTATGCCTTTCGAATTAAAGAATGCTAAATCGACGTTTCAGAGAGTGATGGGCAACACATTCTACTTGGAATGGCGCAACATCACAAGTATCACACAGCTTATTGTAAATAGTAAGTATAAACAGGATTGTTTATACAATTCTTAAACGGAAAACAGTGAATCAATACGATTCCGATTGAAGTTAATTGAATTCGAAGTTGAAATAGTATAACGCACAAATATAAACGTATTGGTTGATCAGCAGTTAGAAATTGGTTACATTTTAATTGTACACACTTTAACTACACTTTAATTACTAAATACTAGATAATGGTAGGGAACATGCACATATTTTACATATTTTAATATTAATAAAATTAGATTCTCCATTTGTTTTAATTTGATTATTAATATTTTTGAAATTTGTTGTTGGTGGCATAAAATCGGATTTGAATAATGCTATTCCGGCAAAACGGGTTTGACGTCACGACCGCCATGTTATGACGTCACTCTATTTGTTTACTTTTTTGACATTGACAACAGCGGTGTCACTTTGTGCCTTTACGAAATCAGTCTCAGCCATTGTAATAATAATAAAACACTTCTAAACTATTAATATACGTTAAACCAGTTAATAAAAAACACAGAACGCTTGAAACTCTTGGAATAAACTTTTCTTGCACGTTTTCAATAGAAGTACAGATTACAGACACAGTCGAAGCATTGATGGGAGTGATTACTGCACGGTCCGACCGTCTCCGTTAAAATAATAGCTGTACGGTCTGGATATTTCTTCTTCCTCAACTGCTCTCCTTTATCAGGGTAAAAACACACATATCTAACCTGCCTCCGGCTATCGCCTCCAACTTCTAACTCGCAATAGATCTTATGCCTGATGCATTTAATAGAGAGAAAAAAAAAAGAAAGCATGGGATTTGAACCCTGAACCTTCTCCTTGCCAAGCCCGGCTCGTTGCCTCTAGGCCATCGCACCGCAGACGAAATGTGAGTAAAGCAAGAATAAATTCACTACATGTCAAACGTCAAATATTCGGACCGTGCAGCAGTCACTTCCTTGATAATTTGTTTTTGGCGAGAAGTAAACAAATAGTATGACGTCACGCGGGTCGTCGGAGGTACTCGACAGTTGGTCGGAAACCTTCAAATAATTTGAATTTTATTTATTAATTATTGTGTGTCTAAAT
Organism: Rhagium mordax; assembly: GCA_963680705.1. Lineage (NCBI taxonomy): Eukaryota > Metazoa > Arthropoda > Insecta > Coleoptera > Cerambycidae > Rhagium > Rhagium mordax. The sequence goes on from OY796657.1 coordinate 110,093,359, forward strand.
AATTTAAATTATGGTGTAGTTGGTCTTTTTCAAACTAAAAGCTTACGATAAAAACAAATTTGGGTGTAAAACTGCAACATAGTTTTTTGTTATTTAAACAACGAGCAGCAGAGATACTAGTTAAAAAAAAATTGCCGTTTTGGCGTCTAATGGCAACCCTTTCGGAAGTAATACGAAATGAAGGCTCGGTTGTTTTGGTCACGCGGCACTTTTCACACTTTTTCTTAATTAAACCAATGGAAGTTCCATTTCTTTCTTCTTATCCTTTTGTTTTGGAATCTGCGAATAATACACTTTGCGTCCACTTCATTCCGCACAGTTCCAAAACAATTATAGCTTTTAAGATTAATTGATTTTCTTTACAAAGCGGCGCGTTCATTTCGCAAGCAGAGAAATTCAAATTAATTTCTTTTTAATGTGGTTTTTATGTGGTCTCTGTTAATAAATTGAACTTTATGGAGCACTAACCGGTTGGCTCAGGCAATGTATACAAATATATACCGACTTAATCAATATAATAATACAGTTCATACGAGAAAATTACGTCTACAAGTAATAGAACTCCAAAATTTCAGTTAAATAGTAGTACCTAATTTTATCTTTGATGGGAAATTGAGCAATGAAAATGATTACATTATACATTTTATGTATAGAAGATATAATGTCTATAAAACCACTTTATTTCTTAAATTGAAAACAGTCCCAGTCTCGGCGTTTCCAATTTATAGATACCGTCTCGATCTTGATGTTGATCAGCCGACATGCGACAGCTCCGGCAGGAGAATATTTTATGTAGATCACATTATCCTTCCTGTACATACCGAGGGAGCCCAAACGCATCGGTTGCTCTTAGTAGATTATTATACAAGCCTTAATATTGAACAATTTTGCAAAATTAGGCAGTGATAATAGCTTAGTTCTAAATAATAATTTTAATGTTTAGCCTTAGGTTATGGATTTTGACAGCATCCACGAAAAGTAAGGTTATGAATTTTTGACAGCTCGAAGAATGCAGGAATGCAGGTGCACATCTACCAAGTAACAATTTTATTTAAACCTATTTATATTATGTACCTATATTCGAAGTTAAATGATCAAAAAAATTAGATATATTTGAGGTTATGTATAGGAAATAAAAAATCTTCAGCCCATTTCTGCTGATTGCATCGTCCAGTACCTTCCCCCTTCAAAATGAGTTTTCGATTGCCCATCTACGATGTTCCGTATCTCTACTCTACCTAACCTCTAAATTGGAAAAAACAAATTATCGCGATAACCTTCTTGCACGCCTTTGGCTGGGGCGATTTAATGTCAAAACATTACCATTTTATTATCACCAACAATTCCTTAACGTTTCGCGGCGGCCAAATCTTTGCATAGTTTTTAACGCCAGGGTCGGCACCAAAAAAAATGCGAAGCTGATTTCTAAATACTACTTAGAAAACAATCTATTAAAACAATACATATGGCAATAGTAATAGAGTAATAGAGGGAAATTATAAATATTGTGATGTATTTACACCGCTTTACGTACGTATTCCCAAAGCAGAGTTCTAAATGGGTGGTTCCGCCAATAGATGGCGTCAGTGGGTCCAATAGATGGCGTCAGTGGAAAGAAGCAAGCATATCTGTAGCTATATCAGGGCCAAAGAAAACTAGAGTGGGACCAGCACCCGTGGCTAACGCCGCCCCTGTCCGTTTGCTGGAGCGACCGAAATTAAGCCTTTATCTAAAGTCGGTCCATTTACTTCAGGAAGCCGGCAGGGTTCATTAAGTGAGGTTAATATCGTAGCTCTACTCACCACGCTTTAATTCGAAGTACAGCTAATGGTTAACGTAATATTCAACTCTTTTAATGTTGATTAGCACACACCAGCATTGCCGGTTTGGAACACTGAGATGTTTAGCCGCGTATTTTGTCTTGTTTCTGTTTAATTGCTTAATAAAATACCAATATCGCTGCTGGTGGAAATTTTGTGTAGGAATAGGAGGAATTTATATTGAGCGGAAAAGCTGAGGTTTTTGGAATTAAATTAGTTATCTGCTTTGTTCAAAATCACGTTCATGCGAACGTACCTGATCGCAATTTCAACGCCGCCAGCGCCTTATTTCCAATAGATTAATGGCTAGGAAGTAGTTTTATATAAAAATATATACGGTCGTTCGATCCCCGGTATTTTCATGGAGATTGTTTTATAACAGAACGTTTCTCATTTTCAGTAAGGTTGAAAGATCCCTTCGAAATGATCAAATAACACTTGGATATAACAATAGAAGACCCAAGTATTTTATATTGTTTGTGTTTATATTTCTAGAAACTTTATTGAAACTGCTCCCAGTGCAAACGTTCCTGCTTTGCATTTTATTTACTTTGGTACAATCATGGCCTCGCGATTGTTTTTACCCCAGTCTTTTCCTAACTTTGTGTTTAAATTGGCGGAAGGGCATCCTATGAAATCAAAGTAGTGACGATAAATTCCTGCTTGCTATTCTGCATGTTATTGTTATTACTTTATAGAAAAGCAGTTCTGTTCAGATGCACAAACAAACAAGTATGTCGGGTTGACGATTTTAAGTCCCTTATTACCAGTTGAAATCCGTAGTTGAAACGCCTCTGTGCTTAAAAAGAATTATTAAAAAATTGCCGATGCAGCGTAAGGATTGATACTTACAGACTGGGTAGGCCTGAGGATCCATGGCCGATATATTTTTTCTCAGAGATTTTACTCTCTCAAATTTTTGATTTTAGACCTTGGACTTAGATTTTAAATTTTAGATTTTTAGATTTTAGACTTATTACACTTTAGACTTCGCTATTTGGAATTTTGAACATTGATATCAAAGTTTAAACTAAAAAATTTAGATTTTAGATGTTAGGTCTTAGACTTTAGACTTTAGGTTTTAGATTTGAGATTTGAGATTTGAGATTTGAGATTTTAGATTTTGGATTTTAGATTTTAGATTTTAGATTTTGGATTTTAGATTTTAGATTTTAGATTTTAGATTTTAGATTTTAGATTTTAGATTTTAGATTTTAGATTTTAGATTTTAGATTTTAGATTTTAGATTTTAGATTTTAGATTTTAGATTTTAGATTTTAGATTTTAGATTTTAGATTTTAGATTTTAGATTTTAGATTTTAGATTTTAGATTTTAGATTTTAGATTTTAGATTTTAGATTTTAGATTTTAGATTTTAGATTTTAGATTTTAGATTTTAGATTTTAGATTTTAGATTTTAGATTTTAGATTTTAGATTTTAGATTTTAGATTTTAGATTTTAGATTTTAGATTTTAGATTTTAGATTTTAGATTTTAGATTTTAGATTTTAGATTTTAGATTTTAGATTTTAGATTTTAGATTTTAGATTTTAGATTTTAGATTTTAGATTTTAGATTTTAGATTTTAGATTTTAGATTTTAGATTTTAGATTTTAGATTTTAGATTTTAGATTTTAGATTTTAGATTTTAGATTTTAGATTTTAGATTTTAGATTTTAGATTTTAGATTTTAGATTTTAGATTTTAGATTTTAGATTTTAGATTTTAGATTTTAGATTTTAGATTTTAGATTTTAGATTTTAGATTTTAGATTTTAGATTTTAGATTTTAGATTTTAGATTTTAGATTTTAGATTTTAGATTTTAGATTTTAGATTTTAGATTTTAGATTTTAGATTTTAGATTTTAGATTTTAGATTTTAGATTTTAGATTTTAGATTTTAGATTTTAGATTTTAGATTTTAGATTTTAGATTTTAGATTTTAGATTTTAGATTTTAGATTTTAGATTTTATATTTTCGGTTTTGGATTTTGGATTTTAGACTAAAAATTTATGTTTCATATTTTAGACTAAATTTCGAACTTTTTAGACTTTACACTAGATTTTGGACTTTATAGATTTCAGGTTTTAGAATTTAGATTTAAAGTTTTAGATATTTAAAACTTAAGACTTACTACACTTTAGACTTCACTCTTTGGAATGTTGGAAATTCTAAAGTTTAATATTTTAGACGTGAAATTTTAGATTTTAAATTCGAGAGTCAAAATTATAGATTCTAGATTTTAGATCTTATATTTTTGATTTTTAATTTTAGATTTTAGACTTGGGATTAAAATTTTAGCTTTCAGATTTTAGATTAAATTTCGAACTTTATAGACTAGGTTAGATTTTGGACTTTACAGAATTTATGTTGTAGATTTTGGATTTTAGACTTTAGAATTTAGATATTAAACTTTGGATTTTTATACTTTAGACTTACTACTCTTTAGATTTCACCCTTTGGAATTTTAGACAGTGATAATAAACTTTAGAATTGAAATTTTAGATCTTAGATCTCAAATTTTAGATTTTAGATCTTATATTTTCGATTTTGGATTTTAGATTGTAGACTAAACTTAAGACTTTAAATGAAAAATTGTAGATTTCAAATTTAGATTAAATTTTGAACTTTATAGACTTTAGGTTAGATTTTGGACTAGAATTTAGATCTGAAATATTAGAATTCAGATTGTAGATTTTAGATTTATACTTTAAACATTAGAATTTAGATTTTAAACTTTAGTTTTCTAACTTTCGACCTCATTCTTTGGAATATTGAAAATTGGTATTAAACTTTAGACTTGAAATTTTAGGTTAGGATTTAAGATTTTTAGACTTAGATTTGTTACACTTTAGACTTCACATTTTAGATTTCAGATTTTCGATTAAATTTTGAACTTTATAGACTTTGGGTTAGATTTTGAACTAGAAATTAGACCTGAGCTATTAGAATTCAGATCGTAGATTTTAGACTTTAGACATTTTAAACGTCAGTTTTCTAAACTTTCGACCTCATTCTTTGGAATATTGAAAATTGGTATTAAACTTTAGACTTGAAATTTTAGGTTTTAGATTTAAGATTTTTAGACTTTAAATTTATTATACTTTAGACTTTACACTTTAGACCTTAGACTACACACTTTAGACTGTTGGCTTTTAAGTTTATGCTTTAGACTTTATGTTTCAGTGTTTAGATTTTGGACTTTATAGAATTTAGGTTATAGATTTTGGATTTTAGACTTTAGAATTTAGATATTAAACTTTGGATTTTTAGACTTTGGACTTACTACTCTTTAGATTTCACCCTTTGGAATTTTGGACAGTGATAATAAACTTTAGACTTGAAATTTTATATCTTAAATCTCAAATTTTAGATTTTGGATCCTATATTTTCAATTTTGGATTTTAAATTTTAGACATTAGACTTTAGATATAAAATTTTAGATTTCAGATTTTAGATTAAATTTTGAACTTTATAGACTTTAGGTTAGATTTTGGACTAGAATTTAGATTTTAGACATTAGACATTAGAATTTAGATTTTAAATTTTAGTTTTCTAAACTTTCGACCTGATTCTTTGGAATATTGAAAATTGGTATTAAACTTTACGCTTGAAATTTTAGGTTTTAGATTTAAGATTTTTAGACTTTAAATTTGTTATTCTTTAGATTTCACACTTTAGACCTTCAACTCCACACTTTAGACTGTTGCTTTTAAGTTCAACCTTTAGACTTTCTGTTTTAGTGTTTAGATTTTAGGTTTTAGATTTTAGATTTAAGAAAACGAAAGTTTTGTGCATCTGTCAAAATAACAGCAAATTGCAACAAACTTTTTATTGCACTTGTGCAATAAATAGTCATTTTTATGCTAAAAATTAGTAAATAATAGCCTACTTTCTGCATGACTATAGAAAATCAAAATTAATATAACTCACATTTAAAAATCATTACTAGTAGTGCAACGACGTACCGTTATGCTAACAACTCCTTTATATTAGATGTCTAATTATATGGAGTTCGGCGAACACTTCGCACTTGAATGGGGCAACACTATCATACTTCAATTTATTCTCACTAATAGGACGCTCTTGCAAATACTCGTAATGTGGAAAAGGCAACGTGGGCGTCGTTAAGGTAAAAACTGCCTCAGTTCTTCTAGAACGATTTTAATTTTCCTTTGAAATAATAGAAACGATAAATTGGGTATTCCATCCGGTTTCCAGTCATCTAAAGAGAGCCTTTGAAGTGATAAAATTCGCCTGATTTATATGTATTAGCAAATATTTACGCAAATCGCTCTTGGCGAAAGACTTTTAAACGGGTAAGGCCTGGAAAGTAGATTTCAATTCGTTGTACGGTTAAAGTGAGCCGAAGAGGAGAAAATTAACGGCGCAGGGGCGTTGCGCTCAAGAATATACCCTCCATGGCATTAGGACTGGACGTTAATTTAATTTTACGAAAAAGAATGTTTACAAAGGATAAGTTAAATCAACTTTGAAATAGTATAATTCGAAAATTGTTTATTAGATTTTCGACTATTTTCTTCTCCTTCCTGTGCCAATTTACCGTTAGGGGTAGAATAATGATGAACGGAAAGGCTGAATTGGTGATAATTATGAGAAACAATATATAGAGTTGGGTGTGGAAGTAGGGTTCTGCCAAGTTTTTATATAGAATTAAATAAGGACCTAGTGCTCCTAGCGCATTCGCCAAATACTTAATTTGAATAAAATTACAAATCACAAGTATTTTATGAATAGTAGATACATTTATTTAAAAAAAACTAAGATATGAAACAATAAAATAAAAAATACAAAAGAACTCTGTTATAGAACTGGTTTAAAGTAATTTAAAGTTGCACAAATATTTTTTACGTTAGGAACTGTTTTCCTGCCGTCATAGTTTCCGAACAAAGAAAAATTGTTTTTTCTGTCAGATATTTCCGAGGTAATTTCCAGAACGGGATTTCACTGTTTATTATTAAACTTTCTCCAACAATTTGGCACCAGAATGAAATTAATACGATTATTAGTTGTTAGTATCAAGATACACATTATATAATTGAGTATATGATGATTGATGGTCTTAAATTAGCATTCCAACGAAAATGGGACGACTGTGATGAAAACGTCGCTATTTCCAATCAGTTACCGAAATCAATCATTTAAAAATGTGAATTGGATGTTACACCAATTTTTTATTAAAATGTTAGTTTGCTCGGAAGACGCAGATACAAACGAAAGGAAGATTGTCTAATGACTTGGAACTCCCAGTGTATTGCCACCTAACAATTCAACGAAAAAACAATGTATGTTTAAATATATAAAAGACAAGGTCGCAGTCTGAATGTAAATATTTACTTTAAATAGCTACATTACGAAGAAATCTTTAAATAGCTGACTAAACAATGATAGTTTATGATGTAGGAAAACAGTCCACATGTTTCTCATCGTTTTAATTGACTGCATATTTTTACCACCGAATTACCTAGAGGCAACGAGATATTGATATTTAAATTAAGTATTTGCTGAATGCGATGGTATCGCTAGGTTGTCCTTTAATTTTATATTTAAAACTTGGCAACCCCTTTCTTATAATCATCACCAATTCAGTCTTTCGGTTCATCATTATTCTACCCCTAACGGTAAACTGACACAGGAAGGAGAAGAAAATAGTCGAAAATCTAATAAACAATTTTCGAATTATACTATTTCAAAGTTGATTTAACTTTTTTTCGTAAAATTAAATTTACGTTCAGTCCTAATTTTAAAGCGCAACGCCCCTGCAGAGCACACTGTCCGTTAATTTTCTCCTCTTCGGCTCACTTTAACCGTACAACGAATTGAAGTCTACTTTTCATGCCTTACCCGTTTCAAAGTCTTTCGCCAAAGGCAATTTGCGTAAACATTTTCTAATACATATAAATCAGGCGATTTTTATCACTTCAAAAGGCTCTATTCAGATTACTGGAAACCGGATGGAATACCCAATTTATCGTTTCTGTTATTCTAAAGGAAAATTAAAATCGTTCTAGAACTGAGGCAGTTTTTACCTTAACGACGCCCACGTTGCCTTTTCCACATTACGAGTATTTGCATAGAGCGTCCTATTTGTGAGAATGAATTGAAGTGTGACAGTGTTGCCCCAGTCAAGTGCAAAGTGTTCGCCGAACTCCATATAATTAGACACCTAATATAAAGGAGTTGTTAGCATAACCGTACGTCGTTGCACTACTAGTAATAATTTTTAAATGTGAGTTATATTAATTTTGATTTTCAATAGTCATGCAGAAAGTAGGCCATTATTTACTAATTTTTAGCATAAGAATGACTCTTTATTGCACTAGTGCAATAAAAAGTTTGTTGCAATCTACTGTTATTTTGACAGATGCACAAAACTTTCGTTTTCTTAAATCTAAAATCTAAACACTAAAACATAAAGTCTAAAGGTTAAACTTAAAAGCCAACAGTCTAAAGTGTGGAGTCTAAGGTCTAAAGTGTGAAGTCTAAAGAATAACAAATTTAAAGTCTAAAAATCTTATATTTAAAACCTAAAATGTCAAGTTTGATTTTATACCAATTTTCAATATTCCAAAGAATGAGGTCAAACGTTTAGAAAACTAAAGTTTAAAATCTAAATTCTAATGTCTAAAGTCTAAAATCTAAAATCTACAATCTGATTTCTAATATCTCAAATTTAAATTCTAGTCCAAAATCTAACCTAAAGTTTATAAAATTTTATCTAAAATTTGAAATATAAAATTGTATGTCTAAAGTCTTAAGTCTAAAATCGAATATATAAGATCTAAAATCTAAAATTTGAGATTTAAGATCTAAATTCAATTCTAGAGTTTATTATCACTGTCCAAAATTCCAAAGGGTGAAATCTAAAGAGTAATAAGTCCAAACTCTAAAAATCCAACGTTTAATATCTAAATTCTAAAGTCTAAAATCCAACATCTACAACCGAAATTCTATAATGTCCAAAATCTAACTCAGTCTATAAAGTTCGAAATTTAATCTAAATTCTGAAACGTAATATCTAAAATATTAAATCTAAATGTTAAAATCTGAATTTTATAAAGTCCAAAATCCAATATAAAGTCTAAAAAGTTCGAAATTTAATCTAAAATATGAAACATTTTTTTTAGTCTAAAATCTAAAAATCCAAAACCGAAAATATAAGATCTAAAATCTGAAATCTGGAATTTAATTTCAAGTGTAAAGTTTAATATTACTGTCCAAAATTCCTAAGGGTGACATATGAAGAGCAGTAAGGCTAAACTCTAAAAATCCAAAGTTTAATATCTAAATTCTGTAGTCTAAAATCCAAAATCTATAACCTAAATTCTATAAAGTCCAAAATATAAACACTAAAACATAAAGTCTAAAGCTTAAACTTAAAAGCCAACAGTCTAAAGTGTGTAGTCTAAAGTTTAAAGTGTAAAGTCTAAAGTATAATAAATTTAAAGTTTAAAAATCTTAAATCTAAAACCTAAAATTTCAAGTCTAAAGTTTAATACCAATTTTCAATATTCCAAAGAATAAGGTCGAAAGTTTAGAAAACTAGAGTTTAAAATGTCTAAAGTCTAAAATCTACAATTTGAATTATAATAGCTCAGGTCTAATTTCTAGTTCAAAATCTAACCCAAAGTCTATAAAGTTCAAAATTTAATCGAAAATCTGAAATCTAAAATTTTACATCTAAAGTCTTAAGTCTAAAATCTAAAATATAAAGTCTAAAGTGTGAAGTCTAAAGTGTAATAAATCTAAGTCTAAAAATCTTAAATCTAAAACCCAAAATTTCAAATCTAACGTTTAATGTCTATTTTCAATATTCCAAAAAATGAGGTCGAAAGTTAGAAAACTAAAGTTTAAAATCTAAATTCTATTGTTTAAAATCTAAATCTAAAATCTACAATCTGAATTCTAATATTTCAGATGTAAATTCTAGTCCAAAATCTAACCTAAAGTCTATAAAGTTCAAAATTTAATCTAAATTTGAAATCTAAAATTTTACATTTAAAGTCTGAGGTCTAAAGTCTAAAATCTAAAATTCAAAATCGAAAATATAAGATTTAAAATATAAAATCAGAGATTTGAGAACTAAAATTTCAATTCTAAAGTTTATTATCACTGTCCAAAATTCCAAAGGGTGAAATCTAAAGAGTAGTAAGTCTAAAGTCTAAAAATCCAAAGTGTAATATCTAAATTCTAAAGTCTAAAATCCAAAATCTACAAAATAAATTCTGTAAAGTCCAAAATCTAACCTAAAGTCTATAAAGTGCAAAATTTAATCTAAAATCTGAAACCTAAAATTTTAGTCCAAAGTCTAAAATCTAAAATTCAAAACCGAAAATATAAGATCTAAAATCTAAAATTAGAGATCTAAGATCTAAAATTTCAAGTCTAAAGTTTAATATCACTGTCCAAAATTTCAAAGGGTGAAATCTAAAGAGTAGTAAGTCTAAAATCTAAAAATCCAAAGTGTAATATCTAAATTCTATAGTCTACAACTTAAATTTCATAAAATCCAAAATCTAACCTAGTCTATAAAGTTCGAAATTTAATCTAATATCTAAAACCTAAAATTTTAGTCCGAAGTCAAAAATCTAAAATTAAATATCAAAAATATAAGATCTAAAATATAGAATCCATAATTTTGATTCTAGAAACTAAAATCAAAAATTTCAGGTCTAAAGTATTAAAGTTTAGAATTTCCAACATTCCAAAGAGTGAGGTCTAAAGTGTAGTAAGTCTTAAAGTCTAAATATATAAAATTTTAAATCTAAATTCTAAAATCTGAAATCTGTAAAGTATGAAATCTAAGTATCTAAATTCTAAAGTCTAAAATCCAAAATCTACAACCTAAATTCTATAAAGTTCTAAATCTAATCTAGTCTATAAAGTTCGAAATTTAATCTAAAATCTGAAACCTAAAATTTTAGTCCAAAGTCTAAAATCTAAAATTAAAAATCGAAAATATAAGATCTAAAATCTAGAATTTATAATTTTGATTCTTGAATTTAAAATCTAGAATTTTAAATTTCAAATCTAAAGTATTAAACTTTAGAATTTCCAACATTCCAAAGAGTGAAGTCTAAAATGTAGTAAGTCTAAAAGTCTAATTATCCAAAATTTTAAATTTAAATTCTAAAATCTGAAATCTATAAAGACCAAAATCTAATCTAAAGTCTATAAAGTTCGAAATTTAAACTAAAATATGAAACGTAAAATTTTAGATCTAGTCTGAAACCTAAAATTCAGAACCGAAAATATAAGATCTAAAATCCAAAATTTGGGATCTCAGATCTAAAGTTTCAAGTTTATTATCACTGTCCAAAATTCCAAAGGGTGATATCTAAAGAGTAGTAAGTCTAAAGACTAAAAATCCAGAGTTTAATATCTAAATTCTAAAGTCTAAAATCCAAAATCTACAACCTAAATTCTATAAAGTTCAAAATCTAATCTAGTCAAAGTTCGATATTTAATCTAAAATCTGAAACCTAAAATTTTAGTCCAAAGTCTAAAATCTAAAATTAAAAATCGAAAATATAAGATCTAAAATCTAGAATTTATAATTTTGATTCTTGAATTTAAAATCTAAACTTTTAAATTTCAAGTCTAAAGTATTAAACTTTATTTCCAACATTCCAAAGAGTGAAGTCTAAAATGTAGTAAGTCTAAAAGTCTAATTATCTAAAATTTTAAATCTAAATTCTAAAATCTGAAATTTATAAAGTCCAAAATCTAATCTAAAGTCTATAAAGTTTGAAATTTAATCTAAAATATGATACCTAAAATTTTAAATTCAGTCTAAAATCGAAAATTCAAAACCGAAAATATAAAATCTAAAATTAGAGATCTAAGATCTAAAATTTCAAATCAAAATTTTATTATCACTATCTAAAATTCCAAAGGGTGAAATCTAAAGAGTAGTAAGTCTAAAGTCTAAAAATCCAAAGTTTAATATCTAAATTCCAAAGTCTAAAATCCAAAAAATACAACCTAAATTCTATAAAGTCCAAAATCTACCATAGTTTATAAAGTTTGAAATTTAATCTAAAATATGAAACCTAACATTTTTCAAAAATCTAAAATCTAAAATAAATTCATTCGCAGAACGAAATTCCTCGACAATATTTAACATATGAATTTTATGTAACATTGCAAAATTTATTTGTGCGGTTATATCGATACAATATTTTTAATTTTAATACAACCTCAATAATTAAACTCTTATCAATCAGGGCACGTCTCGAACTGCCTTATATTTACAAAAATCGACTAGGATCTATCCTGCCTTTAAAAGATGACAAATCTGAGGGGTTGCGAATATATCTGGATGACTGTCTCGTAGTTTTTTAATATACCAACACAATCATATTAAGAACCCAGAATAGAATCCATATATCAACCGCAGTTGTCGAGGATAAAATGAATGACATTCGATTTGATACCAAATTGATTCATTTTGATACGATTGATTTCTCTGGGCGGCTTAAAAACGTTGCGCAAACGCTATTCCAGGATAAAACCGATTGGGGATTATAAAATTATACAAGGCGTCTTTAAAAATTCGTATGATTTTTAGAGAGGCTCACCCCCTGATGATGCTAACTTGGCGACTGCTATATACTCGATGTTGGATTTCTGACCTTGATAATTTTCCTGTCCAAAAGTAGTGACTATACGTATGAGATTATTACTTCTTCGCAATCAACAAATCATTTCGTCCTCCTGCCATTCATCTCGCGGATAACATCTCTACTCTACATTTGCGCAAAAATCGATCTTACCAATCCTGATTTATGTATCCCCCATGAAGTCCACCCTTTTTTAAAGCGACAGCATTACATTTGATAGATATATAACCGGATTACTGACCCTTTGGAGATCCTAGCACGCCTACTTAATTATGTTTCCATATAGTGGAGTAGTATGTCGGAGTTCCCTTTCGATTGTAATGTTTGCCTAATGACGTTATGCTTTTAAAGCCTTGCGGAGACAAAAACAATATACCAGCCGGCGCTAAATAATGCAGACTTTTTAATGCTTAATGCGCCAGGCGCTAGGGGAGCAATACCTGAAAGTACTTATGCATTTTTAACCAGAGATCATAAATGTCGCATGGTATTTTTTACGGCAGTATCCGATAAGTAAATTCTTGCTGGCTTACGTACATTATACCTGTAAGTATTTAAACTGTGTCTATTACTAGGCGCAAGTAAATACTTAATTTGTAACTAGTGTGGAGTTTATTAAGAGCAGCTAAGCAGACTAATGGCGCTAGGCAATCGTTTAATAAGAGCTGTTTTTACTTGCCTCAAATGAATAAGTCAATAATGGTAAGTGAACGATGTGTTTGCCACCTATCTGTTAATTGGAATACTTAAATAAGTGATTGTTTAACTTGAGGCAAGTGTATGGATTAATAAGAGCAGATAACAATTCATTAGTAACAATTGATCATTTAATACAGTTTAATAATTGCTACAAGTGAAAGATTTAATAGCAACTGAAAGAGTTTATTAACACCAGATAATAACTTCATTTACTCATATATAAGTACCCAATTTAAATTGTTGATTTGTAGCAAGTGACTAGGTTTATAAATTTTCATTTGCTTACCATAAATAACTTGGTCACTTGTCTCATGTAGTACACAACATTTTAGCTATCGTAATTTTCACTTAGTGTTAATACATTTCTTCTCAGCGCAAGTGCCTTAATTTCTCCACTCCAGTTAGTTTCTCCTCTCGCTCTAAGTGAATAAGAGGATAAACGTAATTAAAATATTACTTATTAGTTCCAAGTGAATACTTAATTTGAGGCAGTTGTGTATTTTATTAAAAGCAGTTAATCAGACTAATGCGGCCATTCAATAGTAAGAGCTGGTGTTTCTACTTGCCTCAAGTGAATAAGTCCATAATGGTAAGTGAACGATGTGTTTGCCACCTATCTGTTAATTGGAATACTTTAATAAGCCGCAGGTGATTGTTAAACTTGAGGCAAGTGTATAGTTTGATAAGATCAGCCAACAATAATTGTTGTAGTAATAGCTGCTTGACTCGCTTATCCCAATTGATTATTTAATATAGTTGCTACAAGTGAAAGATTTAGTAGCAACTGAAATATTTAATAACACCAGGAAAAAACTTAATTTACTCATATATACTCAAATTGTTGATTTGTAGCAAGTGACTAGGCATATAGATTTTCATTTGCTTACCACAAATAACTTGTTCACTTGTCTCATATAGTACACAATACTTTAGCTATCATAATTTTCACTTACTGTTAATACATTTCTTCTCATCGCAACTGCCTTAGTTTGTCCACTCCAGTTAGTTTCTCCTCTCGCTCTAAGTGAATAAGCGAATAAACGTAAGTGAACCTTGTATTTACCACAACCGCTAATTAAAGTACTACTTAATAGTTCCAAGTTAATACTTAATTAGAGGTAAATGTGCATTTTATTAAAAGCAGCTAATCAGACTAATAGGCCAGGTAATAATTCAATAGTAAGAGCTGGTTCTTCTACTTGTCCCAAGTGAATAAGTCCATAATGGTAAGTGAACGATGTGTTTGCCACCTATCTGTTAATTGGAATACTTTAATAAGCCGCAGGTGATCGTTTATCTTGAGGCAAGTGTATGGTTTGATAAGATCAGCCAACAATAATTGTTGTAGTAATAGCTGCTTGACTCGCTTATCCCAATTGATCATTTAATATAGTTGCTACAAGTGAAAGATTTAGTAGCAACTGAAACAGTTAATAACACCAGGAAAAAAACTTCATTTACTCATATATACTCAAATTGTTGATTTGTAGCAAGTGACTAGGCATATAGATTTTCATTTGCTTACCACAAATAACTTGTTCACTTGTCTCATATAGTACACAATACTTTAGCTATCATAATTTTCACTTACTGTTAATACATTTCTTCTCATCGCAAGTGCCTTAGTTTCTCCACTCCTGTTAGTTTCTCCTCTCGCTCTAAGTGAATAAGCGAATAAACGTAAGTGAACCTTGTATTTACCGCAACCGCTAATTAAAGTACTACTTAATAGTTCCAAGTTAATACTTAATTAGAGGTAAATGTGCATTTTATTAAAAGCAGCTAATCAGACTAATAGGCCAGGTAATAATTCAATAGTAAGAGCTGGTTCTTCTACTTGTCCCAAGTGAATAAGTCCATAATGGTAAGTGAACCATGTGTTTGCCACCTATTTAATAAGCCGCAAGTGATTTTTTAATTTGAGGCAAGTGTATGTTGTAATAAGATCAGCTAACAACTCATTAGTAACAGCTGCTTGACTCATTTATCCCAATTGACCATTTAATACAGTTCAATAATTGCTACAAGGGAAAGATTTAGTAGCAACTAAAGCAATTAATAACACCAGGAAGAAACTTCATTTACTCATATATACCCAATTCAAATTGTTGATTTGTAGCAAGTGACTAAGCATATAAATTTTCATTTGCTTACCACAAATAACTTGATCACTTGTCCTACATAGTACACAGCATTTTAGCTATGGTAATTTTCACTTACTGTTACTACACTGTCTTTCTCAGGGCAAGAGCTTTAATTTCTTCACTCCAGTTAGTTTCTCCTCTCGCACGTAAGTGAACTGTGTATTTCCCACAACCGCTAATTAAAGTAGTTAATAGTCCCAAGTGATTACTTAATTTGAGGCAGGTGTGTATGTTTATTAAGAGCTAAAACCTTTTAAGTTAAAATAGGTTAACAATTTAATAGTAAGAGCTACATAGCTTTTATACTTGCCCTGCGTAAATAAGTTAATAATGGTAAGTGGACTATCTATTATTAGTAACAACTGGTTAGTTCGCTTGTGCTTACTGATTATTAAGTACTGTCTAATAATTGCTATTCGAAACAGAAACACCAGGAACAAACGCTGATAAAATATCCAATTAGAGTTGATTATTTATGGCAAGTGATACTTTTACGTTGCGCTACTGTTTGCTACCGCAAGTGAATGTTCACTTGCCGGCACTAAATAATTTCCTCGGTGCGCCGGCCAAAAATTAAAGTCATTAAAACTATTAGCACCTTCGAAAAAGTCGCAATATATTTCCCGGGAATCCGCAGCGGGATGGCATCTATTGTCGCGAAATTCCAATCTTATGACATAAAAAGTTATATATGCGCCCGATATTCGGTTTGTCGCCTCCAGCTAGGTATTGCAGATAAAATTACACCCAAAGAAATAAATCCTTTCAAATCCTTCGCCGCTCTGAAAGTCGTGAGTGGAATATGAAATTTAATAACGCGAATAAAAACAAGGAAGTTTTAATAATCGCATTATAAAACACACATTCTAACGGATCGAATTATTGCGCTGCAACTGCAACAATGTGTGAATTGTGTAATTTTAACAGTATT
Organism: Rhagium mordax; assembly: GCA_963680705.1. NCBI lineage: Eukaryota > Metazoa > Arthropoda > Insecta > Coleoptera > Cerambycidae > Rhagium > Rhagium mordax. The sequence goes on from OY796657.1 coordinate 110,109,597, forward strand.
AAATTATAATAATAATAGTATATTCATGTAATTAAGGTTTAAGGTTTTTTTATAATATCCCTAGACCACTGCGGCGTGTATATACACACGTTCTACGCACACCGACGTAAAATCCTCATTTAATTATCCAATTTATACAACAGGGCAATACAAACTCGTGAATATTTTGCCTCATCTAATTTTTTTAATTCTGTGACGGCAGTAATCAAATAAACGTTATTTGCACTGGCGTAAAACAATAATTTGATTATTGTTATCTCCGGTTCTGGTTATCCCTGGCACACATAACACAATAAACGTTTGGTACAATGTAATATAACGCAAATAATACAATACGTAATAATTGTAGAAAGTATGTTATCAGGAGAAGTAATTAATTAATTACGAAAAACAAACCTATGTTAAGTTAATATCTATGAAAAGTGTGCCAATATTATGTAGTTTGAAACATTGCAACTACAAAAATATTACAAACACGTTTCTACCATTAAGAACTTTAATTATTTACGATCCCTGGAACACCCTGTTCCAGTGCTGAGGGGCGAATCAAACATATAGTTTTAAGTGGATGTCTTTCTTTTATCTTTAAGGCGATATTTTATTTTTGAACTTCAAAGACTCACCCTGTATGATACATCTTGAATGTTTCCGATATCTTATTTAGAGTGTTGGTGCGACTGTTACTACGTATCCACCCTGGCTGAAACTGTTGAATTGATTCAATTAACACAAGCAGAATTAAAATTACATTCAAGGTTGACGAACCCGAGATGATTATCCGTAATCAAGCGTGCCGTAGATAAGAAAAGGATAATTAAGCGGAAGAAAAAATACGCAAACATTACATTAACGTAAATACATCACAAGCGTAGGTTAATAAAAGCGAAAGAGAATTTGGTAAACATGATAAGAAGCCCAATAATGTTGATGAAAATATTTTTATTATTTCTCTGTTTTCTCAAGGTAAAAATACGAACACAATAAATTAGCAACGGTTAAAAAATACCTTTTTGTAATTTAATTTCAAACATCAAATGTAAGAATCGCCTTTTTGCTTCACGATCAATGATTTCCTACCCTACCAGTGGTGTCTTGATATTTTAATGGGCAAAATAACCTCATGTCTAAACCAAAGACATTAGGCCACTTAATAAAGTTACTGCTTCAAGCCTTGCTAGCTCAGTTGTGCTTGCGGATGTCACATTTTCTTGGAACCTTAAATATTTTAGAGCCAGGAGGACGTAAGTTCTAACTTTGGTTTGCAATCATTCCTGAAAAATGTATTTCCAGTGCTCAGGTGGGTGTCCAACTATTTTAATAAAAGGAACTTGCAGCAAAGTCTCCTACGCCTATCGCAGAATTTTATTTCGTTAATGGTAAGCGCCCTTTAATTTGAATATGCTCTTCTAGTAAACAGGACTCTTTGAATCATTCAACTGAGAATTGTGACGCACTTTCAACATTATAAAATGTAACACACTCAAATATGGGTGGGGCATTGAAAATGAAACATATAGGTTGTTGTGATTTTTTTATAACCTATTCGAAGTTGTCTTCATAGTAAACAGATCTGTCACTTATTTGAGGTTAGGTAACTATAGATATTACAAAATTTTCTCGATTTTGGTTCCTAAGAAAGAATAATGATTTTTTGAAACTAATATTTTCTTTCTCTCTCTACCCCAAATTTAACATGAAAATATTTTTTTTCAAAAAACAGCCCCACCGAGGCTGCTATAAACTTTTTATTGTTTTTTTTTCAATTTTAAAGAAGAACTCCTAAATTTTCTTTCCCTTTCTCTACCCCGACACCCTGTCGGATTTTTTGCCCGATATCTAGGAAAAAAAATGTCCAAAAATATTTCGATATCACAATATACTTATATACACATATAGAATTATAAACAGACATTGTTGAGCCCGTTCAATATATAAACGGTCATTGTGAAGCCCGAGTTCGGGCTCAACAACGTATCGAGGTGTATACCATCACCATTTGGTTAAATATGGTCTTTGGACACCGTACGCAAATTTTAAGGAGGGCTCAACAACGTACTATTCTTATCTTGGTGTATATCTCGATTATTTCTCTGACGATATAGCAACGACGTTGGGCTCAGTACAGTGCCTATGAATACCTTGAGTACTGTGCAAAGAAGATCAAAAATGCGATAAAATTTACTCACCTTCTTGGTTGTAAAGGGCGGGATCAACAGCGACCTGTTGATATATCGGGCTCAACAAGGTACCGAGTATAAGTAAATACGAGTATTAAGTAAATTATGCAACTAAATATTACAGAAAATGTTTTTCTTCTACGATAAAATGGCCGGTATTGAAAAATATAGATTTTTTTGCGCAAATCTAACTCTCACGAAATTGTTTGGCAAACAAGAGCATCAATCGATTAAGCATGCACCAGGAACCGTTCCAACTTTGTTATGATGTAACTTTTAATTCGCTTTTTGACTGGGTATAAATAGACGCCCTGATACATACACTGTGGCCCACGAAAAAACATTCGGCAAAATCGAGAGAATCGAATCGAGAATTGTGGAGGAAGTTTATGTAATCTGATAAAAAAAAAAGGCCGAAGTAAGAACTTGGACCACGGCGTATAATTTTTATTTGAAACGCACTTCGGTCCACACTTCCGAGTTAAAAATAATAACTTAACAAAAACAAGAATACTGCAGTGATTTATGGGCCACAAAAATAAAAAATTGAATATCTTAGCCAAGGCCGACCTGAATCGCCTAACCAGCCTAGTCAAAACAACATGAAAGAAAATGTTTATTTTATGTACTGGCTATTTTAGTGTTATGTTTCTCTTTGAATTTTCAAAAAGTATACAGGGTGGCCGAAAAAGTCCGTTAATATGGAAGATTGTCTTCTGAAATTTGGAACGTGGATAATAGAACACTAAAGCCAGAACCTGCCATAATTGTGCACAAAATGCTACTTCCGGTCTAACCGGAATTGACACCAGCTCTCTTATTTTAAGTAGAACACCCTGTATATTTTTTTGGCGCAAACATGTCTATGCGTCAAATCCAACGTTTACTTTTTATGAGATTCAAAAACAAAAACCTGCAGGGGCCTACTCATGTTTTTTAGTTTTTCAACACTTTTGACGCCATTTTCGAAACAGTTGCCAACTCGTGACATATCGCTGAAATCAGAATTACATGACGAACAAATAAATATAATAATACACAGTATGTTTCGTTGAAAATAAAAAAATCGATCTCACTTCCGGTTACACCGGAAGTAGTATTTCCTGCATATTTACGTCAAATTCTGGCTTTAGTGACAAATTTCAACTGGATTATTCCGTAGGGTATAATTTCGCGGTCGCCCTGTATATTTTATTGAATCACTTTCGTGCTTATATTTGAAGCTTTCCGCGACTGTCTAGCCGAGAGTTCAAACCAAACGTGGCAAGGGTTTAAGAGGCGATGGGACAGTGAGCATCTACTTACGCGATTTCTATAACATTTCAGATCCTTTCCCCGGATTCTGTCGAAGTACATAATAGATGTTCTATTATTCCGGTATAGTATAACAGCTTCCTCTTTTATTACTCACGTCAGAAATGGACCGGATATTTCCTAAAAGGCTTTGTAGGGGGATGGTATAAATATTTCTTGTAACATAAAGAAATATATTGGCTCATGTTTCCTCCTTATAATCCATCTTTGTTATAGGGTGGCATAAAATAATTGACCAAAATAAGATTAAATTATTCAACAATTATTGGTGCTCAAGGATCGGCCAATTAACAGTAAGGACACCCTGTACTTATTTATTTTTATTTTCTGGAAATGTACTGGATTCATTGCGGGTCTGTATTTAAAAGAGCTTGTTACAGCGTGTATATTACTTTTTATAAAAAGGCACCAAGAAGGTTGTTACCGCGATACATATTATTATATCGAAATATTCACGTCGATTCACAATGAGTTGTTGACGTCTTACTCACATGGAAAAAAACATCCGTTGTATGATTTCGCGATATTTTTAAATATTTAATGAAAAAGCGTTATTGAACAAAGTGTCGAAAATAGGAAAATAAGCTGGCGTTTGAGGGTTTCAAACACCTCGTTTCACGGCACGCTTGTTATAACAGAACCTCCAGAGAACTGTGTATAAATTCATTTGCGAAAACCTAAAGCAACGCACGAGATTTAAGTACGTCATTATTTTTATAAAACATGTAAATAATACCATGAATAAATTTGGAAAGTTGTGGGTTCAATCATCCCTTATACAAAGCTCGATGCTTGTGGAAGGAAAAGAGGAAAATTAAATATGTTAGATTCGAAGTTTCAAAAAAAAATGCAGAGAAAGTTTCAATTGTGAAGATTGATTTATTTATAAATAAAATGGAACATATTTTGACTTTAGATAAGAAAAAAAGCACAAGCATCAAATTTGCCGACAGCAAAATTGACGTAACTGACATTAAATCAATTGTTTCAATGCCTTCTAGGCAATATTAAAATATATCAATCTTCACAATTAAAACTTTATTTGCATTTTTTTCGAAACTTCGTTTATGTAACATAATAAAATTTTTATACTATAATACTCAAAAAATATTCTCTTCCATTATATTGAACAAAAAATAGGGGTTGTCGTTTAAAAAAGGGCGCCCCCTTTGGCCTCCTCAACTTACGCCACTGTACATAAAATTAAAGTATTTCAAAAGACGACAATAAATTTAAAATACCTTTTGGCCCCATCAAGAACAGACGTTCCATCTCTTCCCTCTTATCTTTTCTTTCCTAAACGTGAAATCTCTAATCTGATGGTAAATTGACGATTTTGACAGCTGACAGCTGCCAAGTCAACATAAACAATTCAAAAACTTGAAATAATCTATAATAATGACCTTGAAAATGATGTTATATTTTTCTGGTTGCTGTATTTAAATCTGACGTCAGATTAAGAATTTTTACAGTTGACAGTTGTCAAAACAGTGTCAAATTACCAATAATTATTGAGAACTTGAAATAATTTTATAACTTTGTGGTCGTGAGTCGTGAGGTCGCTGAATTCAAATTTTGAGTGAGGTTAACGATTTTGACAGCTGTCAACTGTAAAAAATTTTTATGTGAAGTCAGATTAAAATACAGCAACCAGAAAATTATAACATCATTTTTCAAGATCATCATTGTGGATTATTCAAAATTTTTGAATTATTAATGTTGACTTGACAGCTCGTTGGCAGCTGTCAACTGTCAAAATCGTCAATTTACCATTAGATTAGAATTGAGAGCTTTCACGTTTAGGAAAGACAAGCTGAGAGGAAAGAGACGGAACGCCAGTTCTTGACAACGGTGATAAAAACAAAAAAAAAATAAATACGACGATATACAGTGTGGAAGAAAGTCTGGAACACCTAAAATATCTAGTAAAACACGTTTTTCCCGAAAAAACGCTCGAAGGGGTTAAAAGGTATTTTAAATTTGTCGTCTTTTGAAATACTTTAATTCTATGTACAGGGTGATCATTTTAAGTGCCTCACTCGATTTTCCTGCTTTATTCTTCACCTAGGAAAAAAATTCAAAAACCATACTTGTGTACTTTTTTCCGAGGAATCCGATTCCGAAAAGATAAAACAATTGAATGTCAAAGAAAAAAGCTTTGGCCGAAAAACTGAAAAAGAAAAAATATACACCCTGTATATTAATGCGGAAATGGATATGTGACATTTCACTGATTGTAAATGTGTATCATACATATTTTTCACTTCCGGTTTGACCGGAAATTGCTTTAATTTTTTTATTTTAGGTGATACACCCTGTATATTGAGCTCAGTTTAAAGAACTTTTCTTTCTGAATTCAGCAATATATAACATATCATCATTGTCTTTCATATTTAATAAGATATTCGGGTTTCAATTTAAAATAACACAAATATATGTTATGAAATAAAGTTATCCATGAAAACAAATAAAAGCATTTAAATTATTTTTTATTTATTTCAAAAACTAAAGAATACAAGTTATTATGCTATATCTTCTTTTGTGTTTGAAATAAATAAATAATTTAAATGCTTTTGTTTGTTTTCATGAATGACTTTATTTCATAACATATATTTGTGTTATTTTAAATTGAAACCCCAATATCTTATTAAATATGAAAGACAATGATGATATGTTATATATTGCTGAATTTAGAAAGAAAAGTTCTTTAAACTGAGCTCAATATACAGGGTGTATCACCTAAAATGAAAAAATTAAAGCAATTTCCGGTCAAACCGGAAGTGAAAAATATGTATCTGATACGCATTTACAATCAGTGAAATGTCACATATCCATTTCCGCATTAATATACAGGGTGTATATTTTTTTCTTTTTCAGTTTTTCTTTGACATTCAATTGTTTTTATCTTTTCGGAATCGGATTCCTCGGAAAAAAGTACACAAGTATGGTTTTTGAATTTTTTTTCCTAGGTGAAGAATAAAGCAGGAAAATCGAGTGAGGCACTTAAAATGATCACCCTGTACAATGGCGTACGTTGAAGAGGCCAAAGGGGGGCGCCTTTTTTTTTTAATGACAACCCCTATTTTTTGTTCAATATAATGGAAGAGCACATTTTTTGAGTATTGTAGTATGAAAATTTTAATATGTTACATAAACGAAGTTTCGAAAAAAATGCAAATAAAGTTTTAATTGTGAAGATTGATTTACTTTAATAATGCCTAGAAGGCATTGAAACAATTGATTTAATGTCAGTTAAGTCAATTTTACTGTCGGTAAATTTGAAGCTTGTGCTTTCTTTGTTATCTAAAATCAAAAAATGTTGTTTCATTTTGTTTATAAACCAGTCTTCACAATTAATACTTTATTTGCATTTTTTTCGAAATTTTGCTTATGTAAAATATTAAAATTTCTATACCACAATACTCAAAAAAAAAAAATGTGCTCTTCTATTATATTGAACAAAAAATAGGGGTTGTCATTTAAAAAAGACGCCCCCTTTGGCCTTTTCAACGTACGCCACTGTATATAGAATTAGAGAATTTCAATAGACGACAAATTATAAATACCTTTCGACCCCCTTCGAGCGTTTTTTTCGAGAAAAACGTGTTTTGCGAGATATTGTAGGTGTTCCAGACTTTTTTTCCACACTGTATAGTAATATAGAGAATTTCATGGAGAATTCAAATTTTCAAAAATGACATCTACAGCGCCCGGCTTTCACGAATCACCCAGTAACTTTCAAACTAATTTTAAAATGTAGCCATTTTGGTCTCCTACAACTTACTTACAAAACTTATGTTTGTATTATCGACAATAAAGGAAATTTTTCACACCGTTGACTCACCCTGTATATCTCTAGCACTGATCAAGTAAACGTGCGTTTTTGTTTCGCACAAGTAAATTACGTATTAAAACCATAATGAGTGTGTACTGGCTAGATATCTGAACTTGTTGGGGTGTGAATAACAGTAACGGATTATTTAATTTACCGTGACGAGATGCACGTTTGTTAAATTCTAGTCATTAATTATAGTTAAATTCTTCAATTCCCTGCGTTCGCGTTCATTCACAATGGGCCGCATAGATGAGCGGCCGCAAACTTTTGCTACCCTTGTCTGGATCACAAACGGGTGGTTTCTCACATACAGGGAAGTAAACAATCAGGCGCAGCCTAGTGGTGAATTGAATACTCTACAACTTTTGCTGTACCTTTCTCTATATGTATCTAAATTAAGTACTTTTGCAAAAAATATTGCTCTGAGGTTTTTTGTCGCACTAGGTGGACGCACCCTGTAGACCAGTCTGCCATCCAGATTTTACCAAACAGGGCTGATAAATACAACCCTTTTTAGTCTTCCAGCATGAAAGATTTCGGTAATAATATCTGTGCACTAGTCACTGAAACGCCCCTGTTTCTTGGTGTCCAAACTTTGGCTTTGTGACTGAACCGATTGATTTATCTTGAACGCAAAATTGGGCACGTAGAAGTTAACAGTAATTACGTCCAGGTTGAGCGGCGTATTTTTCGCAATACGCGTCCATTAGATAAATTAAAAGGGCCTACGTGCGGAGCAATTTGGCGCGAGCGCATCCCGTTTGAATTCGTTGTAGGTGGAGCGTGCCGCCGATAACTTTTCAGTGCTTGTGCGTCCGCTTGGCAGGATAAACGGAGTACCCTGTGGGAAATACTACGCGCCGGTTTCGTAAATTTCCGAAAATATTCCGGTTATTGTGGTAGTTTTAGTGGTGTTTGTGGGATGCCGGTGGACTTTCTTGGTGTGACGTAGTAAAAGGGGGTTAAAATGTTGGTTTTCTGGTAAGTTTTTGATTTTTTTTTTCGAGCAATCGGTCGACTGTAAAATAAAAATAAAATAACTGGCGTGACCAGCCTTGTTTCTAAAGGGGTCGAGGAAAAATTCCTAATTAGTTAAAAAAATCGTAATTTATCCTCGAACTGGCAAAATAAGAATTTTTTTCCTGGAGGCGTTGAAAAAAAAAATTCTCACTTTAGAAAATTGTAGTTTATCGTCGAGCTGGCACGATGAGAATTTTTTTCTCTAGGTGTGGAAAATAAATTTCACAGTTAATTAAAAAAATCAAAAATTATCTTCGAGATGGCAGAGAGTGAATTTTTTTTGGAGAGATCTACAAAAAATTAAAAACATCGTTACTTATCCTCGAACTGGCACGATGAGAATTTTTCCCTGGAGGCGTTGAAAAGAAATTTCTCAGTCATTTTAAAAAACCGTAATTTATCCTCAAACTGGCACGATGAGAATTTTTTCCTGGAAGCGCTGAAAAGAAATTTCTCAGTTAGTTAAAAAAAAATCGTAATTTATCTTCAAACCAACACGATGAGAATTTTTTTCCTGGAGGCGTTGATAAAATATTTCTCAGCTAGTCAAGAAGTTATAGTTTATCCTCGAGCTGGCACGTTGAGAATTTTTTCCTGGAGGCGTTGAAAAGAAATTTCCTCAGAAATTTCTCAGTTAATTAAAAGAATCGAAAATTATCTTCGAGATGGCAGAGAGCGATTTTTATTTGGAGGGATCAACAAAAAATTACCAATAAAACATCGTAATTTATCATCAAACTGGCACGATGAGAATTTTTTTACCGGAGGGAGGCATTAAAAAGAAATTTCTCAGTTAATTTAAAAAATCATAATTTATCCTCAAACTGGCACGATGAGAATTTTTTTACCGGAGGGAGGCGTTGAAAAGAAATTTCTCAGTTAGTTTAAAAAACCGTAATTTATTCTCAAATTGGCACGATGAGAATTTTTTTCCTGGAGACGTTGAAAAGAAATTTCTCAGTCATTTTAAAAAACCGTAATTTATCCTCAAATTGGCACGATGAGAATTTTTTTCCTGGAGACATTGAAAAGAAATTTCTCAGTTAGTTTAAAAAACCGTAATTTATTCTCAAACTGGCACGATGAGAATTTTTTTCCTGGAAGCGCTGAAAACAAGTTTCTCAGTTAGTTAAAAAAAATCGTAATTTATCCTCAAACCAACATGATGAGAATTTTTTTCCTGGAGGCGTTGACAAAATATTTCTCAGCTAGTCAAGAAATTGTGGTTTATCCTCGGGCTGGCACGATGAGAAATGTTTCCTGGGGGCGTTGAAAAGAAATTTCCTCAGAAATTTCTCAGTTAATTAAAAGAATCAAATATTATCTTCGAGATAGCAGAGAGGGAATTTTTTTTGGAGGGATCAACAAAAAATTGCCAATAAGTTAAAAACATCGTTACTTATCCTCGAACTGGCACGATGAGAATTTTTTTCCTGAAAGCGTTGAAAATAAGTTTCTCAATTAGTTTAAAAAATCGTAATTTATTCTCACACTGGCACGATGAGAATTTTTTACCGGAAGAGGCATTGAAAATAAATTTCTCAGTTAGTTTAAAAGATTGTAGTTTATCCTCAGGCTGGCACGTTGAGAATTTTTTTCTGTAATTATTGTTGAAAAGAAATTTCTCAGTAGCAAAAATTGATATTTTTCTGTAGGTAGTAACTTGACAAAATTGTATTTTATTCTCGATATTAATTCCTAAAAAATAATACCCCGCAAAGTATGATTTTCATCATATTTTACGTCCGCCCCCCCAAAACAATTACTTGATTTTCTTCCCTGGGATAAAAAATAAATTAGGGGTGTACATGTATCCATATTAACTTAGCATGTAAATGTAAATTAGTTTTTATAATATAGCGTCGAACAAATATTAAACCAAGCAAAATACGTTCTAAAATCAACAACGAAAAAAATTACAGCGCTAATAAAATATTTGATTGAAAAATATTTCAGCCTTTTTTAATCGACGTTTAAACGAGCTTTTTTTATTTGCCCTTCTACATCCTTTAATGGATTGATTGTACTCAGAATCGCTTCAGATAAAGTTTATTGAAATACAATTAAATTAAAGAGAGTTCTGCCTATGATACCAGAATCTGTCCCGGGTTTATCAGAGGGAAAATTTGAAATGTGAAAACATTTGAAAGAAAACACGGATAATTTAGCACAAGGAATGAAAAACTAAGGAGATACCGGCATCGAGAAGCGGATTACGAGGACTAAGGAAAGTTTATATATGAAATAGTTTAGGCCACCCTTACACACTACTTAATTGTTGACGAGTTATTTTACTCTAATGCAATATGTTTTCCTGTTGTTTAATGCACTTTTTGTTGTGTAAAACATTTTGTCCACTCCTTAAGTTTCACTGCCGTCCTAATTCCGGTTAGTCCGGTTAGTCGTTAAATTATCTTTTTGTCGGGGTGATAAGCTGCTTAAAGTATTAAGCAAGTACACATTTCTTTGGACAATCGTTGTCTCTTTTGAGTGTGATTCCACAACACCGCGATAAATAAATTGAATAATGCTGACTTTCCTGCTGGTAATTATTTTAAATTATTTTCCGAATTGTGCACCGAATTTTTACCATCTAAGTTAGTTAAATGAACTCTACGAGCTGCGCCAACTAGGCAGTATATATAAGTTGATAGTAGAAATTCTTATATTTCTTCAGAGGACTTCAAAGTTTGTCCTCGAGCTGGCACAGAGAGGTCCGAGTGAATGTTGTTAATTACATAACACGCTCGACCTCCGTAAGTAACATTGTGAGTACAAATCCTTCGTTTCAAGTCAGTACGCTCCTTTAACGGCGCCGTCTGGATACGTCATAAAAGTAATAAAACGCCGGAGGAACGTTCAGTCCGGGACAGTCCGCATCAGCTCCAGATCAATCCGAAGCAGTCCGCATCAATCCGAAACTGTCACCGTTTTCACTTCCGTCCGTAACCGCCGCTAGGAATTATACTAATTTTCTTGAAAATAATTTTGGTAAGAATACACAGTGGTCCGCTACTATCCGTCAGTTAAGTATAGATATTCAGAGATCTTATTGTTCGTGAGTATACCGCTGTATTATACTACTACTAACTCAAACTAGAGCTAATTAGTAATTCCTCCGTTTGTCTTTTGTTTCATAAAATATGCATCGGCTGGTTAGATTTGCTCGCTCGGGCAATCTTTAAGGCTTCAGTGCATAAAGTTTTACCGGAAGACTTAACTTACGAAAAATAGTCCTTGTTAAATGGCTCTACGTTTGTGGCAGTAGTTCGCCGTATTGTAAAACCCTCTGTATAGACAAGAATATCTATAGCTAACCGACTGCCCGCCGTTCATACTATATCCTGTTGGAAATTCCGTTTGCTTGCCGTCCGAAATCGTTTCAGCCGCGAAAACAGACACCGGTTATCCAAACTCACCGTCTTCCGAAATAAAATCGTATTCACGCGTATATATATGACTGAAAAGTCGCTGAAATATCCTATTTATTGATTTGTTCATTACTGTTTTAATAAATAAATACGTTGGTAAATTCACGAGTTATTATTTCAGTTATTTATTTCTAATTAACCCGTTTGAGAAATTGTCCAAGTTCAGGTGACAAGACAATCATTTTAAGACCCCTGGACAAATAACCGTATCCCCATCTGTTAGCTACCCCTAAACGTTCTCCCCTCGGAAACCAGTGGACTTTACCACGGAATTTTAGATTCTGCCGAAATTAATTAATGTAATAGAGAAGAAACTTTTGAGTATTTACGAAATTTTTTTTCTTACCTCTTCGGGCTGATAGCCACTTTACTATGCTTTAAATCTAACCACCTAAATAAGGTTAAAAATGTTTCCATTTCTCCTGGCCCATCACGTATGCGTACAGTGTCGCCAGCAGAAAGTTTTAGTCCTCTCGAAAAACGACGTGTAGTTTATCAAGCAGCGAAAAGTTATCTCCTAAAGTCCTGGGGTCCAAAAGGGCTTAGAAATTAGAAAAAAATCGTTGATTCTCAAGATTAAAAGGTGCAAAGCAAGTACCGATGACACAAACTATTGTGTGGCAAGGCGTTAGGTTTGTAAAACTTTCATCACCACACCCAGAATCACAGCTTGTTAAGAATTTAATTTAACTTTACGTGTCTCGTTCCTAGCAAACTAATTCGAGTTTGCGAAATGTACGTACAATGTATGTATTATTCATTTAAAACCGAGTTTCCACTCCTCGTAATGTGCGTAGTAATTGAACTGGAACTTTAAAGTTTACTGGAAAGTTGAAATAGTATAAGTTTGATATGTTTACTTAGGTGGGCGATTTTGCTAGCGCTCGGCTTCCGTCATTTCTCGGCGAGAAGTAATGAAAAACAAATAATTAAACTTTTTCCAAAACGTATATAGGAGAATACACTCGTTTTATCCCGCCATATCGTGACAGGAAACTCCGGGCGTTAATCAGGCCGCGCGAGAAATTTGTTGAAATTTCATACGAAAAATAAATAAATTATTCCCTCCTCGCGAAGTATACGTTACTTTGTGTACATTACGCCGGCAAACATTTAAACACCGAGATTAAAAATGCACGCAGCAAAACATTAGACGTTTTACGACTCCCATTCATATCATAAATATTTATCAAGATGGCTAGTAAATCACAATAAAGGATTGCTGTGTAAATATATAGACTTGTTTAAAAGTTTAGCACATTTTTTTCTAGCATTTATTTTGGTTGATATTTGATAGGCATTAAGCGTATCATTTAGGATATGTTACAATGATTTAAGGTAAACTGATCGGCGCCAAAGGGAACTTTCAATTTTTCTTTTGGTCTCCTAAATATATAATAATTGTATACAATGGTGTTGATTTATCGCCGCTTGGCAGATACCGTTCTTTATATTAATATTGGATATTTTTTATAAACGAAATAGCAGCAGATTTGTGTCAGAAATGATCACAAAGTTAGTTTAAAGTGATTTATTTTACTGTGGTTGGGATTCCTGTCAGGAGGCTGTAGATTTTTTTTTTATATTTTCGTTTTTAAGTTCTTCATCAATCTCTCAAGTAGGATTTTTTATTTTAAGTTATAGTTTTTTAAAATTTGGATCCAAAATTAATTTTTTATTGAAACATTTTTTTCCAATTAAAATCAGTCTCCAGATCACAAATATATGAAGATTTGCCCAATTTAGTTTTAAATCTTTGTTTGTAATTAAATAGATAATAGATTTGCCGAAATAGAATTTTATTTTTTTATTTTTGACAGCTGCCAAAATCAGTGTCAAATTCGAAATTTTACTAGTATGTTTATTGTAATTTTGAAAACAATGCGAGTTTTTATAGAAAAAGAGATAAAATTCTTTAGATCTTCTATTTTTATAATTAAAATTAAAATAATGGTTTCGCCTCTGGTAGCTGTCAAATTTTCTGTCAACTAACGAAAATGACGTCTAATAATTATTCGAACAAATGAAGGTACTAAACGGACAATTTTCTATAGGTACCGGAGGTATTGAATGCGATAATAGTTTAAAAAAAACATTTGTTGGTAACTGTCAAAATTGCTGTCAAATTTTAAAATATGCAAGTTTGGGTCTTCCTTAATTTTGGAAGCAATGTGAATTTTCATTAAAAAAAGGATTTAAGTGTTTTTTTAAATTTGCTAGTTCCATAATAATTGATATAAAAATACATTTTTTGATTTTGACAGCTGTCAACATTTCTGACAACCTAATAAAAATACCATTTAATAATTATTTCAATAAATTGAAGTACAGAGCAGACCATTTTCTATAGGTTTTGCAGGTACTAAATACGAAATTGATGTAAAAAAATATTATGATTTTTTGGCAGTTGTCAAAACTGCTGCTAATTTAAAAACATGCAAGTATATCTTTTTCGTATTACTTTCGTATTCAATGCCTCCAAAACCTATCGAAAAATGTTTGTTAAGTACTTTAATAATAATAAAATGTCACTTTTATGAAGTTGACAGAAATATTGACAACTGTCAAAGGTTGCAACTTTATTTTAATATCAATTACTGACCTAGAAAGTTTTAAAACATTTTATGTATCTTCTTCTATGAAAACGAACATTATTTTCAAAATTACGAAAGATATACTTGTAAATTTTTAACTTTGACAACAATTTTGACATCTGTCAACCAACATAATATTTTTTTGACATCAATTTCGTATTCAGCACCTTCAAACCTTCCAAAAAAATGTTTGGTAAGTACGTTTGTTTGTTTAAATAATTATAAAATGCCATTTTTAATAAGTTGATAAATTTTGACAGCTGTCAAAAGTGAAAACTTTATTTTATTATCTATTATGGGGCTAGCAAATTTCAAAACACTTTATAGGTCTTCTTCTATGAGATTTCACGTTATTTTCAACAGTACGAAAGGCACACTTGCATTTTTTAAAATTTGACAGCAGTTTTGACAGCTACCAACAAATATAATATTTTTTTACAATTTCCTATTAAGTTCCTTCAAAGCCTATAAAGAAATGTCTGCTTGGTAATTTAATTTGTTGAAATAATAATAAAATGGTATTTCTAATAAGTTGACAGAAATTTTGACAGCTGTCAAAGGTTACAACTTTATTTTAATATCAGTTACTGACCTAGAAAGTTTCGAAACATTTTATGTATCTTCTTCTATGGAAATCTACATTATTTTCAAAATTACGAAAGATATACTTGTAAATTTTTAAATTTGACATCAATTTTGACATCTGTCAATCAACTTAACATTTTTTTGACATCAATTTCGTATTCAGTGACTCCAAAACTTATAAAAAACTGTTTGTTAAGTACGTTCATTAGTTTAAATAATTATAAAATGTCACTCTCATTAAGTTAAAAAATTTTGGCAGCTGCCAAAAGTTACAATTTTATTTTATTATCTATTATGGGGTTAGCAAATTTCAAAACACTTTATAGCTCTTCTTCTATGAGAATTCACGTTATATTCAAAAGTACGAAAGGCACACTTGCATTTTTTTAAATTTGACAGCCGTTTTGACAGCTATCAACAAATATATTTTTTTTTACAATTTCCTATTCAGTTCCTCCAAAGCCTATAGAGAAATGTCTGCTTGGTAATTTAATTTGTTGAAATAATAATAAAATGGCAGTTCTATTAAGTTGACAGAAATTTTGACAGCTGTCAAATGTTACAATTCTCTTTAATATCAATTACTGACCTAGAAAGTTTTAAAACATTTTATGTAGCTTCTATGAAAATCAACGTTATTTTCAAAATTACGAAAGATATTACTTATAAATTTTTAAATTTGACAGCAAGTTTGACATCTGTCAACCAACATAATATTTTTTTGACATCAATTTCGTATTCAGCACCTCCAAAACTTACAAAAAAATGTTTGTTAAGTACGTTTATTTGTTTAAATAATTATAAAATGTCATTTCCATTAAGTTGAAAAATTTTGACAGCTGTCAAAAACGAAAACTTTATTTTATTACGTATTATGGAACTAATAAATTTCAAAACACTTAATAGCCCTTCTACTATGGGAAATCACGTCATTTTCAAAATTACGAAAGGCACACTTGGATTTTTTAAATTTGACAGCTACCAACAAATTTAATATATTTTTTTGCAACAATTTCGTATTCAGTTCCTCCTTGCCAGCCTGTAGAGAAATGTCTGCTTGGTACTTTAATTTGTTGGAGTAATTAATAAATGGCATTTTCATTAAGTTGCAGAAATTTTGACAGCTGTCAAAAGTAAAAACTGTATTTTAATATCAATTATGGAACTAGCAAATTTTAAAAAACACTTGATTTTCCATCTATGGAAAAATCACATTATTTGCAAAATTATAGAAGACAAACCTGCATTGTTTTAAATTTGACAGCAATTTTGACAGCTACGAACAAACATAATAATTTTATGAAATTAATTTTTTATTCAGTACCTCCAGAACCTATAGACAAATAGATTTTTAAGTACTAAATCCATTTGTGGAAATAATTATTAAACGCTATTTTTTTTCAGTTGACAGAAAATTTGACAGCTGTCAAAAGTAAAAACGTTAAAAATATTTGATATCTCTTCTTTTACGAAAAATCACATTGTTTTAAAAATTACGAAAGACATACATTTCAATTATTAAATTTGACAGTGATTTTGACAGCTGTCGAGAAGAAATGAAAATTCTATTTTGGCAGATCTATTATCTAGTTGCTTAAAACTAAACTGGGCAAATACAATAAACAATTAAATGCCTTTTCCCTTGAGCTTGAGTAAAAACATATAAATGTAAAAATTATATATATTAACTTGGAAACCTTTTTTTTGGCAACGACTGCACGTAAATTGGTATCAGCCCTGAGCCAAGCTCTCAATTTTTTTCATTAAGTGTATTGTACATACAAAGAAAGCTACTCCACATTATTTAGAATTTCTCATGTTCTTCAAGCCTCTTTTATTTACAAACGACGTTTTTTATTTGCGTTTGTATATAAATAGGATCATGTTTCAATCATTTTGTACAGAAAAAAACGGGATCTATGTAATTTTTTTCCATCAGAACAATGTCAACATCAACATCCAGATAAAGTAGACTGTATAGAAATTTTGCACGTACTCAATCGCAACATATATTTGATATAGGATTTTTACGAGCATCCTGCATTATCCTCCGTAAATCTGTCTTCGACACGGAGTTCGACTATTACGAGAGATATCACAATTATATTTTCTCGCTGTACTTGGAAAAGTTGAAAGTTGGCAGCAGTGTCGGTTTGCCACGGCTTAAGAGGGGAAACCGAGTAAAGTCGTTTGTAAGGAACTTTTCTCAAACTTTCTTTTAATATATGAGAAAGTTTAAGTATTGCAAAAGACCTGCTTACTATTTAAATCCAGCCATGCATAATTTTTCTTTATTTAATGCTTTTAAAGAATTAGGAAGTCCAAGGAAGCAGGAGGAAAATATTTACAAATATTTAAAGCAAGGGAAAAGTAATACCTAGATCTGGTCTTTGTGAAATCTCATTTGATAAATAAAAAATAAATACACCCCATCAGCTACTTGGAGGATTAAATTATGATTCCTTTTTGATGCTCGGTTATCTGAATGAATTTTTACGGGGGCAGCTTTTAAGCAAATTCCTTCGGCTGATAGAAATGAAGGTAGCAATGCTCGTTTGAATTCCCTTGGGGGATTCCCTGGCTACCGCTTGCAGTAAACCCGAATTCTCGATTCAATGTATGAGTCACGTAAGCGAATCGAACACCTGGGGGACGCTTCGGACCAGATATTGCCAAGATACGTTTCAATATAATCAAATTTCCATCTGTTATGCGTCTGCAAAGGTTTAAAAGGTCTACAGCAATACCCAATTGACTGATACGCAAATGGGTATTGAGGGATGCAATTTTGTTGAGTGTACCTTGTACAGGGGTGGGTTCTGTTTAAAAGGATGGCGACGTTTCGTAATGCAAAAGGTTTGGAAAATTGTGTGGTTCTTAGACGAGGTGCGTAAATTAATTCCCACTTTTATTCCCACCACAAAATAGTGGTGAACTTCCCCAGCATTTTTTCTCGTATTCAACACCAGTTTAATTTATGGCGAAAGAGCCAGGTGCAGAACGATTACAATATATTGAATGTTTGTACATTTATTGTGATTTTCCTACAGTTGGGATTTAAATAATTTACTCGTGGTCCTCGACCTATATGAAGAAAAATCATCGCATTCTCAATCACCCCTTTCAATGTATTTTCGCTTTTGTAGAAGAATCGAGACAGCCTCCAAGTTACTTGATTCTATTTTAGATACAAATCACAGATGTAATATATTTAATGAAAGATTTGAAATAAAAACAACATATAACAAATAAAATTCGCTTTATTTAATTAAAATAAGTTTACATGTGTATATTATACTAATTCATTTTTATTTATCCAGGAATTATGTTGATTATTTAAACCAAGCCACTTGACGTAGAGCTTGTTCGTAAAACTGTCTCCGCAAGATATATATCGGGGTGTTTTACTTTCTGAATTTCATACTCATAAAATCCTCCTTGAATTTCTTTACCTTCCCGATCTTCCAAAATATAAGTAGTGGGGTTTGTATTTCGTACTTTCCGTATCTTAAAAACTTCATTTGACCAATGGGAGTATTTCTTTTTGAAAAAGCTTCTCGGTATTTACTTTTTCTTACCGAGTCACCTTCTTTAAATTTTTGTTTCTGTGGATCTACTGTTTTTAGATGGGTATGCACATGTTGTAGTAAATGCTGTTCCTCTTTCTTCGTTACATTTTTTGGTTTCATACCAGTAATTTTGTGTTTAGTGTTATTATATTTTTCTACAATTTCCGATAAAATATTTAACCATTTGTAGTTTCCTTGTAAACTAAATTTTCGCCACATTAAGAGAGAATATAGACTTATCAATAATATAAAATGATGCCATCGAAAAATACGTACTTCAACTTCCACTTCGCGTTTTTCTTACGTTTACTTTTGAATACTTTATAGCATATCATATAATTTATAATTAGCGGAAAATTGCAAAACTGGAATAATTCGAATAATTAAAACCCGGCTCATTTTATGTCGTTAAACGTAAAATATGTTTCGTTTCATAAATAAATGTACAAAGTAATATATCCCGTGTGGAATTTATTTTCGAGACTGTTTAAATAAGATATATAAAGGGCAAATTTAAGACGTCTACAAACCCAAGCTGAGTTTCTCCCATCATCTCTTCAATAATATAAATCAAAGGCAACTGCTAAGTAATAAATTAATTGAAAAGCAGAAGCCTTCCTCTTTAAAATGTTTTTTTTTCCATAATTCAATAAATATTACAGAAGTTATTACATTTTCTTTCTAAAAGCGCACCCAATTTCGAGAGCCAATGGTTGGATATGCCGCTCCATCCGTCCCCTCTCTGGCCGCGAGTTCCTTAATTATTATTTAATCAAAAACCGTTGCGGCTATGAAAAAAGGAGCTTAAAACTTATTTTACAATTCTCTTTCTTTGCTTGATATGCATTATTTATAAATGACTTTGTTTAGGCTTTATACAAGCATAATAATAACAAACATATCCAAATTGATATACTTATATTGATGTTTCATCTCTAAACATGCTATTATTAAATTCATTGGACTATCTTTAATACATTATGAATATTGGATTAAAAATTATAAAATTCAAAAGGTCTAAAGACATATTATTAAAAAAATTTTTTAACTCACCACAAAATTCATATATTATGGTCACCAATTAAAAAACGAAGTCCACAAGAAGACGTACATATTCTTTCGCTATTAGTAGCTTATCAGGTGGACGATAAATCTCGCAAAACAAAGTTATTTACTGGAATTTATATTTTACAATTAATAAACTGTCATGTAACCATAAGAAACAAATTTCTATAATTAATGCCGCCTACATTTTCATGCTTTCTTATAAAATACTCTACCTCTCTTTATTCGAGACTTGTTGTCTATAAACAACCTTATTCAAGCCTTATATTGGCCCAATAATAACAAAATTATCTAATATATTTATTGATGTTCCATTTCTGAACATGCAAATATGTTGAATCCAAAAAAAAAATTGTTGAAAACACTTTAGAACGCTATGATTGTCGAATAATGCAAAAACAAAATACTCTGCAGGACTATATGTCATACAGCATTGAATTAAATTGCAGAATCCATAACATTCAAAGCAAAACGTAAAACATTTAAATAAAAATTATTAATCTTCACAAAAAATTAATATAATCTAGTTTTAGTTTAATTGTGACATTATGACGTTAAAAATTCCCTATTTTTAATTTGATTCTGACATTGATATTCAAAAAATAATATAACCTCATTCTAATGTCAAATTGACATTAACGAAACAAATTGATATAACCTAAATCCAATATCAGTCTAACATTAATTGACATTGATGTCAAAAATAAATCAAAATAAACTAGTTTTATTCTACCCTGACATTGATATCAAAAATTAATTAGTAATAAAAATATATCACTCTCTTTTAGAGAGGCCTATTCCTTTGTATCTTATTTAACAATTCTCTTTCTTTGCTTGGTGACCATAATGTATGAATTTTGTGGTGAGTTAAAAAAATTTCTAATAATTTGTCTTGAGACGTTTTGAATTTTATAATTTTTAATCCAATATTCAAAATGTATTAAAGATAGTCCAATGAATTTAATAATAGCATGTTTAGA
Organism: Rhagium mordax; assembly: GCA_963680705.1. Taxonomy (NCBI): domain Eukaryota; kingdom Metazoa; phylum Arthropoda; class Insecta; order Coleoptera; family Cerambycidae; genus Rhagium; species Rhagium mordax. Next base: position 110,130,167 of record OY796657.1, read on the forward strand.
GATGAAACATCAATATAAGATTCAAGAGTATGGCATAACGACGTAAAATGAAAACGGCCACCTTATCCAATTTATTAGCCTTTGTACGCAGATATTGTCCATTTTCGGTTAAATCAGAACCCATGTTCTAAAGTGCTTTATATAATATTACCGCTTTTCATATAATCTTCTTCCAGGCCATTTATGTAGCCTCTGGGATAATAAATTGTATTATTGTTATTATTATGTGGGAAATAGCGAATCGGAACGATAAAAAAATAGCACTGCAACAGCTGACATGCGTCTCAATACTGAAACTAGGTTATTAGAACAGCAGCTGTGTTATTATTAGTCTGTTTACCTTGTACGTACGCTACTTCAGTTGTCACAAGGTGGCGCTACACTACGCTACGTTCCTCTGTTAATTCCAGTGACCATCAAACATTTTATTGTAATTTTATTTCAAGAAATGAAAATCACTTTTGAATAGAATAAATTCGTCATTAGATGTATTTGACTATACATTTTTTTCCCTGCCTTTAGTAACACCCTGTGGATCATTGCAATTTAAAAAAATTTAAGAATTTCCCGTCTCATTTCGCCCAATAAATTTGGGCTCATAAAAGGCGTCCTATATATCTCAATGTGGTACAAACAAACAATCCGCAGAGCAGGGTTTTATTAATACCCTACGTATAATATATTACGTTCCTCGGCGATTCGTCCTACCCACATAATGCCTCACTCATGCCTGCGCTTTCGATAGATAAGAACACAATAAGTATTTAAATTCATCTTCTTTTCACATGAGAATCTTTGTTGGAAACAGAATGTGCTGAGAAAGCCAAATCGTCGGACCATTTTATTGGTGCATTTATGCGGAAATAATGACGGTGAATATTCGATATTCTTAAAATAAGGAATACCCGAGTGACTGCCTCACGCAGATTTGTTTACTTCTATATGTGTGACCAATATGAGGAAATCTTGCAACAAAAAGGTACTAAACATAAATAAAAAAATAATAAAGAAGAAAAACACAAAGGTCTTGTTCCCACAAAATTCTTTTTTTTTATTTTTTATTTTTTTTTTATTGCAACCGGTTTCGTGATCTAAATCTTACATCACATCATCAGGCCACAAGAATTTCTATAAATACCAAAGGTTTGTCAAAATTAGCATTATTGAAAAATATTGTCCAATTTTTTAAAAAACTAATAAATTTTATGTAAAAATATATGGACTGGAATTTATTTATTGTTATTAATTAATTTTAAATTAATCAAAATTAAAAACACAAAAGACAATGTACGCGGACAACAGATTAAAATTTAAAAATAACGTCCTTAACTTCTTCAATATGAACAACCCACATGGGATTAATTCTACGTTAAAAAAATAATATTTTATCCTGCATTTTTTATACTTTGTATTGGCATAAAGGACACAAGAAACCGCCTTCCGGTTTAAAAGGAAATGTACTGCTATTGTTTCAATTGTAGCCCTTTCGATAGTTTGTATGAGACTGAAAGATATGGGGTATTCTTCCCTACCTACAAAATAATAACAATAAAACAATTTATTATCCCAGAGGTTACACAAATGGCCTGGAAGAAGAATATATGAAAAACGGTAATATTATATAAAGCACTTTGGAACATGGAATCTGATTTAACTGGAAATGGACCATATCTGCGTACAAAGGATAACAAATTGGATTATGGTTGACGTTTTCATTTTACGTCTTTTACCGTATTCTTGAATCTTATTACAGGGTAGTTTAAAAAGCTATGCAGATGTAAGTCATTTCCGGCTAACCTGCATATATTTTGAAGTATATTTTATGGGCAGAAGAAATACAATATCGTCCAGAAAGAACAAAAATTAGAGTGCTAGTGGTTCACTTCCTGTTGAACCGGATGAGGACTTTTTTTGAGTTTTATGCGTTTGTGACGAATTAACACCATGTCGCATCTCTAAGCCTCCGTAATATTTTGGGCAAGTCGAAAGTAACGCACTTGTACGACATTTCCGGATAAACCGGACATAACATGTCTTATAGAAATACCTGCTTATGATGGAAATGGAGCGCCGTCTCATGTTATGTAATAAAATACATGATATTAACCCTTACAACTTTGACGTTGGTCCTGCAACTTTTGTTAGATGTGCAGCCGTTCAACTGCTCTTAGATTACTTCCGCAAAAATGTTACAAGGGCTGTTTTAAAATTCCTATCCTATTTTAAAACGCCATGAAATAAACCGGCCTCGTTAGACTTCGCCCCTGGTACAACAATATCAAATTTACGCTCTTGTATTTCTAGACTTACGGACGATACAGCTTTCGTCCCCGAGTTAAGAGTATTTCGAGCTGCGACTAATTTGCTGCGATAATGAAAAAAAGGGAAAAAAGACCATTGTGACTGAGCGATCACATATATTCTATATATTAAAGAGGAGACGTCAGAAACAGTAGGCATTTCTCAACGCTGTGTCCTGCAACTTAAAATTTCCTGTAGTGTCCTCTCCAAGGACGAGCCGCTCGAAACGCTCATTCTTATCAGTTACGTTGGATAAATAGTACGGTGCGGAAAGTGACAGGTCGATAGAGTTTGTAGCGTTGCTTAATTGCTAAATTCAGGGACAGAACGTGATGGAAATTTAGTATGGTTTGCCTAAGTGCACGCACGACGTCGCAAAAAGGTCTTTGCTGACGTTATCATCCCTTAAAATTATTCCAGGAGCTTTTACAATACATAAAGTATGGAGAAGAGCAAATGTCAGAAGTACGTCTTTACCCACGACCGGCGGAGGTCAGGAATAATCATAACCTCCTGCTGCTATTGACGGCAGTGTGTAAAATTATCCTATCTTAGCTAGTGCCGTTTGTACAAAAATTTTGCAAGTGGGTATTTTTTCTCTGTGCTGCGATTAAAACGAAATCGTACACTTCTCCTCCTAATGGAACAAACAGCTCTTTCGATTTACGACAGTAATTAATGGTTGCATAATACAATTTTATCAGACTAACATTTTATCGTTAGCCGGTGTTATCGCAAAATAACTTTTACGACTTAATAAAAATATCTTTTATGAATAGGAAACGCTAGTTTCAGCTTGAACATATCAAATGTCTTTGTTGGCAATATTTAATATTGAAGAGCATAATATTACCGTACCTATATGTTTTATGTTATCTACTTTCATCATGATTTTCTTTGCGATTCTCAGTAATGTTCCATAATGTTTTAAGCGCTTTTTTCGTAGCCGCAACGGTTTTGATTAAATAATTAAGGAACTCGCGGCCAGAGAGGGGACGGATGGAGCGGCATATCCAACCATTGGCTCTCGAAATTGGGTGCGCTTTTAGAAAGAAAATGTAATAACTTCTGTAATATTTATTGAATTATAAAAAAAAAACATTTTAAAGAGGAAGGCTTCTGCTTTTTAATTAATTTATTACTTAGCAGTTGCCTTTGATTTATATTATTGAGAAGATGATGGGAGAAACTCATCTTGGGTTTGTAGACGTCTTAAATCTGCCCTTTATATATCTTATTTAAAAAGTCTCGAAAAAAAATTCTTCACGGGATATATTACTTTGCACATGTATTTATAAAATGAAAAGAAGCCAACATATTTTACGTTTAACGACATAAAATGGGCCGGGTTTTAATTATTCGATTTATTCCAGTTTTGCAATTTTCCGCTAATTATAAATTATATGATATGCTATAAAGTATTCAAAAGTAAACGTAAGAAAAACGCGAAGTGGAAGTTGAAGTACGTATTTTTCGATGGCATCATTTTATATTATTGATAAGTCTATATTCTCTCTTAATGTGGCGAAAATTTAGTTTACAAGGAAACTACAAATGGTTAAATATTTTCTCGAAAATTGTAGAAAAATATAATAACACTAAACACAAAACTACTGGTATGAAACCGAAAAATGTAACGAAGAAAGAGGAACAGCATTTACTACAGCATGTGCATAGCCATCTAAAAACAGTAGATCCACAGAAACAAAAATTTAAAGAGGGTGACTCGGTAAGAATAGGTAAATACCGAGAAGCTTTTTCAAAAAGAAATAGTCCCAATTGGTCAAATGAGTTTTTAAGATACGGAAAGTACGAAATACAAACCCCACTACTTATATTTTGGAAGATCAGGAAGGTAAAGAAATTCAAGGAGGATTTTATGAGTATGAAATTCCGAAAGTAAAACACCCCGATATATATCTTGTGGAGACAGTTTTACGAACAAGCTCTACGTCAAGTGGCTTGGTTTAAACATCAACATAATTCCTGATTAATAAAAATGAATTACACAATGTAAACTTATTCTAAATAAATATAACGAATTTTATTTGTTATACATTGTTTTTATTTCAAATACACATGTGATTTGTATCTAAAATAGGATCAAGTAACTTTGAGGCTCTCTCGATTCTTCTACAAAAGCGAAAATACATTGAAACGGGTGATTGAGAATGCGATGATTTTTCTTTATCCTTATAGGTCGAGGACCACGCGTAAATTATTTAAATCCCAACTGTATGAAAATCACAATAAATGTACAAACATTCAATATATTGTAAGCGTTTTGCACCTGGCTCTTTCGCCATAAATTAAACTGGTGTTGAATACGAGAAAAAATGCTGGGGCGGCGACCTTCGTTTGCTTGCTCTGGTCCCTATTGTTTGTGGCTCTGCAATCGTCACCTGTGTGTGCCATTTTTGCAAGAAGAAAATGAAACTACCGAAATACTTCAAGAGCAAGCAGAAATCGCCGATGACTACGAAGAAAGTAATGATTCATAACGTTTAATATTGTATTATTTTAACTATTCCTTTTTATTATCTAGAAAATAAAAAAGCGACCAATTTTTATTATAATGTTTAATGATTCGTTTAAAAATTTCCGCTAAAAATATTATTTCAAATATTATTTACAAAAAGTGCGCCCATATCACCCGATTATTACGACGTTTGTCAAGTAGAAGCCGGGTACGTTACCCCTGCAAACTTAATTTATTTCACTACATGCACAAAGCACTAGTCGAAGACACAAAAATAATTTGGTTAATTCTATGAGGTTCTAATTAATTTTATTTTTTGAAAAAAGTACTATACAGCCACAAACGAATTTTTTTTATGTTTAACAGTTTCAAGAGCTTCACACATTGCACAATCAAAATTTGCGATATGCTACTTAAACCTAGTTAGAATTGAACGTCTTGGTTGTCCAACATTCTTTAAATTGCAAACTTTACAGCTAATATCGCACATTCTCAAGTTGCCCCAAAAGTTGCAATCCCTTTCAGTGAATAGCTGCCACAACATGTCTTTGAGAGCTCTATTAAGACTGCGTCATTCGGACTCGATATGACTTTTGAAGTTTTAGTTTGAAAGAGCCGACCAGTTCCGAAGAGTTTCCTAATTATTTTATTCAATTAAAGTTACAGGGCAACCGTTGCTCCTGGCTCTATCCTTAATCAACGTCATCCGTTAGTCAAATCCTTCCATATTAAGGGAGAAAATTAATAGGCGATCAACTAAGAAGTGAAAACTAGTTATTTTGGAGAGGGCACAAAAGTTTTGGGAATTGCCTTATTTATTTAAGAAAGTAGAAACGTGATACGTTAATTCATTGGAAAAAAATTGATAAACTGGTGGATCAAAGATATCCAAATTCGATTTGATATCTCCCTTATATTAAAATGAAAACCTCCCTAGCCATGTGGCAGCGATAAAAAGCCCACCCACTTCGCGAAATGAATTATGCCTAGCCGTCGAGTCAACTCAATTTTAAAAACAAAAACCGTGTACAAGCGAACATATCCATCTGGTGCGTTCCACACGCGAAACAACAGTCACGTTCCCATAAACAGCGGCACATAAAAAAACTTAAAACTCCTGTTTTCCCTCGGATATATCACATCGACGACGAATAAATTCAGTTGTGCGTCAACCCCCGGAACTGTTTAGTGTTGCCGGCCCTTTTTATACCCGATAAATCCGCGATTCGGATAATAGGGTAACGGATGACCAGTCAAACTGTCTCCGGCATCAGATAGTGCACGTTCTATTGATTCAAATTTTCACCCCTTTTGAAAAATATGTTGAATAGCATGTTCGGGTCGGGGATGACACGGTGTCGTAGGGAGAAAGGCGTAAACACTTATACGCCTACGTAACCAGCTATTATACCAATTTCCGCTCGGCTAGTCCGGTCCCGATTGGAAAAATCATGAAAAGCAAAAGCTGGAGTTGTCGGGAGGTAGCAGACACGTTTTTGACGTTCACTCAATATGTTTTTTTTTTCTGTGATATACAGGGTGAGAACAAAATCATGCCAAACATGATAAAAGAAAATTTAAAAACACCCTGTATATTATTCCACCGTAAGATGCTCCATTGAATACTCTACACAATTTTCGGTACCTTTCCCTATATCTAACTGGAAAGAGTCCCGTTTCTAATATCCAAGGCGACTTTATCTTTTTCGAGACACGAAACGCTACTTTACATTATAATGATTTACTGAATGAAACGCTTTATGCCATTCTTTTCACCTTTGTCTCATATTCTGTAACTGTGATATATCGCAGACAAAAAACTCTTTGTTCCCTTGGCTATCTGCGACGAGCAATTAAAACCTGAAGCTCGAAAACAATGGAACAACTTAACTTTATTTTATTTCTCTTGTCCGAACGTAAAACATTTATTGTAATAATATATTTACTTAAGTATCCGTCATTAGTTTCTTTATTTGGAAACCGTCGAGACGTATATCAAGAGGGCATATTTCTTCGTAAAATCCAGACGTGTGTCGTCGCCAACCCCTTAACCGCCACGGCCGCCCCTTGTGAAATACCAAATGGCATCATATTGTGTCTGGCACATTGCTGAAAGGTAATTTTATGAGAAAGGCACGCCAGTTTTCGGTGTTTTTATTGGGATTGCTCTACAGAAGTTGCCTTAAGGTATCCAATGATCAATGGATGATATCATGTCAATGGATCCAATGATATCCAATTATATGATTCAATGATTTCGTCCTAATAGGATCATCCAATAGGAATAGAATATCCTTGATAGCTGTCAAAATCACAGTCAAATTTAATCATAAAAGAAGAAATATAAAACATTATTTTTTTTTCATTTCTATAATTGATATTAAAATAACATTTTTACTTTTGACAGCTGTCAAAATTTCTGGTAACTTAACGATAATGCCATTTAATAATTTCTTCAATAAATTAAAGTACCAAGCAGATATTTCTCCATAAGCTTTGGAGGAATGAAATTGTTGTAAAAGAAATATTATATTTGTTGGTAGCTGTCAAAACTACTGTCAAATTTAAAAAAATGCAAGTGTGCCTTTCGTAATTTTTAAAATAACGTGAATTCCCATAAAAGAAGAACTATTAAGTGTTTTGAAATTTGCTAGCCCCAAAATGGATAATAAAATATAATTTTCACTTTTGACAGCTGTCAAAATTTTTCAACTTAATGAGAATGGCATTTTGTAATTATTTAAACAAATAAACGTAGTTAACAAATATTTTTTTATGAGTTTTGGAGGTACTGAATACAGAATTAATTTCATAAAATTATTAGGTTATGTTTGTTTGTAGCTGTCAAAATTGCTGTCAAATTTAAGATTATGCAAGTTTGTCTTCCATAACTTTATAAACAATGTAGATTGCCATAGAAGAGACATCAAATGTTTGCTAGTTCCATAATTGATATTAAAATACAGTTTTTACTTTTGACAGCTGTCAAAATTTCTGGCAACTTAATGAAAATGCCATTAATAATTTTTTCAAAAAATTAAATTAACAAGCAGACGTTTCTCTAAAGGCTTTGGAGGAACTAAATACGAAATTGTTGTAAAAGAAATATTATATTTGTTGCTAGCTGTCAAATTTTAAAAAATATAAGTGTGCCTTTCATAATTTTGAAAATAACGTGAATTCCCACGAGAGAACAGCTATTAAGTGTTTTGAAATTTGCTAGCCCCATAATAGATAATAAAATAAAGTTTTCACTTTTGACAGCTGTCAAAATTTTTCAACTTGATGAAAATTACATTTTATAATTATTTAAACAAATAAACGTACTTAACAAATATTTTTTTATAAGATTTGGAGGTAATTACTGAATACAGAATTAATTTCATAAAATTACTAGGTTATGTTTGTTTGTAGCTGTCAAAATTGCTGTCAAATTTAAGATTATGCAAGTTCGTCTTCCATAACTTTATAAACAATGTGGATTTCCATAGAAGAGACATCAAATGTTTGCTAGTTCCATAATTGATAATAAAATACAGTTTTTACTTTTGACAGCTGTCAAAATTTCTGGCAACTTAATGAAAATGCCATTTAATAATTTTTTCAACTAATTAAATTAACAAGCAGGCGTTTCTCTAAAGCCTTTCGAGGAACTGAATACGAAATTGTTGTAAAAGAAATATTATATTTGTTGCTAGCTGTCAAATTTAAAAAAATACAAGTGTGCCTTTCGTAATTTTTAAAATAACCTGAATTCCCATAAAAGAAGAGCTATTAAGTGTTTTCAAATTTGCTGGCCCCATAATAGATAATAAAATAGAGTATTCACTTTTGACAGCTGTCAAAATTTTTCAACTTAATGAGAATGACATTTTATAATTATTTAAACAAATGAACGCACTTAACAAACATTTTTTGTTTTGGAGGTACTGAATACGAAATTTATGTCAAAAAAATATTATGTTGGTTGGCAGATGCCAAAATTGCTGTCAAACCTAAAAATCTACAAGTATATCTCTTGTAATTTTGAAAATAATGTTGATTTCCAGAGAAGATACATAAAAAACTCTCTAGTTCAGTAGGTACTTGATATTAAAATAAAGTTGTAACCTTTGACTGCTGTCAAAATTTCTGTCAACGTCAAAAAAGTGACATTTTATTATTATTTCAACAAATTATAGTACTTAAGAAACATTTTTCAATCGGTCTAAAGGTATTGAATACGAAAGTGATACGAAAAAGATATACTTGCATATTTTTAAATTTAGCAGCAGTTTTGACAGCTACCAAAGTACACAATATTTTTTGAAATCAATTTCGTATTTAGTACCTACCTTCATAACCTAAAAAAATTATCTGCTCGATACTTCAATTTGTTGATATAATTATTAAATGGCATTTTTATTAGGTTGACAGAAATATTGACAGCTGTCAAAATTAAAAAATGTATTTTAATGTCAGTTATGGAACTAACAAGGTACTGAATACGAAAGTAATACGTAGGTAACAGATATTTTTAAATTTAGCAGCAGTTTTGACAGCTACCAAAAAACATAATATTTTTTTGAAACATATTTCGTATTCAATACCTCCGAAACCTATAGCAAAATGTCTGCTTTGTACTTTAATTTGTTCAAATAATTATTAAATGTCATTTTTATTAAGCTGACAGAAAATTTGACAGCTGCCAAAAACGAAACCATTATTTTAATTTTAATAATAAAAATCGAAAGATTTTGATTTAAAGAAGTGTATATCTCTTTTTCTATAAGCACTCACGTTGTTTTTAAAATTACACAAAACATACTAGTAAAATTTCAAATTTGACACTGATTTTGACAGCTGTCAAAAATAAAAAAGAAATGAAGATTCTATTTTGACAAATCTATTATCAATTTAATTTAAATCAAAGATTTAAAACTAAATTGGACAATTCTTTATATATTTGTGACCTGTAGATCGATTTTAATAAAAAAAATATTTTTTAATGAAAAATCAATTTTAGATCCAAATTATAAAAAATCATAACTTAAAATAAAAAATCCGGCTCGAGAAATTGTAGAAAAATTTAAAAACAAATATTTAAAAAAAATTAGATGGTCCAATAAATTCTGAGGTCTACCGCGATTTTTGAACGGTATTTTTCACACTAATCGATAAAAACATATGCTAAGTCATTAATACGCAGGAGAAACAGAATGGGCAATAAAACCGATCCTTGTGGAACACCAGACTTGGTATGCATAGGATTGATTGCTGCAAAGTCTCGATGATGATAGTAAGTCCCTTTCTAAGAAATCCAACAAAAAACGGATCAAACGTAGTTACGTCTAGGAGCTCTTCGATATCTATGCTTGATTTACTCATCTACGAAAATATTTACCCCGTCTCTGATAAATTTAGAATGCTTGTAGCAATATTTAAAACCCTGTTAAGTACTAACTCTATTTCGGAATATGAAGGCCTGATAAATGTGGTGGAAAATTGTGAATAGTAAATTAGGAAAATAAGAAGTTCTTTACGCTGCGAACGAAACCGTGTGATTGGCATATTGTGATATATTTGATTATCACGCCACTTATGTTTGCCCTTCACAACATTTCAGAAGTAAACCTCGTTGTGAAATAAATAGCACGGAGACTGAATTGGGTTTTCAAATGGTACAAGTACAAATAACGAGCATGCAGAAAAAACGTCAGCTTGGCAATGCAAATCAAAACGTGGGGGCCTAGATCGATGTGTTATTTGATAGTTCAAATCAAAGTGATTGGTTTGGACCGATAACTTCAAAATTTAATTATAAGCTCAAACAGATCAAATCTCGTCTTATATTCACTCGAATGGTTGACAAATTTCGCTAATATACAAGTCCAGTGATACGAGTAGAATTTTCAGCCAGTCAGAATGTAATCAAGATTAACAATCAGAAAAATTATGTTCCGCTTTATCAAATTCCTCAGAGTGACGGTTGGCAGAACAATTACATCGATTAATTATTTGTCGAGATCCCAGCTTGAGGTCTCGAGTAACCACAAAGGAATTGCGTGAAATATTGCGGTTAAGGATAGCAAAGATGTCATTACAAGAATAATTTAGGAACAAAAACCAAAGAGGCTATACCTAATCTTTTACGCTGAAACATGCTGGTATTAAAGATGTGCTCCAAAGTTATACGGGGCAGGGCAAAACACAGCCATGGAGTTGCATACCAACTCTGGTGTTCCACAAGGACTGGTTTTATTGCCCATTCTGTTTCTCCTGCCTATTAACGACTTAGTATATATTCTTATCGATTAAATTCTTCATCAGTTTCTCGAGCTGGTAATAGATCTGCCAAAATAGAATTTTCATTTCTTTTTTTATTTTTGACAGCTGCCAAAATCAGTGTCAAATTTAAAAATTGAAAAGTACGTTTTTCGTAATTTTGAAATCAATGTGAGTTTTAGAAAAAGGGATGTAAACTTGTTGAAATCTAAATATTTCTATTTTTGTAATTAAATTTAAAATTATGTTTCCGCTTTTGGCAGCTGTCAAATTTTCTGTCAACTCAATGAAAATGTCATTTAATAATTATTTCAACAAATGAAAGTACAAAGCATTTTTCTATTGGTTTCATAGATATTGAATTCGAAATTAATTTTAAAAAATTTTATGTTTATTTGATAGCTGTCAAAACTGCTGTCAAATTTAAAAATATGCAAATTTGTCTTTCTCTTTTTGGAGACAATGTGAATTTCCATTGGAGAAAGGATTTAAGTATTTTTTTTTTAATTTGTTAGTTCCATAATTGACATTAAAATATATTTTTTAATTTTGACAGCTGTCAATATTTCTGTCAACCTAATAAAAATGCCATTTAATAATTACATCAATAAATTGAAGTATCGAGCAGATAATTTTTTTAGGTTATGCAGGTACTAAATACGAAATTGATATAAAAAAATATTGTGTACTTTGGTAGCTGTCAAAACTGCTGCTAAATTTAAAAATTTGCAAGTATGTCTTTTTCGTATTACTTTCGTATTCAATACCTCTAAAACCAATTGAAAAATGTTTCTTAAGCACTTTAATTTGTTGAAATAATAATAAAATGTCATTTTTTGACGTTGACAAAAATTTTGACAGCTGTCAAAGTTACAATTTTATTTTAATATCAATTACTGAACTAGACAGCTTCAAAACATTTTATGTATCTTCTTCTATGGAAAACAACATTATTTTCAAAATTACGAAAGATATACTTGTAGATTTTTAAATTTGACAGCAATTTTGGCATCTGCCAACCAATATAATTTTTTGACATCAATTTCGTATTGAGTACCTCCGAACCTTATAGAAGAATGTTTGCTAAGTACCTTCATTTGTTTAAATACTATAATATGTCATTTTCATTAAGTTGAAAATTTTGACACCTGTCAAAAGTGAAAACTCTATTTTTTATCTATTATGGGGCTAGCAGATTTCAAAACACTTAATAGCTCTTTTATGGGAATTCACGTTATTTTCAAAATTACGAAAGGCACACTTGCATTTTTTTAAATTTGACAGCAGTTTTGACAGCCGCCAACAAATATAATATTTCTTTTACAATAATTTCGTATTCAGTTCCTCCAAAGCCTATGGAGAAATATCTGCTTGGTAAAAAATTATTAAATGGTATTTTCATTAAGTTACCAGAAATTTTGACAGCTGTCAAAAGTAAAAACTGTATTTTAATATCAATTATGGAACTAGCAAATTTTAAAGAACATTTTATTTTTCTTCTATGGAAATCCACATTTGTTATAAAGTTATGCAAGACAAACTTGGATAATCTTAAATTTGACAGCAATTTTGACAGCTACAAACAAACATAACCTAATAATTTTATGAAATTAATTCTGTATTCAGTACCTCCAAGACGTATAAAAAAATATTTTTTAAGTACGTTTATTTGTTTAAATAATTACAAAATGTCATTCTCATTAAGTTGAAAATTTTGACAGCTGTCAAAAGTGAAAACTCTATTTTTTATCTATTATGGAACTAGCAAATTTGAAAACACTTAATAGCACTTCTTCATGAGAATTCAGGTTATTGCAAAATTACGAAAGGCACACTGGCATGTTTTTAAAATTTTGACAGCAGTTTTGGCAGTTACCAACAAATATAATATTTCTTTTACAACAATTTCGTATTCAGTTCCTCCAAAATGTCTGCTTGGCACAATTTTTTGAAATAATTATTAAATGGCATTTTCTTTATTTTGACAGAATTTTGACAGCTGTCAAAAGTAAAAACTGTATTTTATTATCAATTATGGAACTAGCAAATTTAAGAGAGCACTTGATTTCCCTTCTACGGAAATTCACATTCTTTCGGCAGCTACCAACAAACATAATAATTTTATGAAATTAATTTCCTATTCTGTACATCCAAAACGTCTTTTTAAGTACTAAAGTCATTTGCGAAAACAATATTAAATGACATTTTTACTCAGTTGACAGGAAATTTGACAGCTGTCAAAAGTGAAAACGTTATAAAAATAGAAAAATTTAAAATACTCTTCTTTTATGAAAAATCACATTGTTTTCAAAATAACGAGGGACATACTTTTCAATTTGACAGTGATTTTGACAGCTATCATGGATAAAAAAATGAAAATTCTAAACAGTGCTCCCAATCGCTTTAAATTTCATAGATCTACTTTGACTGTATTTAAAAATAATTCGAATAACCTTCCATCAAATAGTTGACAAGCTTTCTTTATTCACACTCCACATAATGGAACTTTAACGATTAAGTTCTGTCAAACAAACAAGCAAACGGGACGTGCAAGACTAATACGAAACTTACGCATTTAATGTTTTTTTTTTTTCATTTTAAATTTCTTGTAATATTCTAACTGTAAATATTTATCCAATGCAGGCACCAACTGCTGCCTACGTTCCTCCATCAATAAGTTTCCATTTAAATTGTATTTAAAACTTTTACTCGGAATTGAACATTGTAACGTTTTGTCTTTGTCTCCCACTTCCTACTGGGAATCGTTTGTAAAAATAGAACCGTTTATTACTTACATAACGCGATTAATTCGAATAATCTTTCGTTCGGGTAATAGCCGCGTCGACAGGTATTTCCGGCCCGCTTCCATTTTTTAGACAGCACAAATTATATAACAGGTTTTTCCGATTTACTTCAAACGAACTACTAATAGAACTAAAAATACACGCAACTAATGTATTCGTCAGTTAAGTAGACAAGTCGATGAGCTGCGCCAGTTAGGCGGAAATACCCGCAAGTATTCTTATATGAAATTGGGCTCGTATTTGCTTTCAGTGCTGCTCCTGTTTGAAAATTAATAATTTGCAAGAATGGCATGTGTTCATTTCGGCGTTGCTTCAAATAAAATTAGGCGCGCCATTCATTCAAAGTTTATCGCGCCGTGTATTCCGCCTTTCTTCCTAACAAAGTTTGCCAGCGAGGGGGAGAAGTCTGAAGGCTAGATCCACAAAGATGTTGATCCTAAGCTGTCGGCTTAGGTCTAATGTTATGTTAAGGATTTTCTTTTTGCCGGAAGAAAAGCCATTTGCAATAGTGTGTTGCGTCTTTTATATATTTCCCTTGCTAACAATGCCCTGGTGGGGAAATTGTCGACAAGTTAACCTTTACAAAGAGGTTCCTTAAGTGGGCGCGTATTGAATCTAAATGGATGAAGTTGATCTGATAAAGGATTTTGATATAACAAAAAAACTACATTTCGTCCTTATTTTTGTATTTTTACGTAAAATGAAACTGGAGTTTCATGTTCATTAATTCTACTTTTATAACTTGTTTGTTAAAAAAAAAAGAAAAATTTGAGAACAATGAAAAAAGTGCGCAGCGATCTTTCAATGGAAACGCTGGCGAAACCGTAAGAGATATGAAAAAATTGTATATAAACAAACTTGTAGAGAATTGAATTTCCTAAAAGAAAGTCCGCGACGGCTTAAGTCTATCTGCATTCGTTTAGACGTGAGAGGCGATTACAATATGAGCAAACTAAAAAGAGTATTGAAAAAAGTGCGCGGCGATCTTTTAGTCGAAATGCTGAGAGAACCGCAAGAGATATGAAAAAATTGAACAGACAAACTTGTAGAGAATTGAATTTGCTAAAAGAAAGTCCGCGAGGGCATTAGTCTATCTGCATTCGTTTAGACGTGGCAGACGAAAACAATATGAACAAATATTAAAAGCAATGAAGAAAGTTCGCCGCAATCTTTCAGTCGAAATACTGAGAGAACCGTAAGAGATATGAAAAAATTGTATATAAACAAACTTGTAGAGAATTGAATTTGCTAAAAGAAAGTCCGCGGTGGTCTCTGTCTATCTGCAATTGTTTAGACGCGAAATGCGATAAGTTTTAGCGAGAATTTTAGGTTTTGATGTTTTGGATGATTTAGTAAAGGATTTATTTTGTATTTCATCGAGATTAATATTTATATAGTATTGGCGTTAACCGATGCTAATTAATTAGTTGTAATTAGTTGCACCGCTGAAAAATTACGTTGGTCTAAGTCTAGTTTATTATATATATCGGGCACTGATCCGGGTTCCCCGAAAATTGGCTTGGATAAGATATAAATACTTGGCGTTAGTTTACATTTAGAATTTGAGCGTTTGTTTTTATTAATTACTTATGTACTTAATGTTCATTAATTAATTTCTAACTGGGAATTTTTGGCAATCATTTCGATTAGTGTGTTTAAACAGTTGCTATTTGTTTTATGAACAACATGAAGAGGATTACGCGGCGAATTTACATCTTATACCAACACGATAGTGTTATATCGGCAAATAGTATTCTCTGTTTGTTTTATGAGACAACATGGAAGAGGACTCTTGCATATTTTATAATTTATTGCTCGCCTGCGTTGTAATTTATTATATCTTATATCCTATAAATCTAAACGACAGCCTGATGCTTTAAGTGGCGGTTCGTGAACGTCCATTCAGCGAATTTCGCTCCTGCATAAATCTCGCCATTTCTCGTACTTTATAAAATTAGTAACAGATCTCTAAATATTGAACATATGGAAATCTGTAGAGAAATGAATTTGCTAACAGAAAGTCCGCGACAGCTTAAGTCTGTCTGCAACCGTTTACACGTGAGAAGCGATTACAATATTCAAACAAAATTAAAACAGTGCAACGTGATCTTTCAGTCCAAATGCTGATGAAACCCTAAGAGATATGAAAAAATTGAACATGAACAAACTTGTAGAGAATCGAATCTTCTAAAATAAAGTCCGCGACGGCTTGTTTCTATCTGCTGTCATTTAGACGTGAGAGGCGATAACAATGTGAGGGAAAAATTAAAGCAAAGAAAAAAGTGCATCGTAATCTTTAAATCGAAATGCTGATGAAACCGTAAGAGATATGAAAAAATTGAACATAAACAAACTTGTAGATAATTAAATTTGCTAAAATAAAGTCCGCGACGGCTTATGTCTATCTGCAATCATTTGGACGTAAGAGGCGATAACAGGAGACAAAATTTAAAAAAATCATCGCGATTTTCAGTCGAAACATTTTTGACAATACATGCGTATCTATCACGAGTACGATCAACAGGGCAATAGCAGACCGGCTGCTCGCAGGTAAAATATATCGACCGTTCTTAACCTGACTTGATAAATAAACGTAACAACGCAACGGACTGACACGTGTCGCTTTTCCCCAACCTTGGGTATCATGCAAAAAATAATCTGGGCTTTCAAATTACTATTATTACCAACTTTCCCAACGAAATGGAGCTTCAGGACATACAAACACGTGCGATGTTGAATTTAACTCTTCAGTAAAAGCCACAAAAGTGATAAATATTCCGTTCTGAACATTTCGACCCTTTAAACTTCGCTCTGCGGTCCTAATAATACATAATCGAGAAGCCTTGGCTTATTATGCCCAGTCAGCGGAGTTCCCGTGCTACCTACTAAAATTCACACATTTTAACATATTTCACTCGCTCCTCGGGGAGTTTATAAATGACCAGACTTCTGATTACACAAATGGCGTGTCTTTTATATTTTATGATTATGGAGTCACGTCGCAAACGTACATCCAAAAGTCTACCTCTTCGTACAAGGTGTGGCAGTTATTTTAAAATTCACCAGATATAATATACGTTTGTTTGTTTTTCTTGAGCATTTGCGGCACGAACGCGACCGTTGCGCGTCAAAGCGTGGATGAAGGTGGCGCGGCATACCTTGAATACATGTGAGTGGCCTACATTTATTAAAACGGAGCGACAAAGACGTGCTATTTATTTTAATAAACGGTTCTAAATGACCGACAGGCTATTAGATTACTGACGCGGCAATATTGAAGGAGACGGGCCCTAAAGGGACCAAAAAAGGATGGACAGTAATGGAAAAAATACCCAACTTCTCACTTCTGCACGAACGGCGATAGATTTATAAAAAAAACTATTTTCAGCGCTACATTCTGTTATTATAGAAAACACGTGGCCGCTAATAGGCCAGCTTGCTAATCCCTGTTACGCAACAGCGATAAGAGACTAATTGATTTTTCTTTAAGATTTCGTCAGAAATGTCCTCTCTGCTTAGTTTGGGGAATTTAAAAAAAAGTGGTCGACGACTAAAGGCCTTATTTGGGCCACAAGGCAACATTTGGGAATACCAAGTTGTTAACGATACAAGTCGCGGGGGTTAACTAACGTATTCTCCCACTTCCTCTGCTCTCCGGCTAATCTCAGCTCATTATTTCGTGTCAAATAATCTCCCCATACACGCAGATAAAGACAAACTGTAATTTCTCCTCGACTTTCTGTCCCATCAAACTGAATGAGAATTAGTTCCTCGTGTTTATCGAACGGCTTCTATTCATCAGATTGATACGCCAGCTCGGCCTAACAACAATCATATTAACCCTTCGCGGTTTCCATGTCCGGGCCACAGACTTTAAATTTTGACCTCCATCACAACAGGATTACGGATAATCCCACAGGAAATTACAAAACGCGGCGCCCTAGATCCACTGGAACAAAACCGCGACGCTTCTTTTTCTCCCGACGACTACGGGGTACCTAAAAAGTGACACCTCCGATGTACACATTAGCAGCAAGATTACCCACCATATTTAAAAAATGGCGCCAAGAACGTTTGAAAAAGTTAGACTTGCAGGTAATTGAATTTGTTAACAGAAAGTCTGTGATAGTTTATGTCTATCTGCAATCGTTTAGAAGTGACAGGAGAAAAATAATTAAAAACGACAAAAAAGAGCAGCGCGATCTTTCAGTCGAGACGCTGATGAAACCGTAAGAGATATGAAGAAATTGAACATGAACAAACTTGTAGAGAATTGAATTTGCTAAAGGAAAGTCCGCGACGGCTTATGCCTATCTGCATTTGTTTAGACGTGAGAGGCGATTACAGTATGAGAGAAATAGTTAAAAATAATGAAAATAAGCACAGCGATCCTTCAATCGAGATACTGATGAAACCGTGGGAGATATGAAGAAATTTAACATGAACAAACTTGTAGAGAATTGAATTTCCTAAAAAAAAGTCCGCGAAGTCTTTAGTCTATCTGCATTCGTTTAGACGTGGCAGGCGATAACAATGGGGAAAAATTTTTTTAAAAAGTGTATCAGAAAAATTTTGATGGCCCTCTCGTACTTTATAAGAACCTCGTATAATATATTCATTTCCCGGTGCCTGCCTACTTATCATCATTTCGAGAGCTTCTTTTGTTAGTGAAAATGTTGGTGCGTTATTTTAACAAAAAAAATTGCCAGCTCTTATCGCGAAGTATGTACAATAAAAGACATTTTCCGTTATCGTAGGTCACAAAGCCGCAGCAGTTTAGCTCCCTCAACTGTAAATACCTAATTTATTCCATGCATTACACATCTGGGTTTTCTATTAAAAGCGACGAGCCACGGGTGGGTGTCAGGAAATTACGGCGAGAACCCTAATTGTCCGCTACTTATTCTGGGCCTCTTTCTTTCTGAAATTGCTTTTTGTGGTTAATTCGCCGCTTCATGATCTTGTCTGGCCATACTTATTTTTATACGAATTCCATAACTTTGTTGCTCGAGCTAAAAACGCATTTGTACACCGACTTTATATATTTGCTTCCCCGTAGGTCACTGCATTGATCGGGAATAGCTGGCAGCAGGTTAACCGATACTTGTACTCGAACTGAACCGTAATTCCGTGGCTCTTCTAACTATAGTTGAAACTAGAAATTGTTAGCGAATTGCCCTGTGGCGGTAATGACATTAGGCATAACTTGAAGTAATGCTCTCTCACGAGGGTAGATGTAATTTTAAATTAATTAACAAGTTGTGTAGGGACTTTGAAAGCGACTGTTTATTTGTATAGGTTGCTTTTTCTGCAATATACACTACAGTTGTCTTCTGTTTTAAACGAACGGGCGGAAATAGACACATGTTAGAATGGTGGAACCGTGAATAGTGAAAGCTGGTGGTAGAGAAATGTAGTTCAATCATATATAGCAAGCATTTTAAGAAATGTCGAAACGTTTTACCTGTCAATGATAGGCGGCGATCCGGCATGCGGTGGCACGGGTTTTACTTTGTAGTTCGCGTGTAATACTATTATAAACTAATTTTCTTCGTCAAAAATATGCGATCTTTCAATTGGAACGCTAATACCGTAAGAGGTAAGGAAAAATTTATTAAGCAAATTTGTAGAGAATTGAATTTGCTAAAAGAAAGTCCGCGACGGTCTATGTCTATCTGCGCTCATGTAGACGAGGAAGACGATAACAGTCGGAGGAAAAAATTAAAATTAAAGAAAAAGTGCACCTCGATCTTTCAGTCGAAATTTTGATGAAACCGTAAGACATACAAAAAATTGAACAGAAACAAATTTGTAGAGAATTAAATTTGCTATAAGAAAGTCCGCGACGGCTTATGTCTATCTGCGTTTGTTAAGCCGTGGGAGGTGATAACAATAAAAAGAAATTAAAAAAATGCTACAATCGTTGAGTCAAAACGTTGATACATTATAATGTAAACGACTGCCGACTGATGTCCTTAAACCTTTTAAGAAATGTCGAAACGGTTTACCCGCCCATGACATCCGATTGACCAGCATGCAGTGACACGTGTCTTGTTCCGTAATTACTTTTCTTTGCCATCAATTTGCATCAGGAATCATTACAGTTATTATATGTAACAAAAAAATTTATAAAATATTGATATTAATTATGTAAAAAAGTTGAATGCGCAAGTTTGAGTTGAAACATATGCAAAACAATCCGTCAACATAGTCTCGGAACTGAAGTAAATAATAAATGTAGAGAAACCGAGTTCTAGTTTGAAAGAAAGCCAAATAAGTTTTCCTCGAGAAACAATATATTAAAACATAATGTTTGATCGACAAAAACCATTCATGCGAAATAAAGAAACAGCAAAAAAAAACATGATGAAATACCTTGTTCCTAACAAAAGAAATAGCGGAATATGTACATACATAACAACCACGCCAACTTATTTAATTATCCTCTCGCGGAAAGCAATTTTCTGACGTACGAAAAATGCCATATACAGTATTTTCAGCGCCCATATGCACAATATATACATTATATGAGTTGTTCCCAGTCTTATACTAATTATAATTATTTTAATTTGGGCTTAAAGCATTGATTAAAAAATGAAGAAGATACGCAATGCAAATGGTAAAATGGAAGGCCAATTATGGCTGCGAGATTATCAGTTACTGATGTCACCCTCCTCGTTACTTAGGTAAAAAGAAAATAAGAATTTGGGGTGCCAATATTGCGGTGTGAATGTGGTCAACGCTCTTTTGTAATTAGAAGTATAGTATTAAAAAAGGTAAGTACATTAAAATATTTAATTTATTATAAATATGTAATAAATTGTGATTTTTCTTTTAGGACTCTACGAATTTATTTTAAAGGGCGCCAGCAAAGTTCACCTAGATAACGTATTAGATACTCTATTTTGTAAGGAACGAGACTCGGGGTCGATTTTGAATATGAAAAATATTAGATAAGTATGAAATTTGAAAAATAAATGCAACAAATTCTCCTGAACGTCCTGCAATTACCTTCGCTCTTTTTCTTATAAAAAGAGTTCTAAAACAGTCGTTTTCTGCCAACTGCTTATTCTTCGGAACGATAGTAAATAGTAGAGAGCGCCGGGTTAGAGGTGTAAATAAAACTCTGTTGATTTATTTCTTCTTTGCTGCCCACAACGTCCTTGGATGATGGCTAAGAAAGAGAAATGTGACGATCTACTAGTCACGCAAATATATTTCTTGAGGTATTAAATTATAATTTCTTTTAAGCACTGAATCTTACACTTCACAATGAACGTAGTTAACATGTTCCGCGAATACTTGATTTATGTTTAGGTTTAGATTTAATTTATTACCGAAGAAGCTTGTGCTATGATTTTTTTCTGAATGAGCGTGTGTAGAAGCAGGTACAAAGAATTTTTTATGAAAGAGCTGAAAAGCCCTGATTTAAGGTTGATAATTGCTGGATACACTCTTTACTCTACACTCCTACTACACCCATAACTAATTTACGTTTAACCTTCATAGCGTTAGTGACAGCCCAAGCTGCAGCTTTTTCACCTAATATAGCGTCTTTAGATTTAACACGTTCCCAAACTCTTTGTTCAAGTATGTAATCGGCTTTATGTCGGTCTTCTAAGTTTGCTTTTTCACTATAGGCAATATCGTGTTCACGACATGCTTTGTCCAGAAAATTAATACCTGGGTCTCCGCGTGATAAGCGTTTACGTAACTTTGTACCTGGTCCGCAGTACTGATAACCAGGTAAATGCAGTTAGAAAGGTAAATTGTTTATCAGAGTGTTAACTGCATCTCTACCTGTTACACGGTGTTTCCTCGACGTCATCTAAATTAGAACTGATGATGCACGAGGCTGGAACTTCTATATATAGGAATGTAAACTTTAATGTCCGTCGCGTCACGAGTTTTTATTTGTTTAATGTTTATTAGATTTAAGTTAGGTTGAGTTGATATAATTGATTTCAATTGCAGGTGCGGAGCGGTACAGCGTGAGAGCCGGGTGATGAGTGACTAAGTCTGCGTATAAGTGAATTCCGGTCGGGCCGTAGACTGAGCGGTGGCTGAAAGGCCCCTTGCTTGTGCTTTACTTCCGTAATATGATCGTATTTAATTAACTATAACTATATTATTATTAATTTGAATGATAAGTTACATACGGTAAGTTAACAAGGAAATTGTAGTGAAAATTTCAAATCGTTAAATATTATTTAATCCTTAATTCGTCATTAATTTGGATTCACGTTAACGTTATTTTAAAGATGTGTGTTTAACCTCCCGACATTCATACATTTTGTACCCCCTCCCCTTCGCCAGTGAATTAATTTAACGCTCGGAGAAGTAATTACTTCTGCGCCTCCTCTGCCCGGTCCAGCACTCCAAGTCTTTAAATATAATCCTCGCAAAAACAGGATTTGAAAACATTTATTACAAATAAACAAAACCTATATTTTCCCCATGAATCAAAGCCGAGGCATCTAAACGAATCGGAATAATTTATTTATAGAGTATAATAGATTTTTTCAGGCGCTATTAATAACAAGGAACATAATCCAGAGTTTTATTTTAAGCTTTTACAAGTCCACTGTTCGGTGTAAAGTAATTAAGTGTTAAAAGTTAAAAACAATATTTGACTTCTTATACAAATGGATTTTGTAAGTTGTTAAGTACCCGCCTAAGTAAGCGTTGTTTCAAAGCAATATCAAAAAGAATTTACGAAGAGGATTGCGTAAATATTGCCGAAAATCGGGTATGAAAAATGAATCAAAAAGTAATCTTTCCCTAATGTGAGTGTTTAAATCAAGTCGTCAACCCCTCCCGCATAAGGGTACAATATTCTGTCGTGCCTTCATATAGAATTGGAGCAGCCATACCCCTGAGATTAGAACTAGGACAACTAGGCAGTGGCCAGCCGTACTTTCAACATTTTTCGCATGAATGGAGCCTCTCATCTCCGAGCATATTCCCATCAGCGATTAAAAACCCTACAATAATAAATGTTGGGCGAGTCACAAATTGGCCTGGGAGCAAAGTAAACAATTCCGGAGTGTGATGATGTTGAACGAGTGAAATTAATAGGCTTTCGAACCTCCAGTTAAATTGTATCAACATCTGTACCTGTCACGTGCATCCTTTTAAACGAAATGTGAAGTGCCAAGTGCGTAATATCCTTATCGTGTGAAGTATTATTAAAAGCAAATAGTGAGGTGCTCCTATGAATGGGGACGGTAAATACTGAAAATACGTCACAGTGTTTTCGGTTTATCTTCGTGAATAGGCATATCCTGGATTAGCGCAAAAAATGTTAAGTACACAAATTGGAGCGATAATCATAATTGTAATAAGCGGATACTTGTCGCCAAAGACTAGACAAGTCAAAAACAACTGATAACAATAGTAATAATTGGTTTAGCGCTTGGTTCATTTTTACCTATGCTTTTTTTTAATTACATTTTGTTGTTGATTTTGACAGGAGTTTTATTAAGGAAACCCACTCGCTCATCAGGACCTCCGCACCTCTTGTCTGTAATAGCACCTGTCAATCAAACGGTCCTTTAGGCAATTAACATCGCTTCCCATCATACTTGTTCCTTTTGGCAATCGAGGCACAAGAGGAAACAAATCACTTCCAGGCCTCGTGGGTGGACTATTCCTGCACACGCCATTGCCGCTTTTAATTTGCAGAGCACCACGCTATGTCAGCACCATCTAATAGGCGACAAACACTGGATTAGCTTTAATAAGGCACATCTCCGTTTAAAAAAGGGCCGTGACACATCGGAACATAATTCTAGACGTGTTTTCTTAGTAGAAAATGCAAACAACGCCTTAATTGAGTTTACATTGTAATATTAAATCAACAAAAGTATTACCCCGACTGGAAATTACTTGGATCCTGAATGCTCGGGGTAAGTATCCGCAATGTCGGAAAGTTTGATAATAATGCACATGTTCCCCGAACACAGTTCTTTTGATACAATACCTAGTGGGTCGCCGATACTTGGTAACGCAAGTTGATATAATGTGGCACAAGGTTGCTTGTTTGTATGTTCCATGCCGGCAGATTTTAAATCGAAGTAGGCGGCGGTTTCTTAAATAGCAACCCTTATTTTTGTAGGTGGGTGTCGAGAACTAACTATTTATAAGAATTTTGCGTGGCCGTAAAGGGAATTCAGAGCTGTGCAAAAACTGCCAATAATAATATAAAATATACGAGATATACGAAATATACAAGATGTACGAGACATTGTCGATTTACATACATATCAATAAATTAAAATAAAACTAAAATTCCAAATATATCATAAAAAGCGAGAACAAGGGTACATTTTCGGTTAAAATAACAAACACACTCCTTTAAACTAACGTTAACGTGAATACAAATTAATGACAAACTAAAACCGGAATTAAGTATTAAATAATATTTAACGATTTGAAATTTTCATTACAATTTCCGTGTTAACTTACCGTATGCAACTTATAATTCAAATTAATAATAATATTTCTTAGTTATTCGCATTTCAGCATTAAATCATTTTGTATTCCGTGAAACATCGTTATTTTATAAAAATAAATTATTATTCGGGGCCAGTTCCCAACGTGTCACACCGGACATGTGTAGCTAATTACATACGATCATATTACGGGAGTTAAGCACAAGCAAGGGGCCTTTCAGCCACCGCTCAGTCTACGGTCCGACCGGAATTCACTTATACGCAGGCAACCAATGCAGAACAGAGACCACTGCATCGAGACTTAGTCAGTCATCACCCGGCTCTCACGCTGTACCGCTCCGCACCTGCAATTCAATTCAATTATATCAACTCAACCTAACTTAAATCTAATAAACTTTAAACAAATAAAAAACTCGTGACGCTACGGACATTAAATTTTACATTCCTATATATAGAAGTTTCAGCCTCGTACATCATCAGTTCTAATTTGGATGACGTCGAGGAAACACCGTGTAACAGGTAGAGGTGCAGTTAACACTCTGATAAACAATTTACCTTTCGAACTGCATTTACCTGGTTATCAGTACTGCGGACCAGGTACAAGTTACTTAAACGCTTATCACGCGGAGACCCAGGTGTTAATATTCTGGACAAAGCGTGTCGTGAACACGATATCGCTTATAGTGAAAAAGCAAACTTGGAAGACCGACATAAAGCCGATTACATACTTGAACAAAGAGTTTGGGAACGTGTTAAATCTAAAGACGCTAAATTAGGTGAAAAAGCTGCAGCTTGGGCTGTCACTAACGCTATGAAGGTTAAACGTAAATTAGGTATGGGTGTAGTAGGAGTGTAGAGTAAAGAGTGTATCCAGCAATTATCAACCAAATTAAATCGGGGCTTTTCAGCTCTTTCATAAAAAATTCTTTGTACCTGCTTCTACACACGCTCATTCAGAAAAAAAATCATTGCACAAGCTTCTTCGGTAATAAATTAAATCTAAACCTAAACATAAATCAAGTGTTCTTGGAACATGTCAACTACGTTCATTGTGAAGGGTAAGATTCAGTGCTTAAAAGAAATTATTATTTAATACCTCAAGAAATATATTGGCGTGAATAGTAGATCGTCACATTTCTCTTTCTTAGCCATCATCCAAGGACATTGTGGGCATCAAAAAATAAATAAATCAACAAAGTTTTATTTACACCTGTAACCCGGCGCTCTCTACTATTCACTATCGCTCCGAAGAATAAGCAGTTGGCAGAAAACGCCTATTTTATATATAAGAAAAAGAGCGAAGATAATTGCAGGACGTTCAAGAGAATTTGTTGCGTTTATTTTTCAAATTTCATACTTATCAAATATTTATTTTATATTCAAAATCGACCCTGAGTCTCCTTCCTTACAAAATAGAGCGTCTATACGTTATCCAGTTGGACTTTGCTGGCGCCCTTCAAAATAAATTCGTAGAGTCCTGAAAGAAAAATCACAAGTCAAATTTATTACATATTTATAATAAATTAAATATTTAATGCACCTACCTTTTTTAATACTTCTAATTAAAAAAGAGCGTTGACCACATTCACACCGCAATTTTGGCACTCCAAATTCTTATTTTTTTTTACCTAGGTAACGAGGAGGGTGACAATATAAGTAATTTACAAAATATACGAAATATTCGAAATTTACGAAATATACAAGATATACGAAATATACAAAATATACAAAATATACAAAATATGTGAAATATACAAAATATACGAAATATATAGAAAATACAAAATATACAAAAACTATAAAAAATATATAAAAAAAAATATAACAAATATAAAAAATAAGAAAAATATAAAAAAATATAAAAATATAATATTATTCCTCCATATAACTCTCGAATGTCATTATCATAGGACAGATATATAACAAGCTTAACTAAAATTATAATAATCTGATCTAAGGAAAGTAAAACTTCTTTTGGAACCGGAGTAATATTAACCACAGCAATGAGAAGTGAGCTATTCTGATATTGGCGCCTCCGGCAAAAATTCGAAACATCCTTACTCGACCTCAAAAGCAGTCACGTGTATACCGGTGATTATAGACAAGTATATTTCCCAACTACATTGTGTATATGAACCGTTCTTTGAACTGAACGATGTTCCTCACACAAATCAAACACAAAAAGATAAACGTCGCCCAGAGAACTTGCCTGGTTAACACTCGAAATTCTTTGAGGCGGAATTCAAAGTCACCTAAACCAACAAAAGAAAAACGACAAAGGAAGTTTGGGTTAAGTATCATAAATAATTTTAACTGTTTCGCTACCTTGAATCGCACATTTTATTCTCTCCCGACGTACAAACAAGACCGAGCCAAGAAATATTCTTTCAAGTCGCAAATTGTTTAAGTCTGGATGTTAAAACAGTGAGTTATGGGCAATTATTTAAGTTAAGGGCATTAAATGTTAATAATAATATTTTATTTTACGAGCGTTTGCATGACGCGCAATATATTTTGCAGTTTACAGGTAAAATAGAAATAAGTGTTTATTAACAATTTGCACGATGCCGATCCCTTCCACAGTCACTTTAGCCACGCCTTCAACCAATCAGAATGCACCAAACGATTCCACCACTTTTAGTCCCACCACAGGCGCCAGATTCAAAATTGCTCTACTACCCTTCGACGCCCGCCTAGGACGACATAACCTCACAAAAACAAAAATGCCCTATATCTCGGAAACGACTGGAAATATCGAAAAAATAATTTAAAAAACCCCCCTTACAAACCCCAATGAAACCATTAGCCTTCTACCCTCTCTAAAAGTCGTAAGTCCAAAAATCAGAGAACAAAAATTTATAACTTAAATTGAATATTTTGTTTATTTGAACTTTCTGTTCAGAAGTTAGACAAAGGAGATCTTAGCCCACTGTGTCGCTTTCGTCGAAAACAAGGCACGAAACAATGAGGAGAAGCGGCAATGCCGAGCTAATGCTTTTTATCGGCTGAATTAGGCTTGATTGGAGACAGACAATTTTTTACCGCCATAATGTCACAAAAAACCGGTTACAGTTATTCCTGCCCTCCTGATCCAATTATTACGGTTGCGCGACCGATTTAAATTGGATTCGCAAATGACCCCTAATACATCCACTTGCGTTATATTATAATGTAATTTTCCTCTTTGTTTCAGATATCTCCTGACCCAAAGTGACACCGGCCAGAGCTCCGAAATGGACGTGAACAATACAACAATATACCCGGACACTTTAAACATATCTCCGTCTTTCATACACAACACGTACTCTGTGAATCATTACACTGTGATAGGATTGTACGTGCCGGTGTTCTTGTCGGCGTTCATAGCGAACGTTATAGTGATATTGGTCGTGTTTAAGGATCAGTACATGAGAAGGTAAGTGGCTGAGGTGAAGAATGTTCGAAAAAGGTGAGATTTTTCAGGGGGGGGGTTGTGGAGCGCTGATTTGGAACGTTTTTAAGGGAAAAACCTAGAAGGCTCAAATCTGGAGGTCCAGCTTGCTTTGAAGATGCATACCTAAGAAAAATCGACCACTTTTTCAAATTTTGTCCCCGATATCTCGAAAACAAAAGGAGTTGTGGAGTTCCGGTTTGCACCATTTTTCTCGTACAATTTTCTACAAGAATAAATTTTTCCACCTCCTTAACAAAATTCAGTTGAAAGAAAATCCATCCGAAACTAGAAACTCTAATCTCCAAGATTATTTGTCACCTTTTCAGGCCTTCCTATTTATACTCTAGTGGAAAAAAACATGATCCCGACACTAGTTCTATAATTGATATTAAAATACATTTTTTTTACTTTTGACATCTGTCAAAATTTCTGTCAACCTAATAAAATTGCCATATAATAATTATTTCAACAAATTGAAGTACCGAGCAGACAATTTTCTATAGGTTTTACACTGCAGGCACTAAATACGAAATTGATGTCAAAAAAATATTATGTTTTTTGGTGGCTGTCAAAACTGCTGCTAAATTTTAAAATATACAAGTATATATTTTTCGTATTACTTTCGTATTCAGTACCTCCAAAAAGTATGGAGTACTTTAATTTTTTGAAATAATAATAAAATTACATTTTTATCAAGTTGGCAGAAATTTTGACAGCTGTCAAAGGTTATAATTTTATTATAAAATCAATTACTGAATTAGAAAGTTTTAAAACGTTCATGTATCTTCTTCTACTTAAATCAACATTATTTTCAAAATTGCGAAAGTACTTGTTAATTTTTAAATTTGACAGCAATTTTGGCATCTGCCAATCAACATTTTTTTGACATTAATTTCGTATTCAGTACAGTTCATTTGTTTAAATAAATATAAAACGTCATTTTCATTAAGTTGAAAAATTTTGACAGCTGTCAAAAGTGAAAACTTTATTCTATTACGCATTATGAAAGTAGCAAATTTTAAAACTCTTTAATAGCACTTCTATGGAAATTCACGTTATTTTCAAAATTACGAAATGCACACTTAAATTTTTTAAATTTGACAGTAATTTTGGCATCTGCCAACCAACGTAATATTTTCTTGACATCAATTTCGGTTATTTAGTACATCCAAAACTTATAAAAAATCTTTGTTAAGTACGTTTATTGTTTAAATAATTACAAAATGTCATTTTCATTAAGTTAAAAAATGTTGACAGCTGTCAAAAGTGAAAACTTAATTTTATTATTTATTATGAAACTAGCAAATTTCAAAACACTTAATAGCACTTCTTCTATGGAAATTCACGTTATTTTCAAAATTACGAAATGCACACTCGCATTTTAAATTTGACAGCAATTTTGGCAGCTACTACCAAACAGATAATAATTTTATGAAATTAATTTCGTATTCAGTATCTAAAAAGTATAGAAAAATGTTTGTTAAGTATTTTAATTTGTTGAAGTAATAATAAAATGGCATTTTTATCAAGTTGACAGAAATTTTGACAGCTGTCAAACGTAAGAAGTGTATTTTAATCTCAATTATGGAACCAGCTAATTTTAAAAAAACACTTGATTGAAATTCACATTGTTTATAAAATTAGGGAAGACAAACTTGCATAGTTTTAAATTTGACAGAAATTTTGACAGCTACTAACAAACAATAATTTTATGAAATTAATTTCGTATTCAGTACATCCACAACCTATAGAAAAATTATACTAAAGTTATTTGCGGTAATAATTAATTAAATGGCATTTTTATTCAGTTGACAGAAAATTTGACAGCTGTCAAAAGTAAAAAACGTTAGTTAAAGTACGTTGTATCTCTTCTTTTGTAAAAAATTATACTGTTTTCAAAATTGCTTTTCAATTTTTAAATTTGACAGTGATTTTGACAGCTGTCAAATTATACTTTGACAGATCTATTATCTATTTGAATTGTAAAGTAAATATTTAAAACATATATTTGTGATCTGTAGACTCATTTTAATTGAAAATAGGATATTTTGTAGTAAAAAATTTATTTTAGATCTAAGTTATAAAAATTACAGCTAGAAATAGAAAATCTGACTCGAGAGATTGATGAAGAATTATTTAAAAAAAAAACATTTAATAAAAATAAGATCCCCGATATCTCGAAAACAAAAGGAGTTGTGGAGTTTCGGTTTGCACCATTCGATTTCTCGTACAATTTTCTACAAGAACCACCTCCATAACAAAATTCAGTTGAAAGAAAATCCATCCGAAACTAGAAACTCTGTGTCTCCAAGATTATTTGTCACCTTTTCAGGCCTTCCTATTTATACTCTATAGTAAAAAAAAACATGATCCCGACACCAATCCACAAAAAAACTCATACTTAGGCATTCCATGTTTTTCCGTTTATTACATCGCCTGCATATTTTTCTGGCAGATCAATAGCGAGGAGGTGAGTTTATGAGAACAATCGAATAAATCAGCTAATTTATTAGACCGCTGCCAGGAAAAATAAGTAATTCCAAAAGGACGTAACCTAAACAAGCTTCTCTAACGCAAATATTATGATATTTCATAAACTTTATTATATGTCTGACGATTTGCAGAGCACATTCTTAAAAGGTTCGCCTATCTCGTACGTGTTTTTTTAAATAAGCCCGAAAGCGTTGGAATGTTAATCACACACACAAAAACAATCAGCAGATCTTGTCTTTGATTGGTACCTTGTATTTTGATATTAACTTCTCGAAGGGGGTCGTTTCATATGGAGGCAAGTAAATGTACGATGTCTGGAACAGAAATGCGGAGTATTAATCTATATCGGAGTTGGCTAAACGTAAAATACGTCACTTACAATGAACCTATTTCCCAGGACTAAGGAGAACGATCTGTAACTTGAATTTTATAACATTCCAAGCTTGTAGAAGCGATAAAGCGAAATAAATAGGATAAAGCTGAACTCAAAGATGCAGTTGTTCAAGTGCCTATTTACAAAGAGTGTATTTATTTCTGCAAAGTCTGCAAAGAACAGTTGGCACCCCTGCTAAAACTTGCAAAAATTTCATGGCTGTCAAAACGAATTATTAAAGTGACACTTCTTAAAAATGTAACGATATTCAGTTTTAGGCCCGGTTTTCTTCATTTTTCAGTTAAGCATCCTTCCGGGCGATCCCACGAACTATACGTTTTAACGAGGAAATTAACTGGAAGTGGAAGAACTGCGGCTGAATGATTGAAACCTCCGGAACGACGAAAACATAATTACCAAATTAATAAAAAAGTGCGCAGAAGAATCAATGAAAATATATCGAAGCAAGGCTGGAAACACGGTATATTTATCTTGACACTTTTCAGTAATAAATAGTAGTCCTTTTGAAACCTTTGCAGATGTCAGAAACTAGAGTGTTCAGGATCTTCAAGTCGAAGGAAAGCGGCGGCATAATGAGGCAATCGAATTCGAAGAGAGGCACTTCGAAACTGTTGAACAATAATTTTTTCAAAAAGGATCTGGCAGCTGAGATGTATCGATACCAAGGGGCTGGGGAACACTTCATAGTGGACAATCTGTGGGAATACTCACTAGGATTTTAAATATATGTATACGTATAGAAATAAAAGGGTTTTAGCATGTTAAGCAATCCAGGTTTAGTTACTTATATAGGAGGCTTTTTTCCTCATCTGTTTAGTCACCCCTGAAAACTTGTTTGAATCCCATTTCATGAATGAAATGCTACGTTTCCACAAAGATCTCTTTGCTAGAGACTTATTTTAAATGGGAAATGGACTGTTCCTAGAATCTAAGCAGATTAATTCTACCGCAACGAGTCGATATAAACAATTTACTCGCGTCTAGAATTTCTTACACTGCTTTCGCTTTCAACTGTAATTAAATTGGTGGATTTCCGATTGAGCGGTCTGATCCACCCACCGCCATTCAGCTTGGTTTAGTGAATGAGTTCAACGCGCCGGATTTTCCGTTTCCTCCCGATTGGTTCTTATATAAATCGCCTTAACTAGGCTTGCTAAGACCTTGTGGTTAATGTGACGTTCGATGGAAAGTTTTTGCTGAGACATAAGCATATACAGGGTGTGTCCAGTAACTTTATTGAAAATCGTTCTCAACAAAACTTTCATGTTTCATCTCTACTGCAACGTAAAATTATTTTCGATTATACAAGGTGTCACAAAAACGAGTTACACAAGAAAGTATAATTTTTTTAAACGGAACACCCTGTATTTTTTGACGCTAGTTATGCTTCCAAGGGTCCTGCATTACACCCTAAAATATTTTGCCCGTCGGATACAGCGTTGCCAAGTTGTGATTTTTTTTCTCAGTTTACAAAAAATTTTTTGACCGCCATATCTCCAAGATTTATTAATTGTTTTTTTCAATACCGTTCAAAAACCACTGTATACCTCAGATTTTATTGGAACATATTATTTTTATTAAATGTTTTATTTTTAATAATTCTTCATCAATCTCTCGAGTCAGTTTTTTTATTTCTAGCTATAATTTTTATAACTTAGATCTAAAATTGATTTTATAAAAAAATATCCTAATTTTCAATTAAAATGAGTCTACACTCTACAGGTTACAAATATATGTTTTAAATATTTACTTTACAATTCAAATAAATAATAGATCTGTCAAAGTATAATTTGACAGCTGTCAAAATCACTGTCAAATTTAAAAATTGAAAAGCAATTTTTACAAAAGAAGAGATACAACGTATATTAACTAACGTTTTTTACTTTTGACAGCTGTCAAATTTTCTGTCAACTGAATAAAAATGCCATTTAATAATTATTTCCACAAATGACTTTAGTACCTACTTAAAAAGAAATTTTTCTATAGGTTTTGGAGGTACTGAATGCGAAATTAATTTCATAAAATTATTGTTTGTTGATAGCTGCCAAAATTGCTGTCAAATTTAAAACTATGCAAGTTTGTCTTCCATAATTTTATAAACAATGTGAATTTCCATAGAAGGGAAATCAAGTGTTTTTTTTTTAATTTGATGGTTCCTTAATTGAGATTAAAATACACTACTTACGTTTGACAGCTGTCAAAATTTCTGTCAACTTGATAAAAAATGCCATTTTATTATTACTTCAACAAATTAAAATACTTAACAAACATTTTTCTATATTTTTTAGATACTGAATACGAAATTAATTTCATAAAATTATTATATGTTTGGTGGTAGCTGCCAAAATTGCTGTCAAATTTAAAATGCGAGTGTGCATTTCGTAATTTTGAAAATAAAGTGAATTTCCTTAGAAGAAGTGCTATTAAGTGTTTTGAAATTTGCTAGTTCTATAAAAAATAATAAAATTAAGTTTTGACTTTTAACAGCTGTCAAAACTTTTCGACTTTATGAAAATGACGTTTTATAATTATTTAAACAAATGAATGTACTTAACAAACATTTTGTTATAAGTTTTGGATGTACTGAATACGAAATTGATGTCAAAAAAATATTATGTCGGTTGGCAAGATGCCAAAATTGCTGCAAATTTAAAAAATTTAAGTGTGCTTTTCGCAATTTTAAAAATAACTTAAATTTCCATAGAAATGCTATTAAAGAGTTTTGAAATTTGCTACTTTCATAATAAGTAATAAAATAAAGTTTTCACTTTTGACAGCTGTCAAAATTTTTCAACTTAATGAAATGACGTTTTGTAATTATTTAAACAAATGAACGTACTTAACAAACATTTTGTTATAAGTTTTGGATGTACTGAATACGAAATTGATGTCAAAAAAATATTATGTTGGTTGGCAGATGCCAAAATTGCTGTCAAATTTAAAAAATTTAAGTGTGCATTTCGTAATTTTGAAGACAACGTGAATTTTCATAGAAGAAGTGCTACTAAAGTGTTTTGAAATTTGCTAGTTCCATAATAGATAATAAAATTAAGTTTTCACTTTTGACAGCTGTCAAAATTTTTCAACTTAATGAAAATTACATTTTATAATTTTTTAAACAAATAAACGTACTTAACAAACATTTTTTATAAGTTTTGGATGTACTAAATAACCGAAATTAATGTCAAAAATATATTACGTTAGTTGGCAGATGCCAAAATTGCTGTCAAATTTAAAAAATTTTAGTGTGCATTTCGTAAAATTTTGAAAATAACGTGAATTTCCATAGAAGAAGTGCTATTAAAGAGTTTTGAAATTTGCTACTTTCATAATAAGTAATAAAATTAAGTTTTCACTTTTGACAGCTGTCAAAATTTTTCAACTTAATGAAAATGACATTTTATAATTATTTAAACAAATAAACGTACTTAACAAACATTTTTTATAAGTTTTGGATGTACTAAATAACCGAAATTGATGTCAAAAAAATATTACGTCGGTTGGCAGATGCCAAAATTGCTGTCAAATTTAAGAAATTTAGGTGTGCTTTTCGCAATTTTAAAAATAACGTAAATTTCCATATTAAAGAGTTTTGAAATTTGCTACTTTCATAATAAGTAACAAAATTAAGTTTTCACTTTTGACAGCTGTCAAAATTTTTCAACTTAATGAAATGACGTTTTGTAATTATTTAAACAAATGAATGTACTTAACAAACATTTTGTTATAAGTTTTGGATGTACCGAATACGAAATTGATGTCAAAAAAATATTATGTTGGTTGGCAGATGCCAAAATTGCTGTCAAATTTAAAAATTAACAAATATATCTTTCATAATTTTGAAAATAATGTTGATTTCTATAGAAGATAATAAAATGTTTTAAAACTTTCTAGTTCAGTAATATTGTAACCTTTGCCAGCTGTCAAAATTTCTGTCAACTTGATAAAAATGTCATTTTATTATTATTTCAACAAATTAAAGTACTTAACAAACTTTTTTCTATACTTTTTGGAGGTACTGAATACGAAAGTAATACGAAGAATATATACTTGTATATTTTAAAATTTAGCAGCAGTTTTGACAGTTACCAAAAAAACAATATTTTTTTGACACCAATTTCGTATTTAATACCTGCAAATCCTATTGACTGCTCGGTACTTCAATTTGTTGAAATAATTATTATATGGCAATTTTATTAGATTGACAGAAATTTTGACAGATGTCAAAAGTAAAAAAAAAATTATTTTAATATCAATTATGGAACTAAAAAATTTGAAAAAACACTTACATCCTTTCTTCAATAGCAATTCACATATTCCAAAATTAAGGAAGACAAATTTGCATATTTTTTAATTTGACAGCAATTTTGACAGTTACAACAAATATTTTTTTGAAACTAATTTCATATTCAATACCTCCGAAACCTATGAAAAAATGTCTGCATAGTACTTTCATTTGTTTAAATAATTATTAAATGGCGTTTTCATTAAGTTGACAGAAAATTTGACAGCTGCCAAAAGCGAAAATATTATTTTCATATTAATTATAAAAATTGAAAGATTTAGATTTGAAGCATTTTATATCTCTTCTTCTATATAAATTCACATTGTTTTCAAAACTACAAAAAACATAATTGTAAAATTTTAAATTTGACACTGATTTTGGCAGCTGTCAAAAATAAAAAAATAAATGAAAATTCTATTTTCGCAGATCTATTATCTTTATTTAAAGGAAAGATTTAAAACTAAATTAGGCGAATCTTTATACATATACATTTGTGACCTATTGACTGATTTTAATTGAAAAAAAGAATATTACGTTGAGCCAAAACGAATTTATCAAGTAACCTCCTGTTGCAGTTCGGCCCATTCTTTAACGGCCACCCAGTATACGTACCGTTTCACTAACGCTTCCGCTAATTTCTCGCCGGAATAGACGGCAACATTTATCATTACCAGGTGGCTTATTGCTAGTTAGTAAGATAAATAACCTCTTATCCTAACAGACAACAGCCGCCAAGTTTGTGTTAGGACGTTCGTTCGTAACAATTTTTATTTAATGATACTTACGTGATGAACGATAGAAGCAGGAAACGCTGGAACGGCTAGCGTCAAAATAATCGTTGGATTTCTTAAAATTTCGCGCAAATTAACTAGCGTGCAGAAGTGAGTGCAAAAAAATCGGTTTTCGTGGATCATTTATATTAATTTTTCGGGCCCACCTCTAAAGAGTTATACAGCCCTTCTCAAATAGGGGAGGAAGCTGAATTTTTATGTGTTGTCTTGTAAATAAAAATCGTCTTTGATTTACATAAAGCGTGTGGTGGATGGCGGATTTCCTGGGAGAGTAAGCGCCCGGATATTTGCGCCTTTTGCTGAGAGCCAGCGATGAGTGCGGTCGACTACGGTGCCAAAAAGGAAGGACGCATATGAGTTGAGCAGCTAATAAGTCTTGTAGAAGAACATTTTAGATGTTTTTAACGACGTTATTTTTCGCGCTACGCCGATGGCGCAACTAAGGGCACTGCCTGTTGTTTCCTCCCTATGCGAGACTTCTAATCTATTATTAATACTGGGAATATTTATTGAAGCGACCGGAGGAATGTACAGTTATTATTAGATATTTCGATTTATCCATCCAAATAACTATTATTGCGCACCGCCTCATTGATGTGTATCAGGAAATTGTCGGTATTGCAGAATGCTGCGCTTTGGGAAACGCGAATAGAATGTTCATAAATGAAATTCAGACGCCGAATATTGGATATTTCCTGAAAAGAATGTCTGCAAATAAAAAAGTGACAACGGCATAGCGAGCTTAGCTGGAGAGGTATTAGAATTGA
Organism: Rhagium mordax; assembly: GCA_963680705.1. Taxonomy (NCBI): domain Eukaryota; kingdom Metazoa; phylum Arthropoda; class Insecta; order Coleoptera; family Cerambycidae; genus Rhagium; species Rhagium mordax. The sequence continues at coordinate 110,166,632 of OY796657.1, forward strand.
AATTGATATTAGATGCTTACCTCGTGAAGATACGGAGCAGAGTAAAATGAAACAACACAACTCAGCGCTTAAGGACTCGCTTCGCTGCGAAATAAGTGTTTTAACACCGTATTAGAAGTTTCGATGTTGTAATTTATACATTTATCTTATGATAAAAAATGTTACATATAATTGAAGAAAACATAATTTTACATTCCGCAACAAAGCCGTTTTCTTGATTTCGTTATTTAAAAAGTAGAAATCCTTCGCTCGCGATTAATTAACGAAAAATAATCATTAATATAACGGCTTAATATGCATTTAAATAAAAAAATCTTTTTGTAGCGCAATTCTATGATCCCTACTACATAAAACTGCGAAAGAAAAAATTAAAATTGTTCAAGCGGTTTTTTTTTTATCCCAATACTTCTGTACAATTTTCCATGAAATCCAAATATGAAATAAAAAATATTTCGAAATATTCCTCTTCAAAATCACTTATTTTCCCAAATAACCTCAGATTAAAACACCGCCTGCTATACTGATCCAAACTTTCGTTTGGATAATAAACCCCAACAAACAGCCTTTGCCTTGGCATAATAATTAAATCAAACGTTATTCGGCGGTGTTATAGAACCATTAAAGCGCCAGGACTGTATCTGCAGCTTGTTAAATGAGGTTTGGGGTCGTTTAGACACAAACGAATAAATCCTCTAACGATTTATATCAAGTGCCGTACGTAAATTTGAGTAAAGCCACCCCCGGTTTAAAGGGAGTCTCTAGTCTGTGTTAATTTAAAATTCTGCCAACCGATAATACCGATATAGAGATCTGTAGACCTTCGTAGAAGATCAAAACTATTATTGTCTCAGGTCTCGAACATATTTTGTTACTGGAGACCTTATTGCCTACCTTAAAGCGTGAGTAATGTGAACGCCGGGGGCGCTTTTACACATTTTTTATATTTCGAAATGGAAAAACAATTGTATATAAATCACGTCAAGAGCCTCTGTGAGAGCAAATCAACATTTTTTATGCCAGTCAGTCATCTTTGCCCGGGCAGGAATAATATTTCTTTCTGAAATGAAAAATGTACGATAGGTAAAGCACTTCGGATAAATGATGCTATTTTTCTTCCTCAGCAGCCCAGATAATATGCTCGTCAGTGGGATGGGCGCATACAGTATGTCTCAAATTTACAGCATATTGCTGATTTTTTATTTTTTTAAATTTGCCATTAAAAATTGACAAAATTCACATATACAGGATGATTTTTTTAGGTAACTTCCCCAACTAAAAAATTATTGACCACCAAAAATTTGTTCCTTTGTTTACTGAATAATGTAGACAAGTTTGGTTAAATTCGGTGACGCCATTAAAAAAATATGGCCGATCGAAAATTTGGCAAAAAATAGAAAACATGCTGTATATCAGCAACAAAGAGCGCTAGGGGATAAATTAAGGGTCGTTCTGAAACCGCCACTAGCGTATAGCCAGTCACTCAGGAAACACCCTGTATATTACTTATGTTTTTAAATCAAATTTCTAGCTGTCGTAAACTCAATGTAACAAACGTTAAAACTTGATTTTTATCTTATCAGATGAAACTCGGTACAATTTTCATTAAGCATAATTAAATTGCATAAATTAACTGTAGTAATTTATGTTAACAAGGGTGATACACTTCTTTTGAATTTGATTAAATTAAAAATGTCGCTGTACGATGTAATTACTAACGTGGGCCTTAATGTACTAATTTGTTACTCTAATTCTCATGCAGATTTGCCGAATTTGATCTACTTATACTGAGCAGGCACATTTTTTAAACGCACTGCTTTCTGCTCTCAAACATTTAAATATTTTAGTTTTACTTTGACAGAAAAGTAGTATCTAACATAAGTTGTATAGATTTTAAAACTTAGCTGGCGTTGATATCTACGAAGTGCCAAGCTCTGGAAGGGACACCTAAAATAAAATTTTAAAATTCCGAGTTAGGTATAACTCGAAATTTTAATTCAAAATTCCCAGTTATAAGTCGAAATTTTAAAATTCCGAGTTATAACTCGGAATATTTTAAATAAAATTTTGAGTTATAACTCGGAATTTTAAAATTTCGACTTATAACTGGGAATTTTGAAATAAAATTTCGAGTTATAACTCGGAATTTTGAAATTTCGACTTATAACTCGGAATTTTTTAAATAAAATTTAGAGTTATAACTTGGAATTTTTTAATTAAAATTTTAAGTTACACGAAATTTTAGAATTTCGACTTATAACTCTGAATTTAGAAATAAAATTTCGAGCTATAACTCGGAATTTTGAAATTTCGACATACAACTGAATTCAGAAATAAAATTTCGAGCTATAACTCGGAATTTTGAAATGTCGACATATAACTCTGAATTTAGAAATAAAATTTCGAGCCATAACTCGAAATTTTGAAATTTCGACATATAACTCTGAATTTAGAAATAAAATTTCGAGTTATAACTCGGAATTTTGAAATTTCGACATACAACTCTGAATTTAGAAATAAAATTTCGAGTTATAGCTCGGAATTTTGAAATAAAATTTTGAGTTATAACTCGGAATTTTGAAATTTCGACTTATAACTCGGAATTTTTTAAATAAAATTTAGAGTTATAACTTGGAATTTTTGAATTAAAATTTTGAGTTGCAACTCGGAATTTTAGAATTTCGACTTATAACTCTGAATTTGGAAATAAAATTTCGAGTTATAACTCGGAATTTTGAAATTTCGCCATATAACTCGGAATTTTTTAAATAAAATTTTGAGTTACAACTCGGAATTTTAAAATTTTATTTTAAGTGTCCCTTCCAGAGCATCGTAATTATCAAATAACATTCTACATTTTTAGAAAAAAACAATTATTATATCGCGGAGATACGGCAGTCCAAAATTTTTTTGTAAATCGACAAAAAAATCGATTGACAAAATATTTTAATTCATTGTACCAAGTTGACTGGTTGAACAAGCATACAGCCCGTTTCGGAAAAAATCTTAATCTCCTCGGGTCCGAGCGAGTCATCCAGATATGCGGCCGGAATTTTCAAGGCGAGCAAACAACACCAGCTGCCTAACCGTTCCCGGTCGGTCCTTGAAAATAAGTAATTTTCTGCCCAACATATTTCGTCCCATTGTTACGAAGTTCCAGCGGTTTTGTCCTGGCGTTGGGGAACTTTATCAGATTGTCCGTGTTCATCATGGCACACTTCCTTCCTTGAATGAAGTAACTTCTTTCGCCCCTTCCTGCACTCTCCAACTCTAGCGGTCAAACAAATTACAGAGCCAGCAACTGGAATTTGTGTTTGCTTCCTCGTGTAAATAAATCGATTAAAGCGAGTTTAAAATTGAAAAAAATTTGAAAAAATAATGCGGCCCCTGCGGGGCCGAAGGCAGCCCCTACGTGGCGCTTGGGAGAAGAAATTTATGGTTTTTCCTTTAAATTGGAAAAATTAAAAAAAGTTGTCAGGCCCTGCACTAGGGCTGTGACATTTTTTTTTGTTCATGCTCAAGACAATGAGGTTGCGGCTCTTTGTATTTTTTCGCTCAACATCTTAAAACAAGGAGCTTGAGCCATTTCACATTTCCTATACAAAATGGCACATAACTTTTAAACGAGTTGTGCTTATACGGTCCACCGTCCATTTTTATTGAGACCATTAAGGAAATTGCATCCAAACCATAAAATATCTTTACTTGCGTATCGATCTGTCACAACCCTGTGCACTTTGCATAAAAGGAAACAACCTACTAGAATTACCTATACTCCATTCACGATTATTTTGCATCAGCGTTGGCGCTACTGCTTTGATTTAAAGGTAGTATGGACGGAGGCTGTGGATAAAATTTCGTCGACAACGTTGCTAACGATCTGCTTCATCTCCTACTCGTTCTTAAATTAAAAAAAATTGCTCGAGTTAATTTCCGAAAACGTGCCGTAATTAATTCTGGCAAGATATTAGCGATAAATTCATAGAACGGCGCCCGTAACCCATGAGTGGTTTTTCTTCTTTGAACTCGGGATATTTTATAAAACCTAATAACAACTTTATGGGCTTTATAAAGAGAGATTAATTAACCCTATATTTATATTACCAAAACACTTGAGCTAAATAGACTACAAATATGTCAGTCTATTTAGATTCTTTTAATAAAATATATTCAGGAATTGGCGAGGATTTATTTTTGTTGGAGTTTTCTCGTGGATCCTAATGTAAACTTTGTTATTTTCGGAGCTTTCTCTATTTGTTTAGATGACGCCTTATTTTAAACAATGAAGGTAGTTTGGAATATTATTGGGAAAAACAGCGGAAGTGGATATTTCGGTGGCACACAGAGGTCAGGGGACAAGGCATTGTTTCTAACAAATTCGCAAAGAGTAATATCGTTGAAAGAACATACTTAGTCATTTCTTCTGTTCCCATCCTTCATTATTTAAACTGAAGCACCGTTTTTCTATGCCAGCTAAGATGATGACTTGCCGCAGTTTATTAAATACCTACAGAGATCCTGGAGCCTCTGATGGACGATTTGCGCTTTGTTGTTCATAGATGGCTTTTATATTTCATAGCTTTCCCCGATGCTTGCTTCCATTGTGGCTTCATGACAACGCAAAAACCAGATTTGCTTTGTCCTTTTGTCGACTAGTGCCGTTGTATATTCAGGCTAACAATCCATTACACCGGGAAAGTTCTTCGTGACAAAAAGTGATATTCTGGAAGATTATCGGTCGACGTATAATCAGAGCGTAATTGGGTTTCAACGTAATTTTTTGCACACTTAACTACAATATACCAAAGTTCCAAACCTAATTGACAGCGCGATATTCTCAGCAGGCGGAGAGGTGCTATTAAAATGTGCAGTGGCGGCGGCGTGGGGTTGATTCGGTTCGAAATAGCAGCAGTGATGCAAATTTAAAGCGAAAACAATTTGGAATTCGTCATGTCCCGTTTAATATGTTAAATATCAAAACAACGTCGAGAAAAATCTCGTAGCTTTTATTAAAAAATGTACAATCGTTGCGCATATAATTAAAATATCCCCCCTAAGTATTACATTCATTTATTTAATAGAATTATTTTATATTATTTACCGACTTGCTAAAGCATGGCACAAGCTAGAGCGTGTTGTGTTGGGAGTGCTTGGTCACACTGTTTATCGAGGGACTGAGTTCGAACCCCAGCTCCGACGCTGACAATGTCGCTGGGTAATAGATGTATGCCTGCGTTTTTTCAAATGTTAACCTCCTTATGGACGCTTTCGTTTTAGATATCGGAGTTGTTTAAGTTGCGTGGCGTTCGTATTATGTACGATCATTCTGCTTGTCGTGCACTTTTCAAATGTGAAAATACAGTGGCGTTCCTTATTACTTATACGAAAAAAAGTAAGCTCTTTCCGTCAAGTCGCATATTAGCAAGGTAGCGACTTAAACACAATTTCTGAAATCATCCAAGCATGAGTTGAACTAGTTCACTCACCTTTTGTAAACGTCAATATGACAGCTACTTAAAGAGTTATACGCAGTAGTCATACACACCCTGTACACACCGCTTTGCTTGCATATATTTTTGTGTCGCACTAAACTCCGCCACTTTTCCAAATAAAACTCTCCCATAAAAGCATCATAAAATTATCTAGAATATTATTATGTCGTAAAACGTTTCATTGCAAACATATGGGCTCTTGTGTTATGTATTTAATATAAAATAAAACAAGATGTTTACTATGTGTGAATCGTTAAAAGAAGTAACGGTTAGACCTTTACGAAACCCATAAAATTTGTTTTGTTTCGTGCAATACGTGGACCCTAGGGATATTTATAGTTCGTCGCGTAAAGATATTCAATTAAGTAAATTATTTCTTTGATGGCAGCCATTCAACCGACACTTGGTCGAATTTGTAAGCAGCGGCTACGATTCTGGTGCTACTAAACGAAAATAATTTTTGGTATTAAATTGTGCTAGAATAATAAGTTTGTTGCCATATACTCCTAAAAATAAAGAACAAACAACGTAGCTTAAGAACAGTATCTGCTACGCCGATGAGGAGCAATAATTCCGAAACAGGCGCCAGGAGCTTCTTTATTTTTAAGAGTATATAGCAAAAAGCTCATTATTCTATTACTACCATTATTTTAAAATGAATCAACCACTGCTGGCCCCACTGCATATATTTTAATGGCACGTCTACGTTTATTAATAATCCCATACTGTCAATTAGGTTTTACGTGTGGTATGTCGTAATTAAAAGTGCAAAAAAAAAATACGTTAAAATCCAATTATGCTCTGTATACGTCGACCGGTAATCTCCTCGAATATCATTTTCCTGAATATACACGGCACTAGCCGACAAAAGGACAAAGGAAATCTGGTTTTGCGTTACCACGAAGCCACAATGGAAGTAAGTGTAAGCATAGGGACATGATATAAATTATACAGGGTGAATCTTAGGCGCGTAGTTATACTTAGACCATCGATGCTAGATTCGTATGAGTGTCCAGTTCAACATTCAATTTTTGTAATACTTACCCACGAATAAAGTTGTTTTTTCATTTAAAAAAAATACGATGAAAATGTTTTGGAACTGCTGGTTACCTGCAACGGCCTCTAACGTATCTACTAGCGGTACTCAAACATTTCTTTTGCTTCTGTTTCGAACCGATTCATGAGTAACAATCAGTTGCCAATAAGTTACCCATTATTGTTATAGCTCCTTCAAGTTGCTCGAGGATATTATTAAATCTAAAATAATTTTGCTCGATGAACATTTTCGAAAAATCAGCATATTTTTTGGAACCATTTGGTTAATCATTCAATTCTAGTAATTCCCTAAGACAGTCCAAGGTTTGTGGGATTGGCACGCTTGGAAATAATTAACAGACATCAAAGCATCTTATTGGAGCTCATTTCGGAAAATTTCAAAATGGACAAAGTGACGCAGCGAAATAATGAACAAACTTCAAAACAGATTCAATTGTAGTTTCATTCAATTTTCTATATTTTCCAAAGAATTAACATCTGGAGGCCTAGCAGGCCACTAGATTCACATTCAAAATTGTGCTTACTTAGTTGACAATTCATCGAGCCCACCTGGAAAAATAACTGTACCTTCCACTAAACGCAGCCTTTCGGTTGGGTACTTTATACGGCCTCTATTAATATTTATACGTATATATTTATTTAATATTATCTCCCGTCACTTGTAGCTGAAGTAACCGAATTAATTTCGTCCAAACGATATCCCATAACGGTTTCCGTAATTCGACAGAACGGAAAATAAAACCGAAATGAGATATATAAGATAAACCTTGATAGGTATATATGATTACTTTGGTGAGGGCATTCCCAGAAGAATAAGGCTACCATTAGGCTTAAGTGTCCCAATATATATTTTGATATAATATATATAGATAGCGATAAATACATGGCGCTCGATTGCTACCGTAAATATTTGCGGTGATTGTTATATCGTTCGCTACCGGATATCTGAATTGTTTTCGTTATGTTTGTTGAAGTGGAATATACAACAGTTGGAAAGTCATATTGTTCTTTCCGTGTTATTATACCTAGCCAAGCGTTAAGTTATCCGACGAAGATGGGTTGATTAGTTTTCTAGTGTAATCAATCGAGGGCCGATGTATTTCGTTATGATCAATTAGTTTATTACGAGGTTATCAGGAAATCCTGAAATTCCGATACTTACATTAGCCCAGTTTAAATAGTGGCGAAATTAAGCACCACAGAATAGCGAAGAAATTACTGGAAATAAATACAAACTAAATATTTGCAGGTTTTTTAAAAAATTTTAAAGTCTGTTGCGTCACTTCGTCCATTTTGAAATTTTCTGAAATGCGCGAAAGATGCTTTTTTCCAATCGTGCCAATCCCACAAACCTTGGGCTGCCTTAGGGAATTACTAGAATTGAATGATTAGCCAAATAGTTCCAAAAAATATGCAGATTTTTCGAAAATGTTCATCGAGCAAAATTATTTTCGATTTAATAATATCCTCGAGCAACTTGAAGGAGCTATAACAATAATGGGTAATTTTGTGTCAACTGATTGTCACTCATGAGTCGGTTCGAAACAGAAGCAAGAGAAATGTTTGAGTACCGCTAGTAGATACGTTAGAGACTGCTGCAAGTAACTAGCAGTTCCAAAACATTTTCATCGTATTTTTTTTTAAATAAAAAAACGACTTTATTCGTGGGTAAGTATTACAAAAATTAAATGTTGACCTGGACACTCATACGAATCTAGCATCGATGGTCTAAAGTATAACTACGCGCCTAAGATTCACCCTGTATAATTTATATCATGTCCCTATGCTTACACTTACTTCCATTGTGGCTTCATGATAGCGCAAAAACAGATTTCCTTTGTCCTTTTGTCGGCTAGAGCCGTGTATATTCAGGAAAATGATATTCGAGGAGATTACCGGTCGACGCATACAGAGCATAATTGGAATTTAACGTATTTTTTTGCACATTTAATTACGACATACCAAACGTAAAACCTAATTGACAGTATGGGATTATTAGTAAACGTTGACGTGCAATTAAAATATATGCAGTGGGGCCAGCAGTGATTGATACATCTTAAAATAACGGTGGTAATAGAATAATGAGCTTTTTGACATATACTCCTAAAAATAAACAAGAAGCTCCTGGCGCCTGTTTCGGAATTACTGCTCCTCATCGGCGTAGCAGATCCTGTTCTTAAGCTACGTTGTTTTTTCTTTATTTTTAGGAGTATATGGCAACAAACTCATTATGCTAGCGCAATTTAATACCAAAAATTATTTTCGTTTAGTAGCACCAGAATCGTAGTCGCTGCTTACAAATTCGACCAAGTGTCAGTTGAATGGCTGCCATCAAAGAAATAATTTATTTAATTGAATATCTTTACGCGACGAACTATAAATATCCCTAGGGTCCACGTATTGCACGAAACAAAACAAATTTTATGGGTTTCGTAAAGGTCTAACCGTTACTTCTTTTAACGATTCACACATCGTAAACGTCTTGTTTTATTTTATATTAAATACATAACACAAGAGCCCATATGTTTGCAATGAAACGTTTTACGACATAATAATATTCTAGATAATTTTATGACGCTTTTATGGGAGAGTTTTATTCGGAAAAGTGGCGGAGTTTAGTGCGACACAAAAATATATGCAAGCAAAGTGGTGTGTACAGGGTGTGTATGACTACTGCGTATAACTTTTTAAGTAGCTGTCAAATTGACATTTACAAAAGGTGAGTGAACTAGTTCAACTCATGCTTGGATGATTTCAGAAATTGTGTTTAAGTCGCTACCTTGCTAATATGCGACTTGATGGAAAGAGCTTACTTTTTTTCGTATAAGTAATAAGTAACACCACTGTATTTTCACATTTAAAAAGTGCACGTCAAGCAGAATGATCGTGCATAATACGAACGCCACGCAAATTAAACAACTCCTATATCTAAAACGAAAGCGTCCAGGAGGAGGTTAACATTTGAAAAAACGCAGGCATACTTCAATTACCCAGCGACATTGCCAGCATCGGAGCTGAGGTTCGAACTCAGTCCCTCGATAAACAGTGGGACCAAGCACTCCCAACACAACACGCTCTAGCCTGTGCTTTAGCAAGTCGGTAAATAATATAAAAAAATTCTATTAAATAAATGAATTTAATACTTAGGGGGGATATTTTAATTATATGCGCAACGATTGTACATTTTTAATAAAAGCTACGAGATTTTTCCCGACGTTGTTTTGATATTCAACATATTAAACGGGATATGACGAATTCCAAATTGTTTTCGCTTTAAATTTGCATCACTGCTGCTATTTCGAACCGAATCAACCCCACGCCGCCGCCACTGCACATTTTAATAGCACCTCTCCGCCTGCTGAGAATATCGTGCTGTCAATTAGGTTTGGAACTCTGGTATATTGTAGTTAAGTGTGCAAAAAATTACGTTGAAACCCAATTACGCTCTGATTATACGTCGACCGATAATCTCCCAGAATATCACTTTTTGTTACGAAGAACTTCCCCGGTGTAATGGATTGTTAGCCTGAATATACAACGGCACTAGTCGACAAAAGGACAAAGCAAATCTGGTTTTTGCGTTGTCATGAAGCCACAATGGAAGCAAGCATCGGGGAAAGCTATGAAATATAGAAGCCATCTATGAACAACAAAGCGCAAATCGTCCATCAGAGGCTCCAGGATCTCTGTAGGTATTTAATAAACTGCGCCAAGTCATCATCTTAGCTGGCATAGAAAAACTGTGATTTATCAGTTTAAATAATGAAGGATGGGAACGGAAGAAATGACTAAGTTTGTGCTACCCTAGATTGAAAGAATTATGTCCACTCAACGGTGGAAAATTTGATTATTATTACCTTTATTGTTAATTTTTAGACTCGCCTCGTAGCTCTTTAAATAAAATAAAAAAAGCTCGCCTGTAAAACGAGTTATTTTTCGCTTCAATTCCCAGCTATTTGTTAGTCCTCCTTTGTACCGGTTCCAAATGAATGTAAAATTATACAATACACTCCATTGATGTAGAAACGTGGGAAACGGGAATAATTGAAAGCGATCAACAATTTCAACTTGTTTCACGATGACTTACGTCCTTATAAAGAACCTCTATTAAATTTAGTACTAAAAGTATTAAATTTCACACGAGAAAGTCGCCATTATTCCTATTGTAGCACGCGAAATAATTATTTCATGTCCCGGCAATGACGAAGTACTATTGTGCACGGGCTTTCTAGAAATTGTAGGCGGCAATAATTCCAGTGTTATCGAATTCTGCTCTTCTTGCGTCATGCTTCAAATTGGCCCCAATAATAACATCAAATAAGCTGATATTTGGATTAAATTTTCTAAAAAATTTAATTCGACAAATATTACACTCGATTATTTCCACGAGCGCTCGCAATTTGAGGAGCCGACGGCTGGGTACTCTGCTCCGTATTTTACCGCGACTAACCGACCGACTTGCATAACTAATGAATTTGGTGCTACGTCTTGCTCGTGAGGGCTAATAATTAATCTTCTTTGATTTCATGTAAATCCAATAAACATTAATTGTTGGCGGGGTGCGCGGGGGCCGACGTCTAGACTAGTTTGACTTTGGCATACAAACCAAGTGCAAAGGCTTTACGAATTCGGGACATTTGGGACGATAATAAACGGGGTAAAATAAAAATCCATTGTCCATTTTTTTATGAAGAATCCGAGTAAGGTCGAATAAGCGATAAAACCTCTAATATACGAGGTTTTGTCAAAAAACTGATTTTCCAAATTTTTTTTCACCCTGTATATTTATTACGGAAATCGACATGGTATATTATTGTGATTGTAAAGGCATATGCCAGTCATACGTCCAACTTCCGGTTTAGCCGGAAATAGTCAACATCCGACAAAATTTTGGGGACAACCTGTATACTATGAACTAATTGAAAAGTAGCCAATCTCCTGGTTTCAAAGATATATAACACATGTCTATTACCTTTAGCGATATTCAATAATATACGTATACCTGGCTCCTTCGCCAGAATTAACTATTTTTATTCTTTGGAACCTGCCCCAACCAAACCCTCATTTCGACTTTCCCACCCCATATACGGCTCTGCCCGGCTCACCGTGTCACTGTGTCATGAATAATCGCGCGAAGATAAGACAACTTTGATGCAGGACCTCGGGCGAAATCCTTGGCAAGGAAGATGAAAAATAGTTGTAGTGTCAATTACAGTTTTCCTCTCCTATGCCGTTAATATACTCCCAGGAGTGCGGATTACGTGTCGTCGCCGCTGCTCGATCTTCATAAATATCCCGCACATATTAACTATCTATCGCACACAGACGTTCGTTTTGTTTGAGAGCATGTCATGTATAAATTACGCGAACAAGCAGGCGTTCATTTCCGAGTCAGTAGGTTATAACGTTAGTGCTTGTTTAGCTGTAGTAAACAAGGGAGTAGGTACATAGGGCTGTTGTATACTCGATTTTCTGAAATGAAATGGAACTCGCGCGACTTTAATTAACATACTTTTCAAGATGCAGAAGTTCTTGAGGAATGTCGTTTTATTAGGATTTTATTTGAGGGACTTTCCGAACTTTCCAGCCCTCCCGTCTAATGGAACAAAAGGTTTTTTCTGATTCTGTCTTAGTATTCATTATAATTGGCAATTTAGTTTGTACATATTGTAGTTTAAAATGAAAGCTTGGTTTATATTAGAACTTACAACATGTACAGGGTGGCCCATTTTCCAATTTGGAAAATTCCGAATACTTTCGGAAATATCCGGAAAAAACCGAAATTTCATAAAATCTTCTTTATTTTTGTCTGAAGTTATTTCAAAGCAAATTTTAAAATGCATAACACTTTGCCATCGCCACTTTTTGCCCTCTACAAGATGGCGGTGTCAAATTTTAAATTCGACTTTTCGTCTTCCAAAACCATCATCAACTTATTTTTTTTAAATACGGACCTGATTTTTTATTTTATTTTTTGTTACCTTTGGACTCCCTAAAAGCTATGCCCCATCACAAATTTTGATTCAAAATTTGTTTTTAAATAACGTCGATTGTTTGAAATTTCGGTTTCCGAAATCCCAATGATGAGGCTCGAAAATGGGCCACCCCGTATAGGTATAAACTGTTAACGCAGCATCGTTGCCCGGGTACCATGGTATTCATATTTATTAATCATTCTGCAGTAATCGTCTTACACAAATTCTCGCCGAAAAACCCTTCTACTAATAAATCAACATTAACGTGACTAAAAGATAAGATATTACCAAATCCTTGAAATTTGCTCATACGAAGCACCCTTTTCCCTACAATATTAATAAACTTTGAATGGAACAGCCTGAATGGATGGCAGTTTAATTCCCAAAAACTTTGCTTTGATATAAAATTTTCCTAAGTCGCTTTTGAACTCCTAAGTCGAATGCACATACATGCGAATATGGTCGGTTTATTTATATGAAATAATTTCCGGTTTCGTACCACTATCCAATGATATTTCCTTTTGTTTCAGCGTCACCAACTATTTCCTAGTCAATTTATCGGTGGCAGACTTACTGGTCACGCTGGTGTGCATGCCCAACGCCGCCTGGAGGGCGTACACCACCATTTACAACTTTGGGGAATACACTTGCAAGATATCTGCTTATCTACAATGTAAGTACTGCTAATTTGAATTATTATACAGATACATAGATTACATAGAAAAAAAATTTCGTGCGAGTTTCTTATGTACAGGGTGATCATTTTAAGTGCCTCACACGATTTTCCTGCTTTATTCTTCACCTAGGAAAAAAATTCAAAAACTATACTTGTGTACTTTTTCCGAGGAATCCGAAAAACTGAAAAAGGAAAAAATATACACCCTGTATATTAATGCGGAAATGGATATGTAACATTTCACTGACTGTAAATGTGTATCAGATACATATTTTTCACTTCCGGTTTGACCGGAAATTGCTTTAATTTTTTTATTTTAGGTGATACACCCTGTATATTGAGCTCAATTTAAAGAACTTTTCTTTCTGAATTCAGCAATATATAACATATCATCATTGTCTTTCATATTTAATAAAACATTGGGGTTTTAATTTAAAATAACACAAATATATGTTATGAAATAAAGTCATCCATGAAAACAAACAAAAGCATTTAAATTATTTATTTATTTCAAAAACAAAAGAAGATATAGCATAATAACTCATATTCTTTAGTTTTTGAAATAAATAAAAAATAATTTAAATGCTTTTGTTTGTTTTCATGGATGACTTTATTTCATAACATATATTTGTGTTATTCTAAATTAAAACCTCAATATCTTATTAAATATGAAAGACAATGATGATATGTTATATATTGCTGAATTCAGAAAGAAAAGTTCTTTAAACTGAGCTCAATATACAGGGTATAACACCTAAAATAAAAAAATTAAAGCAATTTCCGGTCAAACCGGAAGTGAAAAATAAGTATCTGTTACGCATTTACAATCAGTGAAATGTCACATATCCATTTCCGCATTAATATACAGGGTGTATATTTTTTCTTTTTCAGTTTTTCGGCCATAACTTTTTTCTTTGACATTCAATTGTTTTTATCTTTTCGGAATCGGATTCCTCGGAAAAAAGTACACAAGTATGGTTTTTGAATTTTTTTTCCTAGGTGAAGAATAAAGCAGGAAAATCGAGTGAGGCACTTAAAATGATCACCCTGTACAGGGTAAGTCTCTTAAAATTGACACTCCCCTTAGTGGACACGATTTTTGATGAATTTTTATGTTCTGAAAACGGATATTAAAAATCTCCTAAAATATACAGGGTGGAAAATAAAACAAGATTTTTTTTTAAATCTGTTGGGCTATCGTTCGTTGCGATCCTGTCGGAGAGGTTTGCAAAATTTGAGAAATTAGAAAGAGATACGAGACCAATGGCCGCCGGATGCGCGCGCAGAACCCTCCAAAATCCATTACGTCAAAATGCCGCTTTTAGGTTATCACGAAATCTACAGTGCGTCGCGATAAAAGTTTGAGGTTATGGTCCGAATTTGACGTTTCCTTAATATCGGTCCTGGGGCGGAACCGACCGCAGTTTCGGAATCCGGACGTCTTCGGCGCCCCGAAACCGTTCTCGGTTTGTAGATGGCGCCCCCCTCGACTTTGACATTTAAATGTCAGTTTGACAGTTTTTTGACAGCTGTCAAAAAAAAATTCGCGGAAACGTCACTTTGACAGCTGTCAAAAAAATTTATTCGAGAAAACGCCACTTTGACACGTCACAACAAAATTTTTTTTCGATAAAACGTCACTTTGACAGCTGTTACCGAAAAGTCTAAAAAAAATTTTCTTCAAAAAATGTCAAAATTTTTTTCCCCCATTTCGCCTAACTAACCGGGCGCCAGCCCCGTAGGGGCTGGATCTTCTAGAACCTACGAATCCGATAGCCAGCCGTATATTTTCATATCAAAATTTTCTGAATCCAAAAATATATAGGTAATTGTTATACAATCACTCCACCTGTTCGTGAGATATTACTAAAAACTAATCGCATCGCGGGTGTGTGCATATCTTGCATTGTTTATTTATGGACAGATGTCATCCAGTTTTTTATTAGATAGTCGTTGACTCTGTTAGATGTTAGCGTAAAAAAAATACCTAGTGTTCGTAAAGAAGCAAGTTATTTTGAAAATGGGATATGCATTGGAAAAAATAATCCTCGTGTCACGATGAGTTCGAAAATCTTGGTCGAGGGCTCTCCTACTATTGAGAAAAAAAAAATGAATAATCTTGGCATTGAAAAAACTTATGATTGACGTCAATTG
This sequence comes from Rhagium mordax, assembly GCA_963680705.1. Lineage (NCBI taxonomy): Eukaryota > Metazoa > Arthropoda > Insecta > Coleoptera > Cerambycidae > Rhagium > Rhagium mordax. Next base: position 110,181,982 of record OY796657.1, read on the forward strand.
GAAGAACGGTAAATAAAATCCACATCCAAACGTACTCTCGCCAGCACGCCCAACGTCTACAGTTATTTGCTACTGAATAGATGGATTATATCATACAACGATAACATAAATGTTGCGCCATGACGGGTGGTATAGAAATATAAAATAGAAAACCTACACGCGAAATAAACTTCGATTTAGATTGAATCATAAAAACTGTTTATTAGGTACACATCACCATCAATCTCAAATGATTTTTTCCGCTAATGGATCCAGTAAAAACAACTCACGGTTATTTTATTTACATTTTAATATTTTTTTAATACACTTTATATGCCCCCATTAAAGCAAATAGGTGTTTGGCTCATTAAACTAATGTTTTGTTGGCAATACTTGGATATTTTCGTTACTGAAATTGCTTTCAATTTACTGCCGAAAAAAAATAATCGACCGGCGTGGCTTTCCTTCCTACAGTAAGGAGAAATTATTTGGCGGTCCGGTCTAGACTTCTCGCAAAACCCTGTCGGATTTCACCCACCATCAACCGCCACGATCCTGAGCTTCAGTCTCAGCTTCAGTCCGCGATGCATTTTTGTTCTTGAGCCGTTATCACCAACGCCAAGTTTTTCGTCTCGGCCAAATTCCCTGATTGATGGAGCGGCACATTTTGGCCAGCCGCCCAACTCCGCGCGCCTCTAGAAGCGAAAGATGAGCAGATAAATCCCCATTCTTAAATTAAATTGGTACGAAGTAGAGATCTGTTATCGGAAATGTTTCCACCTTTCTGGTATAAGAGCAAATATTAAATCTGCTTTAAACATCCTCTTGATTTTCTTAACATCTCTGCTGTTGTTTCAATTAAAATATGTCTTTTATTGTATTGTACGGCTCGTTTGTTTCCTTTAATTCCCTCTTAAGTCTGCTAGTGGCAGCTCATTATCAATTGGGATTCTTTTATTGTCGTGACTGTCATAAGAAAAACGTACAATTGATCGGCCGGCGAGAAAAACTTAATTTGAATAGAAAAGCAAGAGGAAAGTCAATTAGCGCCTCGGAAATGTTATTTAATTCAATTAGTTTAAGAGCCGTTTGGGAGGGAGGAGCGTTGCGACTCTATATTACTTTAATGGAATTTTGTCTTAATGTAGTTTTTTTTGTTATGATCAAAGTGTAAGTAATTTGTTGCTTAATAATATAGGATAATATCGTTACCTCCATACCAAAAATTGCTTTCTCTTTGTAATAACGTAGTCGACTAGGGAAATAAATAATATATGTAACTAGAATAGTAAAGGGAAATTACAACGAATTCGCCGTCGTTTGGTAGTTACAGCATGCTCAATAAATTTTACCAGTATGTTGCACCCCAATCTTGTTTATTTCGCAGAGACAATGGGGGAGCTTATAAATAATTATAATTTAATTTTATCCTTTTGCCTACGTTTTATGTAAGTGCAAATAGTAAGCAGTGTTCTTCAACGCCAGATTTTTTAAAATTAGTTTCAGAACAAACCCTAGGCGCGTGTGCCATTGTTACACCTTTTATTAAAACCTCAATTCCGTGACGATACAATTCCATTAGATTACGCACGACAAATTATATTCCGTCACGCAACCGGCAACCATCATAATTCTAAAAATTTAATTCGCTCAGAAGTGATAATAAATTAAAATGAATTTAAAACTCCAAATATTATCAGAAAAACCGAGAACACTTGGTTAAATGGCAAAACTATCACGAATTTATTAAGTTACGGGAGTAAAACCCAAGCAAGGGGCCTTTCAGCCACCGCTTGGGTCTATGGTCCGACCGGAATTCACTTATACGCAGGCAACAAATGCAGAAGAGATCACTGCATCACTCTGTGGTGCGCGATTTTATGACTCCGCCACTGTAGAGTCAAAACAGTGGGGAGAGTAGACTGAAGCGACAAGTGCGCGCATCAGCAAGTGAGGAGAGCCGAATGGAGTACCATGAAGTAAGGTCGGGACAGGTTGCTGGCGTGTTTTTTGAAAGAATATTGTGGTTTTCCTGGAGCCCCAGAGCTGTTAATGGTAGCAGGAAGCTGTATGAATAGTCAAGGAAAGTGTGAGTACTGTTTATCATTTTGTTTAACGCGTGATTAGTAATATATTATGTAGACCGACCCTTGACAAAGAACTAGAGCATCTCAACTGTATCGAGACTTAGTCGGTCATCACCCGGCTCTCACGCTGTACCGCTCCGCAAACCGTGGAGACACTGTTACAAACTGAAGAAATCGTCCAAATTAGGCCTCAGCTTGTATCGAAATAAAACCGTTATTTCACCGCCTTTAACTTCATACACCTTACAATCGCTGCTTGATTAATCGAAATAAAGATATATCCCATTAATTTCCGCATACCTTCGGCCGGATACCTTCCGCATCGATCTCCTCCCTCTTTGTACACGGCGAGCACAAGAGCACTTCGTTAAAGTTTAATATTTAATTATTTCCGAAACGCAAATGCTGCTAGCATTTAATTAGGCTCCTCCGCTTGATAAATGGCCGAAAGTTTCTCACTGTCTGCTTGTACGAACATGTGACAACTTGGAGTCAAAGGGGTGGGAACGCCGAAGCGGCACGGGAAGGACTAAGCTAAGGAGGTTCCTAATTCGTTTTAATTTAATAACCCGCAAGGTTAGAAGTTAGCCTGCGGCGCGTTTTTACTCAAATAAACGTCTCAGGGGTTGTGGTAATTTCTGAATAAAATGAGCATTTAAAAAAATCTAATAAAAAATTCACAACGTACAGGGTGGTCCATCTAAGCGGAAACGTTGACATAGGGGCTTTACGGCTTTACTAGGAAAGGAACGCTGAAAAGATGGTATTTTTACCTGGCATTCCGAATCTGAGGTCAAAAAACAATAGAACATCAAATGGTGAAAATATTCGCGAAAAACCTGTTTGGAAAAAAAAATCACCTTGTATATTTCTACTGGAAATGAAATGTTGTGATGTTATCAATGATAATAAGTATTCAAATTCAAAATTTGCGTTCGAATTGGTCGCAAAATCGCAATAAAGTTCGTATTTTCTAATCAACCCTGTATAATTTAAAAAAAATTAGAGAAATATAAAAACCATTGGTGTTAAAGCATTCCTTGCAACTCTATGCACCAAGTTGGCTTTGGAAATTAAACAAAAATATAAGTATTCTACCTGTCAATATTGTTATAATTACTTTCAAATGCTTCAACACCATTGTTTTTCATAGCTTACTACTATCTCTTGTAATTTAGTTGTTAATAAAATGTGGGATACCGTTTTCTCGAATACCTCAGGAACTAACTGTAGCAAGTATATCAAATATAGTATCGTTGAAATCAGAAAAAAAATTTAAATCTGATTTTTTTTTAAATTATACAGGGTTGATTAGAAAATACGAACTTCATTGCGATTTTGCGACCAATTGGGACGCAAATTTTGAATTTGAATACTTATTATCATTGATAACATCACAACATTTTATATCCAGTAGAAATATACGAGGTGATTTTTTTTTCGAAACAGGTTTTTCGCGAATATTTTCACCATTTGTCGTTCTATTGTTTTTTTGACCTCAGATTCGGAATGCCAGGTAAAAATACCATCTTTTCAGCGTTTAATTTTTTTTCCTAGTACAGCCGTAAAGCCCCTATGTCAACGTTTCCGCTTAGATGGGCCACCCTGTACCTTTCGTAATTTTGAAAATAACGTGAATTCCCATAGAAGAAGTGCTATTAAGTATTTTGAAATTTGCTAGTCCCATAATATGAAGATAGTAAAATAAAGTTGTCACTTTTGACAGCTGTCAAAATTTTTCATCTTAATGAAAATGATATTTTATAATTATTTAAACAAAGAACGTAGGTACTTAACAAACATATTTTTATAAATTTTGGAGGTACTGAATACGAAATTGATGTCAAAAATATTGTGTTGGTTGGCAGATGCCAAAATTACTGTCAAATTTAAAAATCCACAAGTACATCTTCCGTAATTTTGAAAATAATGTTGTTTTCCATAGAAGAAGATACATAAAATGTTTTAAAACTTTCTAGTTCAGTAATTGATATTAAAATAAAGTTGTAACCTTTGACAGCTGTCAAAATTTCTGTCAACTTAATAAAAATGACATTTTATTATTATTTCAACAAAATAAAGTACTTCACCAAACATTTTTCCATAGGTTTTGGAGGTACTGAATATGAAAGTACTACGAAAGAGATATACTTGCATATTCTTAAATTTAGCAGCAGTTTGACAGCTACCAAAGTACATAATATATTTTGACATCAATTTCGTATTTAGTACCTGCATAACCTAAAAAAATCATCTGCTCGATACTTCAATTTGTTGAAATAATTATTAAATGGCATTTCCATTAGGTTCACAGAAATATTGACAGCTGTCAAAATTAAAAAATGTATTTTAATGTTAATTATGGAACTAACAAATTTAAAAAAATACTTAAATCCTTTCTTCAATGGAAATTCACATTGTTTCCAAAAAGAGAAAGACACATTTGCATATTTTTAAATTTTCGACAGCTACCAAAATAAACATAATATTTTTTTAAATTAATTTCGTATTCAATACCTCCAATGTCTGATTAGTATATTCATTTGTTCAAATTATGCCTACGGCATTTTCAATAAGTTGACAGAAAATTTGACAGCTGTCAAAAGCGAAAACATTTGTTGATTTTAATTATAAAAATAGAAAGATTTATATTTAAAGAATTTTATATCTCTTTTTCTATAGAAACTCACGTTGTTTTCAAAATTACAAAAACCGTATTTGTAAAATTTTAAATTAACATTAATTTTGACAGCTGTCAAGAATAAAAAAAAAGAAATTCTATTTCGGCAGATCTATTATCAATTTTTAGAGTAAAGATTTAAAACAAAATTGGGCGAATCTTTATACAGGGTGTTTCATGACGAACTGTACAGGGTGACCCACTTAACATTCCCTCCCCACATTTCACCGTTATTTCTGTAGTTACAAAAAAAATATTCTAACAAAAGTTGTAGAGCTTTTTCTGAAGTTTTTAAATATGATATCAAAAAAAAACAATTGAAAAATAAATGCCGAAGTTATATTATATAAACTGTTTTTTTTTTAATGGAACACCCTGTATTTTATTGCCTTTTTCGACGTAGAATTTCAGTCTGGACGCTCTGGCCAAGTGAAATATTGGCCATAAGTAGTTAATCACCCTGTATCCTCCTCTATCATCCTTAGAAGTACATATGTACATTTCGTCATGAAACATCCTGTATATTTGTGATTTATAGATTGATTTTAATTGAAGAAAGGATATTTTTTAATAAAAAACCAATTTTGGATCTAAATTATAAAAAATTATAACCTAAAATAAAAAATCCGGCGGGAGAGATTGATGAAGAATTTGTTTTGATTGAAATTTCTAATTCTTCTTCTGCTTTTTAAGTTATTGCCCTTGACTTGGAAATAAAATGGGACAGTGGGGTATCATCAAAAAGGAAATAAAAATATCTAGCCAACGTATTACTTAACCCTGTCTGTTAATTCTTACGCCGCACTGCTATTACTAATAATTCGAAATGTCGCTTATGCACTTTTCTAACACGTTTACAATCTAGTTTTGTCTACGATAATATTTGGTTGTAAATACGACACAGAGGACAGGTAGAGTAGCCGGCAAGAATGCCTGATTTGACCACTAAGACTTGACTTGCAAAACAAACTGTAAAAAATATAAATCTTGTACAAATGTTTATAAATACCTGCCAAACTTCAATGCAAATATCAAAACTCGTTTTGTACAAAACACTATTTTTTTAAGGAGCAGAATAGTTAATGAAATCGAAAAATATCCTGTTTAATAGATGTTAGCTGTTTTTAACACGGTGTCCTGCTTTTGGGCATCGAAATACTATGTAAGACACGCTTCTTAAGCGCAGAATATTTTATCATAACCGCGCAATGTTTTAAACCTGCTTAAAGAAAAATAAACGCGCGGTTATGGTACTACTGCTCTCTTAAGGAGTAACATGGTAGTTTATATCAAAGTTTTATACAACCAAAGATATGATACACGTTTTTATTAAATAATATATATTTTATGATATGTAGTTGTAAATTCAACATGGCGTATGTTTTAAAATTTATATGATACAGAATAGCTGTCAAAGGTTTCAATCATTCGATTGAGATCCTAGGAAACTCTATAATCCATTTCAAAACAAAACAAAAAATGTGTACAGTTTTTCCCCATAAAACTACAACTGAGGATTTCGTGCGCCGCCTCTGGTCTCCTAGCAAAGTGAGCAGAGGAAAAGTAATAATTCGTTATCCTGGGCGCCTTGGAATGCATTTTTCAAATCGAACGATAAAAACCTTTGACCCCAGATATTGTACAAAAAGCAGAATACGCTTTGCCAAAGTAGATAACACACACAAATCAGTGTTAGAGTACCTACCTATGTATGACACAGGTTTTTTTATAACAGGTTTTTCGCGAATATTTTCTCCATTTGATGTTCCATTTTTTTTTTGACCTCAGATTCGGAATGCCAGGAAAAAATACCATCTTTTCAGCGTTCAAATTTTTTTCCTAATACAGCCGTAAAGCCCCTATGGCAACGTTTCCGCTTAGATGGACCACCCTGTACAATATAATATGATAAAAGCCACAAACCATCTTTGGAAAGTACCTAGTTAATAAATACAAGGACATTGTGGGCAGCAAAAAATAAATAAATCAACAGTTTTATTTACACCTGCAAACCGTCGCTCTCTACTATTCACCATCGCTCCAAAAGAATAAGCAGCTGGCAGAAACGTCTATTTTAAAACTCCAATTTAACCCAAACCACTCCTGTTAATGCTCCATCATTTCCTTTGCAGGCATCTCAGTGGCTTCCAGCATCTTCACGATAACCGCCATGGCCATCGACCGATACCTGGCCATCACCAGGCCCTTCGGCATGGTGTACAGATGCTTCAACAAGACAACGACAGTTATTGTGATCATCTCCCTGTGGATAACCTCCTTGATCCTATTCTCGCCAATATTGTGGATATATTCGCTGAGAGTGGACGTGTATCCCATCAAGAACGCCAACATCACCGCCGCCGTCTGCATAGAAGACTGGACCAGCTTCCTCATCTCCCAGCACACCCTGGGGATAGTGTGGTTCATATTTATGTTCGCAGTACCAGGTAAGGCTCGCTTAACTATAAATTGAGTCGTTTTCTAGCAACACGATTTATTATTCTTTCAGGGGTGATAATGCTGTTTGCTTATTCGATGATGGGGCGGACGCTGTGTTCCGGGATGCCTCCCTTCGACAACAATGAATCCTCGTGCACGCAACAGGTGAGTAATTTATTAATTTATTAATTTATCAAATAGCATGCAAAATTGCATGCTTGCCTTTGTTGGCGATTCCTGCAATTTCACGTACACTACTCGAGATTCACGCCTTCTATAAACAGTTTTCTGCCTAGGGGCTAAGGAATTATTGATGTTCTGAGCGGACTTTGTCGCATTAAAAGCCACGTTAAAGCGGCCCACGCTGGCCTTTGATGATCAAGGCGTTATCAAATATTTACCCCCAGGTATTTTATTGAGTACACAGTTGATGGTAATTGTTTTTCAAATATTGAACCTTAAAATTCAGTCCCGAAAGCGTTCCGTATTAATCTATAAAAGTTTACAACTTTCCTTTGATGTCACCAATCCGGAGAATACTTCGGAATACTTCGTCATGCAAACTTTCAACGGCACACACAGAGGCGGTGTACTTTATTTAATTATCAAAAAAGAAGGCAGAGACTCGATCCGCTAAACTGAACGGCCGAACAGCTCACAAACAAGGCATCTTCGAAACTATTAAATTGTTATCGAATTCCGGAGTAAAACAGGTTCATTATTGTAATATTTTTCTCTATCGCTTGGAAGGTTCAATCACACAACGGAATGAGAGTAGTAAGAGAGAATAAGAATTTTTACTAGAATACAAATTTTTAGCATTTTTACTAGAATTTAAATTTCAGGACATTTTCACTAGAATTTAAATTTCAGGACATTTTTACTAAAATTTAAATTTTTGACATTCTTCCTAGAATTTAAATTTCAGGACATTGTTTCTAGAATTCAAATTTCAGGTAATTTTTACTAGAATTTAAATTTTTTATGACGTCATAGATCAAAGGTCATTTCTACTAGAATTTAAATTTCTTGTGACGCCATAGATCAAAGGACATTTTTACTAGAATTTAATCTTTTGATGACATCATAGATTAAAGGTCATTTTTACTAGAATTTAAATTGTAAGGTCACGTAAGCATTTTTACTAGAATTTAAATTTCAGGACATTTTTACTAAAATTTAAATTTTTGACATTCTTCCTAGAATTTAAATTTCAGGACATTGTTTCTAGAATTCAAATTTCAGGTAATATTTACTAGAATTTAAATTTTTTATGACGTCATAGATCAAAGGTCATTTCTACTAGAATTTAAATTTCTTGTGACGCCATAGATCAAAGGACATTTTTACTAGAATTTAATCTTTTGATGACATCATAGATTAAAGGTCATTTTTACTAGAATTTAAATTATAAGGTCACGTAGGCATTTTTACTAGAACTTAAATTTCAGGACATTTTTACTAAAATTTAAATTTTTGACATTCTTCCTAGAATTTAAATTTCAGGACATTGTTTCTAGAATTCAAATTTCAGGTAATTTTTACTAGAATTTAAATTTTTTATGACGTCATAGATCAAAGGTCATTTTTACTAGAATTTAAATTTCTTATGACGTCATAGATCAAAGGACATTTTTACTAGAATTTAATCTTTTGATGACATCATAGATTAAAGGTCATTTTTACTAGAATTTAAATTGTAAGGTCACGTAAGCATTTTTACTAGAATTTATAATTCAGGATATTTTTACTAAAATTTAAATTTTTGACATTCTTCCTAGAATTTAAATTTCAGGACATAGTTTCTAGAATTCAAATTTCAGGTAATTTTTACTAGAATTTAAATTTTTTATAACGTCATAGATCAAAGGTCATTTCTACTAGAATTTAAATTTCTTGTGACGTCATAGATCAAAGGACATTTTTACTAGAATTTAATCTTTTGATGACATCATAGATTAAAGGTCATTTTTACTAGAATTTAAATTGTAAGGTCAAGTAAGCATTTTTACTAGAATTTAAAATTCAAGACATTTTTACTAAAATTTAAATTTTTGACATTCTTCGTAGAATTTAAATTTCAGGACATTGTTTCTAGAATTTAAATTTCAGTTAATTTTTGCTAGAATTTAATTTTTTGTTAACGTCATAGGTTAAAGGCCCTTATTACTAGAATTTAAATTATAAGGTTACGTGAGCATTTTTACCAAAATTTAAATTTTTTACATTTTTACTAGAATTTAAATTTCTGCCATTTTTGCTAAAAATCGTCGTCTTGTAACCATGGTTACAGATTGCACTTAAAAACATATTTCCAGTCATCTTCAAAAAAAAATTATGCCAAAAAAATTTATCGTAGGCGTAAACTTGATGGTCAAATCAAATTATTAAATTCTAATAAAAATGTCTAAAATTTAAATTCTAGTAAAATGTCAAAATTTTAAATTCCAGTTAAAATGCCAAAAAGACGATTGTCCTGATGGTGTTCTTCCTACTAATGAAATATCGAAGTGCTCGTTTGTATAAAACTTTCTGGGCTCTGTTCCACATTAATCATTTTGAATTGTTGACGATTCGTTTCCTGAAGGGAAGAAGAACACATAAGAAGACGGCCAAAATAATCAACGTGGAACGGAATCAGAAAAGTCACACTCGCATATTGTGCGCAATTTTACAGAACCGGGCTCGAAATTTGAAATAATTGCGTTTGAAGTGCAACCCGGTAGTTTTAAAAAATTAGTTAATTAGCAAAACGCTTTTACAAACTGACAGTTATTACGTAATATTGGATCCAGTTCTCCTGGGAGGTCCTCTAATTCGTTACCAATAACCAGAGTTCCTGTGGGTATTTATTAATGAAACTTCGAGTATCGATTCCCATTTTCGAACTAGGAATTTTCCAAATGAGCATATAAAATTAGCTTATTAAACAGTCCGTTTTGCTAATTAACTTTCCGTTCATGACCAAGCGCATCCGATGGGATTCAGCTCGATTAATGACATTAATTTTTGTTTAATCACTGGGTGGAAATTCTATAATATCTACCCGGTATTTCAGATTATTCACAGGACTTGTTTGGCGTCTGTTGGAGACAATGCATGATTTAAGTGCAAAAACACACGTTAATAATCATTCTGCGAGAGGACCAATCTAAATGGTAATTTGCCCAACAGAAATTTAATTAGGAATCATTTTTGCGCGCGGGATTCACGTTTGCTATCACGTTGCTAACATTATACCCTAGGGTAAATTAGCTACATGCCTAGACCGCGCCGGGAAATGAGCCCTAAAGTGCATTAATAATCTATCCCGTTAGTTCGTTCGCTTCAGCGACAACACTCAAGTCACAAATAAGCTATTTAATTTGGGATAGGGGCAGGAGTGTGTATGTGTGCTCCGAATGATACTTGAAGTGATGTTTTCGAGCTTCTTCAGGGCACACATCCGAATTTTACAGTTTATTGACAAATAAATGTCTTAGAGTTGGTCGGGTAGGGAGAGAACGGAGATTATGTGAGTCAAAATATGAAAAATATAAAATGTGCTGCTGGAGCCTGGAAATATTTTTAAAATTTCAAGGAAATAGAGATGGGCGAGTGGAATCGAGAGCCACAAGTGCCGACTGCAATTTGTGTCATTGGCTTCATCATTCTCTATTTGAATTTCTTGGGAATTTTCGAAGACAGTTTTTTTCTCGTTACACATTTATCGGAATTTAATAATCTGTAAATTTAGGAGGCTCTATCTTCACAACGAAATAGAATATTGAACTGCAGTTGCCATTCGATTTGTTGTACCTATATTCTTCTATCTTCTTGAATTTTTAGGGAATTTTCAAGCACAAGTCTCTCTCGTTACGAATTTTTATATGCGACGATGTATCAGAATTTAATAACCCGTGAATTTAGGAGGCTCTATCTTCCCAACGGAATAAGATATTGAACTGCAGTTTATGCCATTCGATTCGCCGTATCTTCCTCTATCTTCTTGAATTTTTTGAGAATTTTCAAGCACAAGTCTCTCTCGTTACGAATTTTTATATGCGACGATGTATCAGAATTTATTAATTCGCAAATTTAGGAGGCTCTATCTTCCCCACGGAATAAGATATTGAACTGCAGTTTATGCCATTCGATTCGCCGTATCTTTCTCTATCTTCTTGAATTTTTTGAGAATTTTCAAGCACAAGTCTCTCTCGTTACGAATTTTTATATGCGACGATGTATCAGAATTTATTAATTCGTAAATTTAGGAGGCTCTATCTTCCCCACGGAATAAGATATTGAACTGCAGTTTATGCCATTCGATTCGCCGTATCTTCCTCTATCTTCTTGAATTTTTTGAGAATTTTCAAGCACAAGTCTCTCTCGTTACGAATTTCTATATGCGACGATGTATCAGAATTTATTAATTCGTAAATTTAGGAGGCTCTATCTTCCCCACGGAATAAGATATTGAACTGCAGTTTATGCCATTCGATTCGCCGTATCTTCCTCTATCTTCTTGAATTTTTAGGGAATTTTCAAGCACAAGTCTCTCTCGTTACGAATTTTTATATGCGACGATGTATCAGAATTTAATAACCCGTGAATTTAGGAGGCTCTATCTTCCCAACGGAATAAGATATTGAACTGCAGTTTATGCCATTCGATTCGCCGTATCTTCCTCTATCTTCTTGAATTTTTTGAGAATTTTCAAGCACAAGTCTCTCTCGTTACGAATTTTTATATGCGACGATGTATCAGAATTTATTAATTCGCAAATTTAGGAGGCTCTATCTTCCCCACGGAATAAGATATTGAACTGCAGTTTATGCCATTCGATTCGCCGTATCTTCCTCTATCTTCTTGAATTTTTTGAGAATTTTCAAGCTCAAGTCTCTCTCGTTACGAATTTTTATATGCGACGATGTATCAGAATTTATTAATTCGCAAATTTAGGAGGCTCTATCTTCCCCACGGAATAAGATATTGAACTGCAGTTTATGCCATTCGATTCGCCGTATCTTCCTCTATCTTCTTGAATTTTTTGAGAATTTTCAAGCACAAGTCTCTCTCGTTACGAATTTCTATATGCGACGATGTATCAGAATTTATTAATTCGTAAATTTAGGAGGCTCTATCTTCCCCACGGAATAAGATATTGAACTGCAGTTTATGCCATTCGATTCGCCGTATCTTCCTCTATCTTCTTGAATTTTTAGGGAATTTTCAAGCACAAGTCTCTCTCGTTACGAATTTTTATATGCGACGATGTATCAGAATTTAATAACCCGTGAATTTAGGAGGCTCTATCTTCCCAACGGAATAAGATATTGAACTGCAGTTTATGCCATTCGATTCGCCGTATCTTCCTCTATCTTCTTGAATTTTTTGAGAATTTTCAAGCACAAGTCTCTCTCGTTACGAATTTTTATATGCGACGATGTATCAGAATTTATTAATTCGCAAATTTAGGAGGCTCTATCTTCCCCACGGAATAAGATATTGAACTGCAGTTTATGCCATTCGATTCGCCGTATCTTCCTCTATCTTCTTGAATTTTTTGAGAATTTTCAAGCTCAAGTCTCTCTCGTTACGAATTTTTATATGCGACGATGTATCAGAATTTATTAATTCGCAAATTTAGGAGGCTCTATCTTCCCCACGGAATAAGATATTGAACTGCAGTTTATGCCATTCGATTCGCCGTATCTTCCTCTATCTTCTTGAATTTTTTGAGAATTTTCAAGCACAAGTCTCTCTCGTTACGAATTTTTATATGCGACGATGTATCAGAATTTATTAATTCGTAAATTTAGGAGACTCTATCTTCCCGACGGAATAAGATATTGAACTGCAGTTTATGCCATTCGATTCGCCGTATCTTCCTCTATCTTCTTGAATTTTTTGAGAATTTTCAAGCACAAGTCTCTCTCGTTACGAATTTTTATATGCGACGATGTATCAGAATTTATTAATTCGTAAATTTAGGAGGCTCTATCTTCCCCACGGAATAAGATATTGAACTGCAGTTTATGCCATTCGATTCGCCGTATCTTTCTCTATCTTCTTGAATTTTTTGAGAATTTTCAAGCACAAGTCTCTCTCGTTACGAATTTTTATATGCGACGATGTATCAGAATTTATTAATTCGTAAATTTAGGAGGCTCTATCTTCTTCACGGAATAAGATATTGAACTGCAGTTTATGCCATTCGATTCGCCGTATCTTCCTCTATCTTCTTGAATTTTTTGAGAATTTTCAAGCACAAGTCTCTCTCGTTACGAATTTTTATATGCGACGATGTATCAGAATTTATTAATTCGTAAATTTAGGAGGCTCTATCTTCCCCACGGAATAAGATATTGAACTGCAGTTTATGCCATTCGATTCGTCGTATCTTCCTCTATCTTCTTGAATTTTTTGAGAATTTTCAAGCACAAGTCTCTCTCGTTACGAATTTCTATATGCGACGATGTATCAGAATTTGTTAATTCGTAAATTTAGGAGGCTCTATCTTCCCCACGGAATAATAATAATAATAATAATCTTTAAGAATAAGATATTGAACTGCAGGTTATGCCATTCGATTCGCCGTATCTTCCTCTATCTTCTTGAATTTTTTGAGAATTTTCAAGCACAAGTCTCTCTCGTTACGAATTTTTATATGCGACGATGTATCAGAATTTATTAATTCGTAAATTTAGGAGGCTCTATCTTCCCCACGGAATAAGATATTGAACTGCAGTTTATGCCATTCGATTCGTCGTATCTTCCTCTATCTTCTTGAATTTTTTGAGAATTTTCAAGCACAAGTCTCTCTCGTTACGAATTTCTATATGCGACGATGTATCAGAATTTGTTAATTCGTAAATTTAGGAGGCTCTATCTTCCCCACGGAATAATAATAATAATAATAATCTTTAAGAATAAGATATTGAACTGCAGTTTATGCCATTCGATTCGCCGTATCTTCCTCTATCTTCTTGAATTTTTTGAGAATTTTCAAGCACAAGTCTCTCTCGTTACGAATTTTTATATGCGACGATGTATCAGAATTTATTAATTCGTAAATTTAGGAGGCTCTATCTTCCCCACGGAATAAGATATTGAACTGCAGTTTATGCCATTCGATTCGTCGTATCTTCCTCTATCTTCTTGAATTTTTTGAGAATTTTCAAGCACAAGTCTCTCTCGTTACGAATTTCTATATGCGACGATGTATCAGAATTTGTTAATTCGTAAATTTAGGAGGCTCTATCTTCCCCACGGAATAATAATAATAATAATAATCTTTAAGAATAAGATATTGAACTGCAGTTTATGCCATTCGATTCGCCGTATCTTCCTCTATCTTCTTGAATTTTTTGAGAATTTTCAAGCACAAGTCTCTCTCGTTACGAATTTCTATATGCGACGATGTATCAGAATTTGTTAATTCGTAAATTTAGGAGGCTCTATCTTCCCCACGGAATAATAATAATAATAATAATCTTTAAGAATAAGATATTGAACTGCAGGTTATGCCATTCGATTCGCCGTATCTTCCTCTATCTTCTTGAATTTTTTGAGAATTTTCAAGCACAAGTCTCTCTCGTTACGAATTTTTATATGCGACGATGTATCAGAATTTATTAATTCGTAAATTTAGGAGGCTCTATCTTCCCCACGGAATAAGATATTGAACTGCAGTTTATGCCATTCGATTCGTCGTATCTTCCTCTATCTTCTTGAATTTTTTGAGAATTTTCAAGCACAAGTCTCTCTCGTTACGAATTTTTATATGCGACGATGTATCAGAATTTAATAACCCGTGAATTTAGGAGGCTCTATCTTCCCAACGGAATAAGATATTGAACTGCAGTTTATGCCATTCGATTCGCCGTATCTTCCTCTATCTTCTTGAATTTTTTGAGAATTTTCAAGCACAAGTCTCTCTCGTTACGAATTTTTATATGCGACGATGTATCAGAATTTATTAATTCGCAAATTTAGGAGGCTCTATCTTCCCCACGGAATATGATATTGAACTGCAGTTTATGCCATTCGATTCGCCGTATCTTCCTCTATCTTCTTGAATTTTTTGAGAATTTTCAAGCACAAGTCTCTCTCGTTACGAATTTCTATATGCGACGATGTATCAGAATTTATTAATTCGTAAATTTAGGAGGCTCTATCTTCCCCACGGAATAAGATATTGAACTGCAGTTTATGCCATTCGATTCGCCGTATCTTCCTCTATCTTCTTGAATTTTTAGGGAATTTTCAAGCACAAGTCTCTCTCGTTACGAATTTTTATATGCGACGATGTATCAGAATTTAATAACCCGTGAATTTAGGAGGCTCTATCTTCCCAACGGAATAAGATATTGAACTGCAGTTTATGCCATTCGATTCGCCGTATCTTCCTCTATCTTCTTGAATTTTTTGAGAATTTTCAAGCACAAGTCTCTCTCGTTACGAATTTTTATATGCGACGATGTATCAGAATTTATTAATTCGCAAATTTAGGAGGCTCTATCTTCCCCACGGAATAAGATATTGAACTGCAGTTTATGCCATTCGATTCGCCGTATCTTCCTCTATCTTCTTGAATTTTTTGAGAATTTTCAAGCTCAAGTCTCTCTCGTTACGAATTTTTATATGCGACGATGTATCAGAATTTATTAATTCGCAAATTTAGGAGGCTCTATCTTCCCCACGGAATAAGATATTGAACTGCAGTTTATGCCATTCGATTCGCCGTATCTTCCTCTATCTTCTTGAATTTTTTGAGAATTTTCAAGCACAAGTCTCTCTCGTTACGAATTTCTATATGCGACGATGTATCAGAATTTATTAATTCGTAAATTTAGGAGGCTCTATCTTCCCCACGGAATAAGATATTGAACTGCAGTTTATGCCATTCGATTCGCCGTATCTTCCTCTATCTTCTTGAATTTTTAGGGAATTTTCAAGCACAAGTCTCTCTCGTTACGAATTTTTATATGCGACGATGTATCAGAATTTAATAACCCGTGAATTTAGGAGGCTCTATCTTCCCAACGGAATAAGATATTGAACTGCAGTTTATGCCATTCGATTCGCCGTATCTTCCTCTATCTTCTTGAATTTTTTGAGAATTTTCAAGCACAAGTCTCTCTCGTTACGAATTTTTATATGCGACGATGTATCAGAATTTATTAATTCGCAAATTTAGGAGGCTCTATCTTCCCCACGGAATAAGATATTGAACTGCAGTTTATGCCATTCGATTCGCCGTATCTTCCTCTATCTTCTTGAATTTTTTGAGAATTTTCAAGCTCAAGTCTCTCTCGTTACGAATTTTTATATGCGACGATGTATCAGAATTTATTAATTCGCAAATTTAGGAGGCTCTATCTTCCCCACGGAATAAGATATTGAACTGCAGTTTATGCCATTCGATTCGCCGTATCTTCCTCTATCTTCTTGAATTTTTTGAGAATTTTCAAGCACAAGTCTCTCTCGTTACGAATTTTTATATGCGACGATGTATCAGAATTTATTAATTCGTAAATTTAGGAGACTCTATCTTCCCGACGGAATAAGATATTGAACTGCAGTTTATGCCATTCGATTCGCCGTATCTTCCTCTATCTTCTTGAATTTTTTGAGAATTTTCAAGCACAAGTCTCTCTCGTTACGAATTTTTATATGCGACGATGTATCAGAATTTAATAACCCGTGAATTTAGGAGGCTCTATCTTCCCAACGGAATAAGATATTGAACTGCAGTTTATGCCATTCGATTCGCCGTATCTTCCTCTATCTTCTTGAATTTTTTGAGAATTTTCAAGCACAAGTCTCTCTCGTTACGAATTTTTATATGCGACGATGTATCAGAATTTATTAATTCGCAAATTTAGGAGGCTCTATCTTCCCCACGGAATATGATATTGAACTGCAGTTTATGCCATTCGATTCGCCGTATCTTCCTCTATCTTCTTGAATTTTTTGAGAATTTTCAAGCACAAGTCTCTCTCGTTACGAATTTCTATATGCGACGATGTATCAGAATTTATTAATTCGTAAATTTAGGAGGCTCTATCTTCCCCACGGAATAAGATATTGAACTGCAGTTTATGCCATTCGATTCGCCGTATCTTCCTCTATCTTCTTGAATTTTTAGGGAATTTTCAAGCACAAGTCTCTCTCGTTACGAATTTTTATATGCGACGATGTATCAGAATTTAATAACCCGTGAATTTAGGAGGCTCTATCTTCCCAACGGAATAAGATATTGAACTGCAGTTTATGCCATTCGATTCGCCGTATCTTCCTCTATCTTCTTGAATTTTTTGAGAATTTTCAAGCACAAGTCTCTCTCGTTACGAATTTTTATATGCGACGATGTATCAGAATTTATTAATTCGCAAATTTAGGAGGCTCTATCTTCCCCACGGAATAAGATATTGAACTGCAGTTTATGCCATTCGATTCGCCGTATCTTCCTCTATCTTCTTGAATTTTTTGAGAATTTTCAAGCTCAAGTCTCTCTCGTTACGAATTTTTATATGCGACGATGTATCAGAATTTATTAATTCGCAAATTTAGGAGGCTCTATCTTCCCCACGGAATAAGATATTGAACTGCAGTTTATGCCATTCGATTCGCCGTATCTTCCTCTATCTTCTTGAATTTTTTGAGAATTTTCAAGCACAAGTCTCTCTCGTTACGAATTTCTATATGCGACGATGTATCAGAATTTATTAATTCGTAAATTTAGGAGGCTCTATCTTCCCCACGGAATAAGATATTGAACTGCAGTTTATGCCATTCGATTCGCCGTATCTTCCTCTATCTTCTTGAATTTTTAGGGAATTTTCAAGCACAAGTCTCTCTCGTTACGAATTTTTATATGCGACGATGTATCAGAATTTAATAACCCGTGAATTTAGGAGGCTCTATCTTCCCAACGGAATAAGATATTGAACTGCAGTTTATGCCATTCGATTCGCCGTATCTTCCTCTATCTTCTTGAATTTTTTGAGAATTTTCAAGCACAAGTCTCTCTCGTTACGAATTTTTATATGCGACGATGTATCAGAATTTATTAATTCGCAAATTTAGGAGGCTCTATCTTCCCCACGGAATAAGATATTGAACTGCAGTTTATGCCATTCGATTCGCCGTATCTTCCTCTATCTTCTTGAATTTTTTGAGAATTTTCAAGCTCAAGTCTCTCTCGTTACGAATTTTTATATGCGACGATGTATCAGAATTTATTAATTCGCAAATTTAGGAGGCTCTATCTTCCCCACGGAATAAGATATTGAACTGCAGTTTATGCCATTCGATTCGCCGTATCTTCCTCTATCTTCTTGAATTTTTTGAGAATTTTCAAGCACAAGTCTCTCTCGTTACGAATTTTTATATGCGACGATGTATCAGAATTTATTAATTCGTAAATTTAGGAGGCTCTATCTTCCCCACGGAATAAGATATTGAACTGCAGTTTATGCCATTCGATTCGCCGTATCTTCCTCTATCTTCTTGAATTTTTTGAGAATTTTCAAGCACAAGTCTCTCTCGTTACGAATTTTTATATGCGACGATGTATCAGAATTTATTAATTCGTAAATTTAGGAGGCTCTATCTTCCCCACGGAATAAGATATTGAACTGCAGTTTATGCCATTCGATTCGCCGTATCTTTCTCTATCTTCTTGAATTTTTTGAGAATTTTCAAGCACAAGTCTCTCTCGTTACGAATTTTTATATGCGACGATGTATCAGAATTTATTAATTCGTAAATTTAGGAGGCTCTATCTTCTTCACGGAATAAGATATTGAACTGCAGTTTATGCCATTCGATTCGCCGTATCTTCCTCTATCTTCTTGAATTTTTTGAGAATTTTCAAGCACAAGTCTCTCTCGTTACGAATTTTTATATGCGACGATGTATCAGAATTTATTAATTCGTAAATTTAGGAGGCTCTATCTTCCCCACGGAATAAGATATTGAACTGCAGTTTATGCCATTCGATTCGTCGTATCTTCCTCTATCTTCTTGAATTTTTTGAGAATTTTCAAGCACAAGTCTCTCTCGTTACGAATTTCTATATGCGACGATGTATCAGAATTTGTTAATTCGTAAATTTAGGAGGCTCTATCTTCCCCACGGAATAATAATAATAATAATAATCTTTAAGAATAAGATATTGAACTGCAGGTTATGCCATTCGATTCGCCGTATCTTCCTCTATCTTCTTGAATTTTTTGAGAATTTTCAAGCACAAGTCTCTCTCGTTACGAATTTTTATATGCGACGATGTATCAGAATTTATTAATTCGTAAATTTAGGAGGCTCTATCTTCCCCACGGAATAAGATATTGAACTGCAGTTTATGCCATTCGATTCGTCGTATCTTCCTCTATCTTCTTGAATTTTTTGAGAATTTTCAAGCACAAGTCTCTCTCGTTACGAATTTCTATATGCGACGATGTATCAGAATTTGTTAATTCGTAAATTTAGGAGGCTCTATCTTCCCCACGGAATAATAATAATAATAATAATCTTTAAGAATAAGATATTGAACTGCAGTTTATGCCATTCGATTCGCCGTATCTTCCTCTATCTTCTTGAATTTTTTGAGAATTTTCAAGCACAAGTCTCTCTCGTTACGAATTTTTATATGCGACGATGTATCAGAATTTATTAATTCGTAAATTTAGGAGGCTCTATCTTCCCCACGGAATAAGATATTGAACTGCAGTTTATGCCATTCGATTCGTCGTATCTTCCTCTATCTTCTTGAATTTTTTGAGAATTTTCAAGCACAAGTCTCTCTCGTTACGAATTTCTATATGCGACGATGTATCAGAATTTGTTAATTCGTAAATTTAGGAGGCTCTATCTTCCCCACGGAATAATAATAATAATAATAATCTTTAAGAATAAGATATTGAACTGCAGGTTATGCCATTCGATTCGCCGTATCTTTCTCTATCTTCTTGAATTTTTTGAGAATTTTCAAAGACAGTTTTGTCTCGTTACGAATTTTTATATGCGCCGATGTACCAGAATTGTATAATCCGCAAATATTGGAGACAGCAAACAGCAATAAAAAAAAGCAGTCCATCGATAAGTTATTAAATCTTTCCCACAATTAAAAAAACAGTTCGAAAAATGGTCACGTTATAGAGTAATAAATAATATCCGCGGCGACCAGGATATTGCCGCAAACGACGCGCCGCGCGCTGCCACACATGTTGCGGTCATTAGGTAAACATTTTTCATATTAAAAATAAATTGCCTCCGCCGCGCCGCACGGTGATGGATCAGATAAGATGATCAATTTTTCAGCGGATTTGTTAGAAGTGTACGCTCGCACGTAATATGTAACAGAAAAAATTTCCGAAGGGAAATTGAATGTCAAATAATGATACGCTCCGATATAACTCGCAGACGGTTGTTTACAGAAAATCTAATATGCATGCGACAACTCCTCCAGGAGCAGCCAGGCGAAGTGTTTCGTTCGTTCCTGTAAATTTACCGAATAAATTATGATAACGCAGATGGTATGCTGAAGGGCGGGAAAGTGACGCATATTTGTTCGCAGGCAAAATATTTCAGGTTTTCGTGTCATGGCAACCGTGCATTAGCAGGTAAAATATTTCGACGTTCATTAAAGTTTTTGTAATAATGTCAAAATTTCAAATCTTGAAGTTTTTTTGCAGAAATTGAGTAGCTTAGGCTTATTATTAATATTATATTAGAAATACTGCATTCCCTAATTCTCGTCATTCTGAATAATATGCCTACGAACCTGGATGATACAAACGCCAATTTCATTTTTACCAAAACAAATTTAATTAAAATATTCCCAATTCTGTTAAATAATCTCATAAATTCCCGAAAGAGCACGATATTAATTTCTTAGGAGCAATGGGAATCTAATAAAGACTGTAATATAAATTTGCTTAGCAGAGAAATGGATTTACAAACATTTCGCTCCCGGCTGTTTCGTATATTGTACTCCAAAATGTATTATGTTCTAATTATCTTGATTCGAGAGCATCATTCCAAAGACGAATACATATATTTAAAACAAACCTGGCACATTAGTATAGCGTAAAAACTGCATTTTAAGAAACGTCGAAATATTTCACCTGCTAAGATACTCGCCATACCTGTGACTATAACACAACATTTGTTTCCATTCGAATAAATCCACATTAACCACAAAACCGATCAAAGACATCAAACAGTCCCCCAACATATCAATTTATTCACGGATCATCCTAACGCGACAGATAAAAAAATTCAAATAAATTAAAGCGACTCGATCCTGTTCCCACATAACCATACGAGCCGGGTCAGAGCCTGCTACAAAGTGTTTTATCTACAGCCATTTATTTACAATGGCGAACAAAGTTGAAATTAATACCCCACTTACGTTTGATAAATGGGCCCCCTTACTGACTCGATTTTGAAGGATCCTTTCAGGAACAGCGCTCATAAGGTATGCACGCTTGATTATAATGAAGTCAACTATATTAATGCTCTTATAATGATGCGTTTAGTATGCTGCCTACTTTGATAATGATAACAATCCATTTAGGAAATTAGATACAATTTCATTAAATATACGAAAGGCGAGCTTAGCGCCGCGGACGTATTAGCACTTATATTTATTTAATGCGGATTAAATATCATTAAAGGGTTGCGCAAGCACACCGGCTACACCTCGACCTACACGCGAAATTCACAGGGTGAATTCACATTCGACGACCATTCATTCGAAAATGTTTCTCTTTTGTTTATTTGCTGCTTCTTTTATCGAGGGTTGTAGCCCCTTTGGTTTATTGGTCATCCCCATTAATGGTTCAATAATAAAGATTGTAGAGCAGTTGGTTAAATAATAAGAATTGTAGAGCTGTTGATATAATGAGAGTTGTAAGTAGCCCTGTTGATTAAACAATAAAATTCGTTTCTCTATGAATTATTAAACAATAAAGGTTGTAGAGCTGTTGGTTAAATAATAAAAGTTGTAGAGCTGTTGATATAATAATGAGTTGTATGTAATCCTGTTGATTAAATAATAGAGGGAAGTAGTAATTCCTAATTTCTGCTGGTTAAAAAAAGTTATTCTCTGTTGGTTAAACTTTGAGGTTTGTAGCCCTGTTGATTAAATAATGAGAGTTGTAACTCTGTTGATTAAATAATAAAAGTCGTTTCTCTGTGGATGATTAATAAAGATTGTAGAGCAGTTGGTTAAATAATAAGAATTGTAGAGCTGTTGATATAATGAGAGTTGTAAGTAGCCCTGTTGATTAAACAATAAAATTCGTTTCTCTGTGAATTATTAAACAATAAAGGTTGTAGAGCTGTTGGTTAAATAATAAGAGTTGTAGAGTAGAGCTGTTGATATAATGAGAGTTGTAAGTAGCCCTGTTGATTAAATAATGAGAGTTCTAACTCTGTTAATTAAATAATAAAAGTCGTTTCTCTATGGATGATTAAACAATAAAAGTTGTAGAGCTGTTGGTTAAATAATAAAAGTTGTAGAGCTGTTGATATAATAATGAGTTGTATGTAATCCTGTTGATTAAATAATAGAGGGAAGTAGTAATTCCTAATTTCTGCTGGTTAAAAAAAGTTATTCTCTGTTGGTTAAACTTTGAGGTTTGTAGCCCTGTTGATTAAATAATGAGAGTTGTAACTCTGTTGATTAAATAATAAAAGTCGTTTCTCTGTGGATGATTAATAAAGATTGTAGAGCAGTTGGTTAAATAATAAGAGTTGTAGAGCTGTTGATATAATGAGAGTTGTAAGTAGCCCTGTTGATTAAACAATAAAATTCGTTTCTCTATGAATTATTAAACAATAAAGGTTGTAGGGCTGTTGGTTAAATAATAAGAGTTGTAGAGTAGAGCTGTTGATATAATGAGAGTTGTAAGTAGCCCTGTTGATTAAATAATGATAGTTCTAACTCTGTTAATTAAATAATAAAAGTCGTTTCTCTATGGATGATTAAACAATAAAAGTTGTAGAGCTGTTGGTTAAATAATAAAAGTTGTAGAGCTGTTGATATAATAATGAGTTGTATGTAATCCTGTTGATTAAATAATAGAGGGAAGTAGTAATTCCTAATTTCTGCTGGTTAAAAAAAGTTATTCTCTGTTGGTTAAACTTTGAGGTTTGTAGCCCTGTTGATTAAATAATGAGAGTTGTAACTCTGTTGATTAAATAATAAAAGTCGTTTCTCTATGGATGATAATAAAGATTGTAGAGCAGTTGGTTAAATAATAAGAGTTGTAGAGCTGTTGATATAATGAGAGTTGTAAGTAGCCCTGTTGATTAAACAATAAAATTCGTTTCTCTATGAATTATTAAACAATAAAGGTTGTAGAGCTGTTGGTTAAATAATAAGAGTTGTAGAGTAGAGCTGTTGATATAATGAGAGTTGTAAGTAGCCCTGTTGATTAAATAATGAGAGTTCTAACTCTGTTAATTAAATAATAAAAGTCGTTTCTCTATGGATGATTAAACAATAAAAGTTGTAGAGCTGTTGGTTAAATAATAAGAGTTGTAGAGCTATTGATATAACAAAGACGGTTAGATTAATGAATTAGGGTTGTAACTCTGTTGCTGAATTAATGAAGTTTGTTGATTAAATAATGAATGTTATAACCCTGTTAGCTTGGAATGTTTTTAATGTTGTTTAAAATGGCGCCTACATAAAAATTTTGTTCCAGCGAAACAAAGTGGTGAGAGGGCGCAAACGAGTGGCGTGCATCCTGCTGCTCCTGGCGTTCGTATTCGCCGCCTGCTGGCTGCCCTACCACATAATGAACTTGATGCGGGACACGGGAACCTCCGCCTCGTCCGAGCTGCTGACCGAAGTCAAGGTGTACCTGCTGCTCTTGGGCCACGCCAATTCGGCTCTGAACCCCATCATTTACTGCGCGCTGTCCCGCAAATTCAGGAACTCCATCAAGAGCCTGTTCTGCACCAGGGTTCCGTTCAGGAGGAGGCGCCAATTGGTCAATAACGTGAGTGTTGCCTCCCATTACTTTAATCGTACAGAGAAATTAGTAGAATTAAATGTTAAGGGTCGTGGGCATGTTGGAGAGTGATATTTGAATTGGCAAAAGAACGAATCTCATTTTGGTAGATGTTTTTGGCAGCAGTTCGTTACGTAGACAAGAGGAGTTGGAGGAGTAATTTTTTCAGAAGCGGCGAACCATTACTGTACTCCGCCGGTGCCGGTCAAGCCAAAGGTCAAGACGATAAGAAACTTAAAAGTAAAATAAATCATTCGCATGCTTTATGGCCTACGCGATATATGGTATTTATGTATTAGGCATGATTTATGGCTATAACGTCACTTTCGTAAGCCTATCCTGGCTCTTGGACACGTCACAAATAAAAGTAAATTACTGGGAAACGGGCAAGGTAAACACTATAGGCATCATAATTCTCTTACTTTATTAACAAGTCGGATGAATCGCAAGGAGGAGGAAGTTTATCGCTTTATTATACATTAAACAGAAGCGCGTTGAAGCTAGTGGAGGTGAATTTATTTCTTATTCATAAATAGCGGGATAGTTGGCACGAAACAATGGATTCCTTATCGTCACCGTCACAAGTCCCTTCAACTTATTTTGCTCTCGAGGCTAATAATAAAACTATTTTTAATAAAGTCGACGTTTCGAAATCTAATTAGTTTCATCATCAGTACTATTCATTTATGAGCACATTGAAATCTTTATAATCTTGCGCGAATATTCAAGCCTTTGAAAAAAGGTAAATTTTCGTAAAGGGTAAAGAGGGAGTAAAGTCATAAAGCGAGTTTCATCCTCTTAGCAGCAATATCCCTAAAGCAATTATGACTAACGAAAATAAAACTAATGGATCACCTAATTCATCGGCTACGCAGCGTAAAAATCCCCGTCTTGTATTTAGCAGCAAAAAAGCTGATAAGTACTTGATTCCCAGAACGCCCTTAAACCGAATTATTATCCCTTCTCACTCCGGTGTTTTCTAAGCGTGGCCATTTGGAAAAAAGCTCCTGCTGTATTCGCCTTATGTAGCCGAGTCGTTAGCTGGATTCCCAGGAGTTTCGTCGGTCCGAACTTAAATGAGCCTCGCATCTCGATAGACAAACAAACAGCCACGTCTCTTTTGACGGTGATTAATATCCCCGAACAGTATTGACAGGCTGTATAGCCGCTGTAATAATCCGGGCGATGTTTTCTAAGCTGCAAAAAGCTGGAATTTAATTAATACAAGATAAATGCACGGCTGTGCGAACGTACGTCAAGTATTAAAATGAATAGAAGCCTTTTAGACCACGTGACACCTGATTTAGGCAACCACGATTACGCTAGTTAGTATTACGTGTGCAAAACCTCCATTGACGTTTTCGTTTCCAGTTGAAGGCCAAAAATTTGATAATTACCTTTAACGTCGATATTTGCGTACAGGACGTTACAAACCGCACGAAGCGTATACCTCGGGGCCAATTTACGTCGCGTCGTCCGGAGACGGCGTTTATTTATTTAGCGGGCATCCCCTTTGCAGAACCTCGGCGAGAGAATTAATTAAGTAAACCACAACATTTACTTCATTATTCAAATTGCGTTTTAAAGTGCCTTTTCTTCGTATCCACCCCATCCGTCACCATTACTACATAAAACATTCATTAGGAATGGCAACTTTTATGAAATTGCCGCACCCATTAATCACGGCGGCTTAAATGCGCCTGAAATAACTATTTGTACAGTTCAGTTTCGGTGCGAATATGCAGTGGCTTTGTATGCAATCCGCGTACGCGTGGCGCATCGTGACTTGTACTGCTAATTGCTAGGCAAACTTCGGAGGGTTTGTTAGCTCCAGAAAGAAAATGTCTGCCTTAGAGCTACGGTTAAAGCATGCAGCAGGATTTTACTTACTCAAGATGGTGAACGGTGACGGTTTTACTAAGCTGGACTGGTCGGGCAGACTGCTAGAAGCGAACTACACAATCTATTCTGCGCCCCAAGCTACTAGATTCCCTCTGGAGTGTTGGTAGCTTGTGTTGAACGGATTAAGAGCGGATTGCCAACTAAACTTTCAATCTCGCGGTCTAGCTATCTTAAGCGGCGATTTGAACAAGGTGGTGGGGGATAACTTACTCTGATGCGCGCGTGGCTCTATGGGCGTCAGCGAATGCTTGCCCTGTGGCGCGCCAGTACCCCGGCCAATACTTTAGATTTTGTATGTATTCCTCTACAGGAACATAAGATATACGAGGTCAGTCGAAAAGGTATTTTTATTATACATTAAAATATCAGGATGTGGGGGTTACTGTAGCGAAGAGGAATTAGATTGTAGCGAAGGGGAATTAGATGATTCCGAAATAGATGTCTAGTTATGGAATAAGAAAAAATGTCAGGTGTGGGATTCTAACCCACGCTCCTATTACGGAATCAGTGTCGTTCAATAAAAAAAACGAATTCTAACAAGATAAAGATAAATCATATTGGCCGCCGTCGCCGGCCTCCCTTAAACAGCTGAAAAATAAATCAGTACAGTCATCCGCACTCCGTTACATCCATAAAAGATCTGGTACGGGCCGAAGGCATTTTCCAATCCTCCGATTAGTCTGGCGGTGCTCGCCTTTTCATGACTTATTTGGTAACCGAAGCGGTTCAATATCGCAAATGAAGATTTACGAGCTGCAAAAAATACGCTCCGCGAGAGAATAATTGGACAGTTAGTTGTAATAACTTCTATCGGAAATAATTCGCATAATCCAACCGCTCCAGCTTTGCCTCGCGGTGTATCAACGTTTGATGTAATTTAACTTTGTAACACGGAAAATTACTCAGTCCGAGCCCGCAGAAAAGTTCCCCCTAAAATCTCGGCGTCGGCTTTTTCACGACCACAATAAGCAAACAAAGGCCTCTCGGTGTCGTAAAATAAAAAAAATACCTCGTACTTGCTACATTATGCGACAAAAACTAACCGTGACCTCCTACGCCTTTAAAAACGCTACGTTATTGTTATTGGTTCATTTAACGACTCCCATCCTGTCCCGTTGTGTTCCAAAAATTCAGCATAGAACAAGCGGCGGACAATAGGGCGCGCTTCGTACCTTGAAAAATGGTTTGGTGTTGTTGAAGTGTTTATGTCGATCTGAGGAAACTGACAGCCGCCCCAGGAAAAAAGCATGTATCGTTAGATTTATGATACGGCACGTAAACGGAATACACCAGTTATATCTTGAAATATACTTCATGAGAAAGATTGATGTTTAGAACAAGTGTTCCATGTATCAACAATGCGACAATGGTCCAGGTGTTTGGATTGGAACAATATTTTATTCTCTACCACTTTTACAGTAATAAAATTAAATTTAATATTGATTTACATTAGGCATTCTTTTCGACTGACCTCGTATATTTCGAGTTCGGATTGGCTCCAATCCGCCCTTAATCCGTTCAACACGAGGCTACCAGCACTCCAGAGAAAACCTAGTAACTTGGAGCGCAAAATAGGCTGATGAGCCTTGTCTTATTTATGAAGGCGCTGCTGAACCGCCTACTTTGTTACAGGAGGAAAATTGCTAATCGGGGAACTGCGCCCAATGGCTCTGGTCAGAGACCAGAAGTTTCGGTTTCCATTTGGGCACGAGGCTAATGTGTCTCTTGCTCGATCGTTAAAGTTACTTTTCGCCTCACCGATTACAGTTTTGCCTCAATAAGGAGTTGACAGTTCTCGTTTGACAGTTTAGGCAACTGACAGTCGACCATGGCTCCATTTTAAAATCTGTTTACGTCAGCAGAATCGTCTAGCGAGGTTGAAAACCTTTGTTTCAAAACATCCCATAAAAAACATAGCGGATTAAAATCAGGCAACTCTGCAGGCCAATCCCAGTTTCCTCTGACTTTTCCAACGTAAAAATCAGTCAGGTGGCTTTCTTACCACCCTGAAAAACCCCCATAACTTGTGCCTTAGACTAACGTCACGTTTTCTGTTTAGTGGGCCGACAGCTCCGGTTCCGGGACGCAGCTCCATTATCTGCACCGTCTCAAGACGGTCCCGACGATCCAGAATCAGCTCCACTTCACCCTCAGCCGGCTGCAGTCCAGCCAGAAGACGACGAAGACCTTCGCCGTCTAGGACGATCCGCCTCCGGTGTGCTGCGCGACATCGGAACGGCTCCAATCCTGGTGATGATGTGGGATTGGAGCAAATCTCAGAACAAACGCGATTATGGAACTGTGAGGAAGTATTGTTGTTTGTTGTGCAAGAACTAAGTTGGGAAGGAGTTCCGCTACGGGCGACGGGGGACTGTGAGGCACCTTTGCCATTGTAATTGTTATTCGGAGTCAATTAAGTTCAATTGTTTCGATACGGACTTGGCTTCCAGTCATTGTGCATTTGAATTGAAATTTGAAATTCCGATTATGTGGTAATTGGGGGCTTACAGGCTTCCGTCTATCGCAAGACTTTATAAATAATTTTGGTTCTATTATAGAATATGCAAAAATCGATTGTAAATTTCCTCTTGACTGATCTCATCCTTATTGGTGTTTCCTAAGCGTACTCGAATAGAAAGCCAATTTGAACTACATGCAACTGAAGAAATATTTATTATGCTTACTTGGGCCGCCTCAAGGCTCCACATTGGAG
The DNA here is from genome assembly GCA_963680705.1 of Rhagium mordax. Classification (NCBI taxonomy): domain Eukaryota; kingdom Metazoa; phylum Arthropoda; class Insecta; order Coleoptera; family Cerambycidae; genus Rhagium; species Rhagium mordax. Next base: position 110,210,794 of record OY796657.1, read on the forward strand.
CCGCTACTATTTATTTTATATCTACGCCATTTCTATTACCGTTTTTGTGACACGTACTTAGGAAACACCCGGTACATATAATTTCATTCTTGAGCATCTACGAAACTAAACAGCACCACCCTGTGCCCTTATCAAGGATCCATATGCTTAGTTTGGGGATTTATCAATGTAATCCCCTTTAGAACTTGTCTTGATTAAAGCCGGTACAGAATGGCGTCATTATATCCGAGGAATAACAATATTGAGTTTAGACTAAACATTGGTTGTCTCGCCTCTTGACGATGGCATTGTGTAATCACATTCAATTATTTAATATAAATTCTCCATGTTATGAGCGCCGGATTTGTTGTTAAAACAAGAACGCGGGTAGGCACTGTAGGCGGGACAATGTTTGTTTCTAATTAAGTTTTTAATTGCTAGTTAGGAGATTCATAACACAGGCGTGATTTAAAACTGAATGGAAATGGATAAGAATCTGGGGTAAAACAACACCGGCCATTCTTGCCACCAAATGGCATTATTTTAAATCTAGATTCCATGGACGATTGTTTTTCTAATGATATTAGGATTAGGAGCACTTTTGTGTAGGCAATTAAATTCTTTTACTTCGTTTTAAACGACGTTTAAAATTGTGGCGAAGGAGCCGGGGAGCGAGCTATATGGTCACTGATTTAAGAACTGCCTCGCAATCCTGGCATTATAGTGGAAGGAAATTAGAATTGAAAAGTAATGTAATAGGGAGGTTAAATTTCTTTTTTTTTTTTTAAGTTTTTCGGTTTTCGACTCATTTGCATGTATAAAAAAAAACAAAAAAAATTCAAATTCTCGGTTACATCACTTTTAAATTCCAATTTCCCTCCACTATCAATCCTGACAAGTTTCAAAGGGTTCACTAATGAAATACAAAGACAAGAGGAAATATGAGCAAATCTTGTCAGCAAATAATCAATTTGTGTTACTAAGTAAAATATATACAGGGTAGTTCAAATAGAACTTCTTTAAACCACTTAGACAATTCAACTTCATCTTTTACGTTTTTAATGGCCCACCCTGTATGGTATTTATTTGTGTAAATAGGTTTAATGACTGTGAAATACTGTAAATAAAATTATACATGTAGGTAATTTATTATACAAGCCGAGTAACTTTGACAGGTATTCGTAAATATTTGTCAAGAATTATAAACTTACGCGTTTGTATCGTCTGTACATGGTCTTTCCTCATACATTGACACCCCACTTACAGCAGTTATTTGATGAGTTATTAAAAAATTGTAGAGACGAGAGATTTATGTCAGAAAAACAAATGATCATCGAAAATGTAAAATTTCTGCATAATCTTCATTTTTTAAAATGAGACACCCTGTATATGGATCCACGTGTACAGGGTGATCATTTTAAGTGCCTCACTCGATTTTCCTGCTTTATTCTTCACCTAGGAAAAATATTCAAAAACCAAACTTTTGTACTTTTTTCCGAGGAATCCGATTCCGAAAAGATAAAAACAATTGAACGTCAAAGAAAAAAGTTATGGCCGAAAAACTGAAAAAGAAAAAAATATACACCCTGTATATTAATGCGGAAATGGATATGTGACATTTCACTGATTGTAAATGTGTATCAGATACATATTTTTCACTTCCGGTTTGACCGGAAATTGCTTTAATTTTTTTATTTTAGGTGATACACCCTGTATATTGAGCTCAGTTTAGAGAACTTTTCTTTCTGAATTCAGCAATATATAACTTATCATCATTGTCTTTCATATTTAATAAGATATTGGGGTTTTAATTTAAAATAACACAAATATATGTTATGAAATAAAGTCATCCATGAAAACAAACAAAAGCATTTAAATTATTTTTTATTTATTTCAAAAACTAAAGGATACAAGTTATTATGCTATATCTTCTTTTGTTTTTGAAATAAATAAATAATTTAAATGCTTTTGTTTGTTTTCATGGATGACTTTATTTCATAACATATATTTGTGTTATTTTAAATTAAAACCCCAATATCTTATTAAATATGAAAGACAATGATGATATGTTATATATTGCTGAATTCAGAAAGAAAAGTTCTCTAAACTGAGCTCAATATACAGGGTGTATCACCTAAAATAAAAAAATTAAAGCAATTTCCGGTCAAACCGGAAGTGAAAAATATGTATCTGATACACATTTACAATCAGGGAAATGTCACATATCCATTTCCGCATTAATATACAGTGTGTATATTTTTTTCTTTTTCAGTATTTCGGCCATAACTTCTTTCTTTGACATTCAATTGTTTTTATCTTTTCGGTATCGGATTCCTCGGAAAGAAGTACACAAGTTTGGTTTTTGAATTTTTTCCTAGGTGAAGAATAAAGCAGGAAAATCGAGTGAGGCACTTAAAATGATCACCCTGTACAATTTTTATTCAGACGCTCCTGCGGGTTTAATCCACAAAGCCACCCACTCGCTTTCTGACCCACCTTGGATTTCCCTGGCCATGCCGGAATCCTCTTTTTCACTTCTTCTACCCCTTTAAGAGCCGCTCGGAGCCCGCCGGAGCATAATAAATTAATTACACATACGCGAAGACTGGGCCGTTGCGAATCTAGTGACCTTTCACGTTAGCGTTAGGCCTCTTAGATCTTTTTACTACAAAATATGCTCGCCGCTCGGTGTAATTCCGCTTTTATGGGCAAATGTAATTTCATTATGAGTCTAATTCAAACTGATCGTCTTTCTAATCGTGATGGAGAAGTACCTAGAGGATATTGCGCAACTTTAATGGAGACCATCAACTATTTAGTTGGGATGTTAGAAAATGATTAAATGTGTGAGCTACAGAAAATTGACACTTAGAACTTGTAGTAATAGGAGCGCGGAAGAGTGACGAGTACTTATGTCACCGCGTTTGAAGTGAGGCGGTAGTTTTTGGAGTTGTGAGGCACTGTCGATGTAGTCGATATCGATTCGCTTCACACAAGTCTGATACTACGAGGAACTGTCACGCAATCATGCTCTTATCACAGAAAAAAAGTAGTAATAGATTTAGTTTAATGAATCCCCAAGAGAAAATTAACAAATATTGTTCCAAAGAAAAAATGTGCATGATGAGAAATTAAATCTACATTATTTTAAAAAACGTAAATAATGATGCTACAGTACCTATTATAATAATTGTCAAATTATTGTCAAATTTAAAAATTGAAAAATTTTTCATAAAAGAAGAGATATAAAGTATTTCAAATTTTTCTGCTTTTATAATTGAAATTAAAATAACTTTTTCACTTTTGACAGCTGTCAAATTTTCTGTCAACTGAATAAAAATGCTGTTTAATAGTTACATCTACTAATGTAATACAGTTTTCTATAGGTTTTGAAGGTACTGAATACGAAATTAATTTCATTATGTTTATTGGTAGCTGTCAAATTTGCTGTCAAATTTAAAACTATGCAAGTTTATCTTCCATAATATTATAAACATGTGAATTTCCGTAGAAGGGAAATCAAGTGTTTTTTAAATTTGCTAGTTCCATAATTGACATTAAAATAAGTTTTACTTTTGACAGCTGTCAAAAATTCTGGCAACTTAATGAAAATGCCTTTTAATAATAATTATTTCAACAAATTAGAGTACCAAGCAAACATTTCTCCATAAGCCTTGGACTAATTAACTGAATATGAAATTGTTATAAAAAAATATTACATTTGTTGGTAGCTGTCAAAAATTTTAAAAAATGCAATTGTACCTTTCGTAATTTTGAAAATAACGTGAATTCCCATAGAAGAAGTGCTATTAAGTATTTTGAAATTTGCTAGTTCCATAATATGTAGATAGTAAAATAAAGTTGTCACTTTTGACAGCTGTCAATGTCATCTTAATGAAAATGACATTTTATAATTATTTAAACAAAGAACGTACTTAACAAACATATTTTTATAAATTTTGGAGGTACTGAATACGAAATTGATGTCAAAAATATTATGTTGGTTGGCAGATGCCAAAATTACTGTCAAATTTAAAAATCCACAAGTACCTACATCTTCCGTAATTTTGAAAATAATGTTGTTTTCCATAGAAGAAGATACATAAAATGTTTTAAAACTTTCTAGTTCAGTAATTGATATTAAAATAAAGTTGTAACCTTTGACAGCTGTCAAAATTTCTGTCAACTTAATAAAAATGACATTTTATTATTATTTCAACAAAATAAAGTACTTCAACAAACATTTTTCCATAGGTTTTGGAGGTACTGAATATGAAAGTAATACGAAAGAGATATACTTGCATATTCTTAAATTTAGCAGCAGTTTGACAGCTACCAAAGTACATAATATTTTTTGACATCAATTTCGTATTTAGTACGTGCATAACCTAAAAAAAATTATCTGCTCGATACTTCAATTTGTTGAAATAATTATTAAATGGCATTTCCATTAGGTTCACAGAAATATTGACAGCTGTCAAAATTAAAAAATGTATTTTAATGTTAATTATGGAACTAACAAATTTAAAAAAATACTTAAATCCTTTCTTCAATGGAAATTCACATTGTTTCTAAAAAGAGACACATTTGCATAAATTTGACAGCAGTTTTGACAGCTACCAAAATAAACATAATATTTTTTTAAATTAATTTCGTATTCAATACCTCCAATGTCTGATTAGTATATTCATTTGTTCAAATTATGCCCACGGCATTTTCATTAAGTTGACAGAAAATTTGACAGCTGTCAAAAGCGAAAACATTTGTTGATTTTAATTATAAAAATAGAAAGATTTATATTTAAAGAATTTTATATCTCTTTTTCTATAGAAACTCTCGTTGCTTTCAAAATTACAAAAACCGTATTTGTAAAATTTTAAATTAACATTAATTTTGACAGCTGTCAAGAATAAAAAAAAAGAAATTCTATTTCGGTAGATCTATGATCAATTTTTAAAGTAAAGATTTAAAACAAAATTGGGCGAATCTTTATACAGGGTGTTTCATGACGAACCGTACAGGGTGACCCACTTAACATTCCCTCCCCACATTTCTCCGTTATTTCTGTAGTTACAAAAAAAATAATCTTATAAAGTTGTAGAGCTTTTTCTGAAGTTTTTAAATATGGCATCAGAAAAACAATTGAAAAATAAATGCCGAAGTTATATTATATAAACTGTTTTTTTTTAATGAAACACCCTGTATTTTATTGTCTTTTTCGACGTAGAATTTCAGTCTGGACGCTCTGGCCATAAGTAGTTAATCACCCTGTATCCTCCTACATATGTACATTTTGTCATGAAACACCCTGTATATTTGTGATTTATAGATTGATTTTAATTGAAGAAAGGATATTTTTTAATAAAAAACCAATTTTGGATCTAAATTACAAAAAATTATAACCTAAAATAAAAAATCCGGCTGGAAAGATTGATGAAGAATTTGTTGAAAGTTGTTTTGATTTAAATTTCTAATTCTTCTTCTGCTTTTTAAGTTATTGCCCTTGACTAGGAAATAAAATCGGACAGTGGGGTATCATCAAAAAGGAAATAAAAATATCTAGCCAACGTATTACTTAACCCTGTCTGTTAATTCTTACGCCGCACTCCTATTACTAATAATTCGAAATGTCGCTTATGCACTTTTCTAACACGTTTACAATCTAATTTTATCTACGATAATATTTGGTTGTAAATACGACACAGAGGACAGGTAGAGTAGCCGGCAAGAACACCTGATTTGACCCCTGAGACTTGACTTGGAAAACAAACTGTAAAAAATATAAATCTTGTACAAATGTTTATAAATACCTGCCAAACTTCATTGGAAATATCAAAACTCGTTTTGTACAAAACACTATTTTTTTAAGGAGCAGAATAGTTAATGAAATCGAAGATTATCCTGTTTAATAGATGTTAGCTGTTTTTAACACGGTGTCCTGCTTTTGGGCATCGAAATACTATTAAAGACACGCTTCTTAAGCGCAGAATATTTTATCATAACCGCGCAATATTTTAAACCTGTCTAAAGAAAAATAAACGCGCGCGGTTATGGTACTACTGCTCTCTTAAGGAGTAACATGGTAGTTTGTATCAAAGTTTTATACAACCAAAGATATGATACACGTTTTAGTTAAATAATATATATTTTATGATATGTAGTTGTAAATTCAACATGGCGTATGTTTTAAAATTTATATGATACAGAATGGCTGTCAAAGGTTTCAATCACTCGATTGAGATCCTAGGAAACTCTATAATCCATTTCAAAACAAAACAAAAAATGTTTACAGTTTTTCCCCATAAAACTACTACTAAGGATTTCACGAGCCGCCTCTGGTCTCCTAGCAAAGTGAGCAGAGGAAAAGTAATAATTCGTTGCATATTTATCCTGGGCGCCTTGGAATGCATTTTTCAAATCGAACGATAAAAACCTTTGACCCCAGATACTGTACAAAAAGCAGAATACGCTTTGCCAAAGTAGATAACACACAGAAATCAGTGTTAGAGTACCTATGTATAATATTTTATATATTTATAAATACCTACCTATTACATTAGTGTTTTTTATCTGTGATTTCATATTCTATATTGTTATATAAGTGTCGTGGCATCTTCTGTGTGTTGTACGTTTTTAATTTGATGTCTAAGTTTAAGTTAAGTCCAGACGACTAAAAATATAGCTTTAAATCTGTAATGGAATAAACAACGAGAGTATTGCATTTATTTTGTTACGGTGTGTATGTTTGGTGTGCGGTGTGATCGCAGTAGTTGCGCATCACATGGGAAGATTTTCTTCTTTCAAAAGTATTAAAGTAAGCGTATTTTTAAATATATTGAGAAATGCTACTTGGATATATTTCAGGTAAATCTAGTCTCAACTTTTATCCCATGATAAACACCCGTTGTGATCACACTGTATAGTAGGATGTTTATATTGTTTTTAATTATTGTGATGAATAAAGTAATAAATATTTTGCACTGTTGTTTTACTATAAGTGTGCAGTTTTAGCGAAAGGCGCAGGAAATAAAAATGAGGGTACCTGCACTGGTTAGGGCACTCTGAACTGATTTGGGTACCGCAACATAACCTCACTTTATGGTAATGGTTCAGTTTTTCTTTTAGTATTATAACATTATCATCAGAGATGGCGCTGCAGTTTAAAAATATTTTTCATTTGCTTATTTATTATTTGGGTGGTCCAGAATTTACCGATTAAACTTCGGGAACTGATAGAGTACGTTAAAATAAATGGACTTTCTTTAATAAACTTATATCTAAAACCGCATAGTTTAATTTAAAAAAAATATTTTTTTAGATATAATCTTAATTAGTTGAGGTATTTTTACGAAACTTGCTTGACAAATTAACAGTAACAAGTAACGTTTTCCAAAAAAAATTCGACTCGCTAATTTATACAGTGGCGGGGTATTCACTTTTTTAATTTTTACTTGTTAAAAAATAGTGACACGCCACTGGATAAATTTTAAAAAATTAACATTTTTAAAAACTACAATTATTTCTTAATAAAAAAGTATTCTTGGCATTTTTGTCATAACCCAGAGCTTTGTCCAAAAAATTGGTTCAGAAAACGTTCTGCAAAGCTATAAATTAGATTCTTGAATACTCCGCCACTGTATAAATTAGAAAGTCGAATTTTTTTCGGAAAACGTTACTTGTTACTGTTAATTTGTCAAGCAAGTTTCGTAAAAATACCTCAACTAATTAAGATTATATTTAAAAAAATTTATTTCTTTTAAATTAAACTTTGACCCCCTGTATCTCAGAAACTATGCGGTTTTAGATATAAGTTTATTTATTTAATTATTTATTTTAACGTACTCTATTAGTTAACGAAGTTTAATCGGTAAATTCTGAACCACCCTGTATAATGTTAAATTCACAATTTTCTTTTTATTTATTAGCACGTTGCGCAGGAACAAATCAATACGCGTCATTCTTTAGTGATGCTATTGCTAATTATTAGATCATGCATGATATCTTACCACTTGACCATATTCCACTTCGTTCTGAATCTGCCTGAAACACCTTTCTCTCCCTTTTGCGGTACACGTCCCGTTGTGGCGCAATTTAACCACTACCACTTATACAACTGGCCCTGGAACAAAAGAAAAAACAATTAGTCTAATAATAAAGCTCCAAATGGTTAACCATACCTACCATCTAGGCAAGTTCCAAAGCATAAATTATTTCGTTTTGATGATTTAAAAGAATCCATAGAATAACTGGCATTTGTCTCTTCCTGTTTCACATCTCAAACACTGTCGCTTTTCAAGGCTCACCATGAAACAAAGAAGAAAATAGTTACTCATCTAACGGTAAAACTGCACTACAGGACTTACCTTCTAGGCTAGTGCCAAAGGACGCACACGTTGGTATTATCTTTGCTGACGAGGGCTCTCCTGTGGATAAGAAAGCAGTATCAATAATTATATAAATTGTTAATAATAGGTAACAAAGTTAAATAATTGCGAGGTGGTTAAGACATACCATTTTTAAACGTTTTTCTTTTGCACCCCCTCTCCCTTTTATGATACATTCTAAGGGGGCACAATATAAACCCTACCACTCACCCTGAAACAAAAGAGAAAATAGTTAGATATTTAATAATAACACTAATACTTTTTTGAAAAAAAACAATACCGGTCCTACTTGTACTAAAGAATTCTTTTATTAGCTGATTTTGATTAAAACTCAATAATTTTTTTTTATTGAACAATCCTTTCGATCATTTTGATCTGGAAAGGACGACACGACGTTTTGACTGATTGGTAAAAACAGGTTTTTCTTATTTTGCTAGAAGATATCTAAGCACATAGTGGTCCTTCTCGTGATCAAAATAAATAGGATATCTATCTATATTTAGGAATATGGCTGTGGCGGCGGGCCATTCGCACAAAACTATAAATAGGATATAAACAGTGGTTATGTATATTTACCTTACGATGTTTTCACCATATCCTATCTCGTTCGGAACCTACCTACATATAGAAAAATACAAATTAGTAAGAATAATAATTGGATAATATAATAATACATGCCTTTATCTCCTTTCCCTAAAGCGGCTCGTCTCCATAGTACCATCACTCGCACGCGAAAACCAGAGCCTACTAACTGCTTTTCTGGCCCAGAAAATCCCCGAATACAGTTACAAGCCTTAACACTTGTAATAACCAAGCTATTTTAGAAATAACATAGATATTGACAAGATACTCGTCGAGATCTCGGCTCTGGTTTGACGAAACCGGGTTCGCTCTACAGGCGCGTCTCACGATTCGATTCTAGTTGATCAACTTTAGTGGATCAACAAAAATCGAACGAAAATAGCTGTGAGAACATATGTTTCAAGTTTAATCTTAAACATATGTTCTCACAGCTATTTTCGTTAGATTTTTGTCGATCCACTAATAAGTTGATCAACTAAAATCGAATCGTGAGACCGCCTTACGATAGAGGAACTATGAACGATACCCAATCCTCACTACTACCCTCACCACTGGAACTTGTTGGATATATAAACCTTTGACCTCTGAAGTCTTCTTTTTATATACCAACAAGCACCAGCAACAAGAAGTAGTAGACGGATTTAGATACGTCCATCTATCTATCTATCTATCTATCTGTCTGCATCTCCTATCTATCTATCTACACTCCCGATGCACTTTGTCGTCCATGGTATGATTGTCGAAACAACAACACACTTGAATATCTGTTTCTTTCCCTAATAGTTCGTCCATTGGCTTAACCTGAAAAAAAAAGCAGTGTCAAAAGCTTTTATCCAAATTATAACTTATGAGCTAGTAATAGAATCTTCCACTATAATTTATTTGCCAATTGACAGAGACTTTTTCAAATATTAATATTAATTAATAGACCAGAAAAAAATTCGAGACCCTAGTTCTTTGGTAAGTGAAATATGTTTTGTTTATTTTTGCATATCGTAATGTATTATTCTTACAGAGTGTTCACGTTCTGCCTGTCGTCGATATTATTAACATTATTAAATAAAAATTAATCGTTTTACTCTTTTTATAATTTAACTTAGGAGGGTGTAATTTTTTTGGTAATATATCGGTTAAGAAGAGGTCCGTATCCAAAAGAAAAAGATCCGGAGAAGGAAATATTAACTATTTTTGGTAAATTTTGACCAAAAATATTCTTATTGCACTCAAGGCTTTTAAAAACACTCGCTTTGCTCGTGTTTTTGACCTAGCCATTCGTGCAATAAACAATGACTTTTTACACTTGTATCTTAAATATCTATTTCGAATTACTTTCATATTCAGTAGGTACCTCCAAGATCTATAGAAAAATGTTTGTTAAAAGTACTTTCATTTGTTTAAATAATAATAAAATGGCATTTTTATTAAGTTGACAGAAATTTTGACAGCTGTCAAAGGTTACAACTTTATTTTAATATCAATTGGAATGTTTTAAAACATTTTATGTATCTTTTTCTATGGAAATCAACATTATTTTCAAAATTACGAAATATACAGGGTGGGGCAATAGTGCGTCAGGCGTCGATATCTCAATAGCTAGAAATTTTCGAAAAAATTGTAAAACCACTTTTTTAAGTTTATTTTTGAATTTTGTAATTATTGCTCAATAAAACGAAATTGGTTGCAAGTAGCCAAAGGGAAGTACTTACAAAAAATGTTCGTTTTTCATTTCTACATCACATCGTTGAAAAATATACAGGGTGTTCCATTTGAAAAAATTGAGAATATTCAATTTAAAAAGTTCTTAATTGAAAAATTATTTTTGCCCACCCTGTACAGTTTTAGGAAACGAAAATGATTCAAAAATATTAATTAGATGTCTCGTAACTGGTATTCACGTAAGTTTTTCTTAAAACCCGTAATTGTGACTGTGGTGATTTTTTTAATATCCATCTGCAGATTGCATTATTTCAACAAAAAAATTCATTACATCCAAGTGGTTGGGAGATATTCAATGCTAATACAGGAATGAATAGAGCCTAGAAAGAGGCTTCAAAAAATGTACTGATATTCATAGCATTGTATTTAAAAAAAAGGCAGTTGGTCCTGTAATTTCGTCTTGGCTCGCCCTGTATGTTCGAAAATAATTTCCAGTTATAGACTTTTTTATCTACTTTACTTGCAATTTTTTAAAAAATTTCTAGCTATCGTAGAACTCGAGTTATCGAGGTCCGAAGCACTATTGCCCCACTTGTCAATTGTTAAATTTGACAGCAATTTTGGCAGCTACCAACAAACATAATAATTTTATGAACTTAATATCCTATTCAGTACCTCCAAAACCTATAGAAAAATGTCTTTTTAAGTACTAAAGTCATTTGTGGAAATAATTATTAAATGGCATTTTAATTCAGTTGACAGAAAATTTGACAGCTGTCAAAAGTGACAACGTTACTTTAATTTCAATTATAAAAATAGAAAGATTTAAAATACTTTATATTTCTTCTTTTGTAAAAAATCACATTGTTTTTACGGAAAACATGCTCTTCAGTTTTTAAATTTGACAGTGATTTTGACAGCTACCAACAAACATAATAATTTTATGAACTTAGTATCCTATTCAGTACCTCCAAAACCTATAGAAAAATGTTTTTTTAAGTACTAAAGTCATTTGTGGAAATAATTATTAAATGGCATTTTAATTCAGTTGACAGAAAATTTGACAGCTGTCAAAAGTGACAACGTTACTTTAATTTCAATTATAAAAATAGAAAAATTTAAAATACTTTATATTTCTTCTTTTGTAAATATCACATTGTTTTTACGGAAAACATACTTTTCAGTTTTTAAATTTGACAGTGATTTTGACAGCTAAAAGTTATATTTTGGCAGACTGCAGAAAATAACGACATTATTTAGTAAAAAATCTATTTTAGATCCAAGTTACAAAAAATTACAGCTAAAAAAAAATCTGGCTCGAGAGTGTGATGAAGAATTTAAAAATATATATTTAAATACAAAGCACACTGTCAAAATCTCGGACAAATTACTACAGCGCCAGCATAGGCCACGTTTAAGACAATGGAGTTGCGGCTCTTTGTGTTTTTCACTCAACGATTAAAAATTTGAAATCTACACACTATAAAGTACTTTCTTGCTCTTTAAAAATCAAAATTTACAATCGATTGGGGCCTGTTTCAAACACCTACATTTTGTTTGTTTTCATCAAACTCCTGGTAAAGGAAATTAGCTGTAAAAATTCTGCGTTCGAATTAGCATGCTCTAGCACGAACACCTTGTAATAAATAATACATTTCCACTAACGCATATAGGTATATAAAATTTTACATTGTATATCAGTTAAATCACTTAATATTACGACTGCTTTGCGTTATTCTAATTTTCGCCTACCTACGGCCATTATTTAAATTTATTTATAATGCTTCGCTATAATTTATGCACCAAAAGTCCGTTTATGCCTCATTTCTTTTTAATGTATTCGACGCGATAAGAATCCGTTCTACAATTGAAAAATCTAGTGTAGAAACAACAGAGCTTTGCATGCCGCCCCCGCAATCGTAAGACTGGCTAAAGGTATGAAAAGCCCTATTAATTAATGTTAGACTTGGATTTATATTTTTAAATATTTTGTTATTATTACCAAAATCAAAAAATGAGACGAATATAAGTGCGCAATTAAAAATTTCTTATAAGTTCTACGTTTTGAAGCACATTCTTATTAGGTACACTAAGAAATTTTTACAATTCAAAGATTTAATTTTTTATTTGATTTCTGATTTGATTTGAGTGAATTGACCGTTGTAGTTAGGTATAGAGGGCAGTAAATGTAAACTATCCAATTTTTAGCCGCAGATTTGAATTTAAAGTTGTGAACACTTTTATACTTACCCTGTATAATATTTAAATCTTTTAAATTATTTTGAAATAATCTACGGCTATGGGTTTGTTATATAGCTGCCTTGGAATTCACTAATTTATCACCGGGGTTTTAAAATTTAAACTACAAAATCAGAGACAAAATCCGATTGTCTAATTTTTTTTAATTAGCGCATGCGCACAAAGCCGTGTTCCTTGGGAACGCTAGAATTCCTATATTTTTTAACAAATAAACTTATCTACCTGCCCAACATAAGTAATCATAATAAAATGTTTAATTTAATTATAGTACTCAATACTTGTATAAATTTAGCGACTATTATACTCACCTTGAAGGTTGAACGCCTGCTCTCATCACAGGATTACAATTCTTAGAACATGAAAATAAATCTAGTAGTTCTCGCCACACACTATAGTAATTAGATTTAAATACTATTACACGCATTAAAACACAATACCACTATAAGAACACAAGTCATTTGCTGATTGTTTAAATTGTTTGCCCACCCCACGTTTAAAACCACGTCTGTCTGCAAGTACAGACACGATTCTACTATCCGACTTTCGACTTCGGCTTCTAATTAGGTCATCCGCTTTGGCCCGAACGTCGCCGAACGGAACCCGACGTTTGTTATTGTTAATTTGCCGACTTCGCCGCTAGACCGATTCCACGAATTCATCTGGCGCAGCGTATGCGTGTCTGTCTTCCATATAATCCGTCTGTTATTCTGGGCTTTTTAGGTTATGTTGTGTTTTTGTGCTGGCTGGTCGTTTATTGTCTATGGCGTGTTTGTAAATATAAACGGTGTTTAAATTTAGATTAATAAATATATGTGAATAGTGCATGTTTTGAAGCGATGCAGTGCCTGTTTTTAGCTTGTGGTTCACTAGACAATACTTCTTGGGCTAATATTATTTAAGGAAAATAATTGTTGTCGAGGTTTATTATTTAAAACCAAGAATATGGAACGTCCCTATTCAGTCCTAAAATATGGTAAGTCATTTTAACTATTATTTTCTAAAAGTCGCGAATTTTGATAGGGCATCTAGGCAAGAGATTAGCTGGCTAGTAACTTAAAATGGTTTTAAAACCCAACCATGAGGCGCCAGCACTTTGTGCCCTGCTAAATTATTAAAACAATTTGTTTTGTCATATTTATACATATATTGGCATCTTTCCATAAGTAGACTCGTCAGCTACCACAACAGGGAACAACGGAAATAATAAACTTTTCACAAATCTACTACAGGTATATTAACAATGTGTATAACAAGATATACTAACAATAATTACATACAAGCTGTGCCTCCCGATGCCACTCAGGCAAGGACATCCTGTATAAATAGTACAAGTTCAACAAAATAAGCAGTATCAAATCACAAAGATCAAAGGTGGGTAGGTAACTAATATTTAAATCCTCTAAGACCTTATTCGTTAATGGTAGAGGAAGGACTGTTACTAAGATCTGTAAAAAGTTACGAATGTTTTTTTGACACAAAGTGGCCTGAAGACATATAAAACTGATTTTAAATAACAATTTTATAGTTATTCCTCAAGTCACAATATATATCATCACATGAATCGTACACTTTTACCTTGGTACGAAACCTTACAAAAATCACCCTTCGTCTTTTCCTCTAATATTAATATAATCTGAATAGTTCCAAAATATTGGAGATAAACATATATAATTTTAGACTTTAACCTATATCGCACTTGCTAGAATAAATACAATTATTTTAAATCTCGTTTACCAATGATATTAAAAAATTAACCTCACTTATACAGGGTGTTTCAGTTTTTTCGTTCATAACTTCTGTAAACGATAGAACATATCAAAATAATAGGAGTCTTTCCTATAACATTTTTCTCTAAAACGTTTCGTTTTCAAGTTACAGGGTGTTAAACTTTTAAAAAATTATTACTATTTATTCATTATCTCCTAAACAAATAAAGATTTTCTCTTCAAATTTTGTACACTTTGGTCATAATAAAAGACCAATTTTTTGACGTTCCAAAAGTTTTTCTTACAAAAGCAGTGGCGTAGTTATGGGGTTCTGTCCGTATTTAAACCCCCTGAACTTCTACGCCAATGATCAGGAATTATATTTTTATACAAATTGTAAAACTTTGATGTATTTTCCTTAAAAAATTACTCTTGATAAAAGTCGCTAGGAGGCTTTCTTTTCAAGATATTTAGATTTTTTCTAATCAGGGGGTATCCTATGCACTTTCTATTGACAGGCTATTTGCTAAACAAATTAAAGAATTATTTTAATTCATATTTATTTAAAATGATAAATAATTAATAATCTACAATAAATGCTCAAAATGATATCCATTTTTTTATGTTTATGTTGTGAATAACTGCCAATGATTTAACGCTTACTTAATCCTGTCATTTTCAACCAAGATGTAATTCCTTAATATACCCCTGATTAGTAAGAATCTAAATATCTCGAACAGAAAGCCTCCTAGTGACTTTTATCAAGAGTACTTTTTTATGGGAAATACATCAAAGTTTTACAATTTGTATAAAAATATAATTCCTGACCATTGGCGTAGAAGTTCAGGGGGTTTATATACGGACAGAACCCCATAACTACGCCACTGCTTTTGTAAGAAAAACTTTTGGAACGTCAAAAAATTGGTCTTTTATTATGACTAAAGTGTACAAAATTTGAATAAAAAATCTTTATTTGTTTAGGAGATAATGAATAAATAGTAATAATTTTTTAAAAGTTTAGTATCTTGAAAACGCAACGTTTTAGAGAAAAATGTTATAGGAAAGACTCCTATTATTTTGATATGTTCTATCGTTTACAGAAGTTATGAACGAAAAAACTGAAACAGCCTGTATATTAAATACATAAGTACACCATTTGAAAGTGCTCAGTGTTGGTTGATTTCGAGTAGGCGTGGATGTTCTGACAAAATTACCAACAGAGGCAGCCATGAGTCGATTCTAAAACAACTGATACTTGTCAAATAAGGTTATGTTCACTTTAAATTGAGGTTAGAACTTGTGACTTATCACGAAAGAAGACCGTTACGTCATCATTATAATTCGTAAGAATCAAATCAGTACTGCGTTAGTTATTAACGTCAGTCAGAGATATTAACAGTCACATATAATGGACTCCCTTTCCCTGTCTGTCTCGTTTTACTATTTTGTAAACAAAGAACGCTTGAGGTGTACGTTGAAGATTAGAAATTAATTTGTGACGTAACGGTCATCTCTCGTGATTTGAAGTATATCTATATAATGTAAATAAAGTAATCAATTGGGCTTTCCTTTCAAGTTTCTCTTCCACGTTTCGACGTCAATAATTCAAAATAATCGACGCTGAAGAGAACCGGATTTTAATAGTAAACTAGATTTAAAATATGTTAAATCTCTTACATGTTAACAAATAAATACTATCTAGAAAGCAACTTAAATAAATAATATTTCAAGTAGTGTGTCGCGCCTAGGAGGCATACCATGCAAACTCAATCTTTAATGCAGGGAAAGTTAATCATATCTACAGTGACTTAACTGGCCAGTTAACACCTACAGAAGCTTGCAGTCAATTTGTTGCAATAAGGTGGATGAGGCGGAGCTTAAATACCTATTGTTGCCACTGTCATAATAGGTTACTGTCATGGATTTATAGCAAAAGAAGATAAAAGTATTACATCCTTTGTTTTGTTGCTAGAAGAATCACATTCTATCTCTAAAATCCAACTTTATTCCTCAAACGCACTAAATTTTGGCCAATCGCCTGGTACGTTCTTCAGCTGCGACACACTCAAAGTATAAATCTATTAAACTGAAAAAATATCTTCGATATCCTTTTAGTTTTTCGTACTTTGACATAAAAAATCATATTTACAAAACTTACTCCTTAATACAGAGACAACTTTTAACTTAACTAGATATCTACATAAAAACGACAATATTATTTCCCCAAAAGAGTTAACCTGTAAACTAGGTGCCAAAAGTCGATACAGTGGCTTATTGTGTTGTATACAATGCCTAATGGGTACTTTGTTATAATTATTTTACATTATACATTCAAAAACAGCAAATATTTATAAATAACTTTTGGAAGACATACATTACTTAATTACCACAGACTAAAATGGAAGACATGGTTTCAATAATTATTATCGTACTTATTTTTATATAATTGATA
Source organism: Rhagium mordax (assembly GCA_963680705.1). Classification (NCBI taxonomy): domain Eukaryota; kingdom Metazoa; phylum Arthropoda; class Insecta; order Coleoptera; family Cerambycidae; genus Rhagium; species Rhagium mordax. Next base: position 110,227,812 of record OY796657.1, read on the forward strand.
TACTGTTTGTATCGTTACGCCTCGCAATACCCTAACAGCAACAGATCTCTCAATCAGTCAATGGATATGCGACAAATAACTTTAATAAAACGTCAACATGACACAGACAATTGGCTGGACATAGGGAAACATTTTATTAAAATCCGGCCCGAAGGACCAGATCAGAGTGGTGGAATTAACACATTACTGTTTATAATCAATCAATTTGGTTAACCCCTATGTTTCTTTTTTAATATTAACGGCCACTGTGAATGTACATAGGATGTGGCTCTTTCTTTAGTATTTGACAGAATTAGGAAAGTGAGGTTATGTAATGATTTTTCACAAATTTACAGTCGAATCTTGGCTTAGTTTGGGACTACTGGGCCTACCGAAAAATTTCTGTTCTGCAATGAACAGGTTTTCCTCATATATATCTATTTGTATAAGAATAATATATCCATTGACTGAATGATAAGCTAGTGTAGAAGTGGAAAAAGAGAATCCCGTTTTGTTGGATGTATCCTTAAGAATTCACAGAGAGCCTTCTTAAACATTCGTAAACTACTTGACTACAAGTAGGCAACCATGTATACACATGTATGCATATGAGTGTGTATTTGGTTGCCTAATTTCGCTGTAAAGAAAGTTCCTTTTTTCCCTTCTTCCACACTTTGAAGCGATCACTTCACCAGCAACGGACCTTAATGGGGTCCTCACTGTTACCAGATCAATCTTAAATATTGGAATGATCTCCACAATGTTCTAATACGTATTTTTATTGCTTGCTAATATTCTGTTTGATAGTATTTGATTTCTTTACTTAGAATGGAAGACTCCTTAATATTAGTTTATGCTTAATAAATATTTGCACCACTTGGTAGGATAATTTTTTTGTAATTCCACAGATATGAACTTTCTTTCTTAAGTATACTAGGTGAGAAAGGCATCAGTAACTCTTCATACTGACCCCAAATCCTTAATCATACAGAAATGCCACCTCAAGAAATATTTATTGAATAGCTGCAGTTTAGCCATCAGCCTAGTTGCGTTTTTCACCCAGTATTCATATGCACCCCCAAATAATAAAAATAAAATGTTTTTATACGTTTTACAATTTAAATCGAATACTACCAAAATTAAAAGAGTAGGTAATTTGACACCGGTATCTACACATATCAAATGCAACCCCAGTTTAAATATACTTACACGCCTAAAAACACCCCTGTTAAAATAAAATCCGCTTATCTGGGATACACCTAAATTTACACTCTATATATCTTACTTAAAATATATATATATAGGTTTCATATATATTACATTAACAATCATTTTGGAAGACAGTGTTCAATAACCACTATTTTTTTTCTTATTTCGTAAAGGCATGAATGAATGGAAGACTTCGTTGACAATTTCAGACGAACCTCTTTTTCAAAAAAATTTTTAACACGTACTAGAAGCAGTTTTACAAAAAATTACTTACAGTTCAGTCGCTATCCATTTAATACCGTTGAAGCTGAGGTAGAAGCGATAACAAGGCGCAAAATTCAGCAGCCTCTAGCCACGCCCAATTCAGGTTGCAAGAAATCTTAGGCTAAACTTACGGTGCCTTGTTATCTGTTCTTCCCCAGTGAAGCTGTAGCTTGGTTGGACTGCTTAAAACGGAAGCCCAATCGCAAACGCCTTGATCAGAGCGTTGCCGCTGTCGTATATGCCTATGATCCCAAACAGGAATCCTAAGGTAATAATAAAGTAATCGAAGGCGATCGTCCTGGTGTCCATGCCGTTCCGTTTCAGCTTCAGATGGAAGTAGCAAGGCCAGATGAAGCTCAGCATGGTGCCGGTGAAGTTGCCGATGAAGCCCATGAGTATCGAAAAATGCGGAATGAAGCAAGCCATCAGGATGGTGAACACCACGATCCCCACCCTCCAAGCCAACCCCCAGACCTTAAGGTCCCCGTCCAGGGCCCAAATCGTGGGGAAGGTCGTCTTCGGCTTTCCCCTGAAGAAAGCCCTCTCCAGCAGCTCGCAAGCCGCGTAATACGGCAAGGGGTAGCTCAGCAGCGCCTTGATGACCAGGCAAATATTCACCAGCCCCTTAAAGCCGGCCGAGGGCAAATTATTAGTGATGACCTGCTGGGTGTCGTTCTGGAACGTCAGGAAGCAGATGTAGCCGAAGGTGGCCTTAAAAACCGCCGCCCAGACGTGAGACCAGTCCAGCATCCACTGGAACTTGGAGGGGTCCTCCATATTGCCCTCCAGCGTCGGCAGGAAGATCTGAGAGGTGTAGGAGAAAACTATGACGCCCAAGCTGATGGGGAAGTTCTCGATGTCCACGGACCACTTGACCTTGCTCCAGCCCCAGTCTCCTATGTAGAGGAGGCAGTAGCCGATGATGATGGCGTTGATGAAGATGTGCGACATCGTGCACCAGAATGACAGCAAGCTGACGCTCTTCAGGGACTTCAGGAATGCTAAAAATTAGTTGGATTAGTCTTCGTTTTGGTTCTAAGGCTTTCGAGCAGTTCAACCACCTTGCCATGGTTTTCTTCTGAAGTGAAACGCATAAATAGAGCTAGAAGAGCCCACTTCCGCGCTTCAAAAGAACCCCAGCGCAAGGTAGTTGAAATGTGAAAAATTCAAAACAATGAACGTGGAAAAACCAAACCAAAAAGTCTTCTACAAAAGTAGCTTTAGGTAATGATTGATCTTATTCTAAATACCTAGCTCAGAAGTGTTTCACCGTTCCCCAAATTTTGGGTGGTTGTTCTTCGCATGCGTACGATATGAATAAGGAACTGTTCTCCTCCTAAATTTACCTACCTAATGGGATGAGGAGGATCCCGATCAGCATCATCCAGGACCTGGTATCGATGGCGCCGTCCGGGAAGGTCCCGACCATGAGATCGCCGCACACCACCACGTACAGGATGCAGGTCATGAGCAGCTCGATGATCTGGGCGACGCTGACGATGCGAGCCCCGTACTTCTTGCCGAAGCACTCCTTGGCGATGGAGACGTACGAGTCCCGGACCCTGACTTGCTTGCCCGTCTGGACGTCGAACTCGTACAAGCAGTCCACCAGGATCTTGCCGGTGTAGCAGCAGATGTAGGAGATGCCCACCATGGCGAAGATGGCCCAGTATCCCCCGCGTAGGACGGCGAAGGGGAGGGACACGATGAACATGCCCTGGAAGGTCAAAGGTGAGATTATTCTTAGGTTAAACGTATACACCCTGTATAATAAATACAGGATGTCCACCTAGTGCGCGCCAATATTTTGGTTAACGAAGGAAATAAATAGATTTTTTTTCTATGTGCCTAATTTATTAAGTTCTACAAAATCGAAATAATGCCTATTATACAGGGTGTACTTTTTCTTTAGGACAGATAGTAACTTGGTTTTTTTAATGGCAACCTATAATTTTTGTAATTTTTTGTATATTACTTAAATGAAAATATTGATAGTTCAAGTTTTTTTCTCAATCGTCTCTACAGGGTGTCCACGTAGTGTGTTTTTCTCCTTGGCTATTGTAAATAGAGAAAAATCCTTAAAATAAAAGTTGTTCAGCAATCAACACTGCATATTCCAAAAATATTTCTAGTTGTATAGGGTGTTCCATTTAGGCTGAGCAGTAACCAACTTTGTTAAGTTAAATGGAACGCCTTATATATTATTCCAAATTTGATTAGAGAATGTCAAGAGCTTTCCAATGAACTATATACTTCTTTTCGGCGGTTTTTGAAATATTCTAAATTTTGTCGAAATTTTGACAGAAGTAGAACCTAAAAAGAAATGTTCAAATGTAAAATAATTTTAAATTTTTTGTTGTGGAAGCTGATTAAGTTAGATATGAACTTTCAAATGATGTATTAAAATTTAAAAGTTCGTTCATAATTTAGTTCCGAATATGTAAATTTAAAATCAACAACTTTCTTAGTTTAAATGCAACACCCTGTATATTATTTCATAATCAAATAGAGAATTGCAAGTGCTTTCTGAAGATCCCCACACGTGATATTTATTTTGAGTACTTTTGAAGATATTAACAATTTAAGGTACCTAATATTTGGTTAAAAAAGAAACAAATGAAAGTGTTTTATCAAATATAGAATATTTCAAAAACCGACCAAATGAAGTACAGGGTGATCATTTTAAGTGCCTCACTCGATTTTCCTGCTTTATTCTTCACCTAGGAAAAAAATTCAAAAACCATACTTGTGTACTTTTTTCCAAGGAATCCGATTCCAAAAAGATAAAAACAATTGAATGTCAAAGAAAAAAGTTATGGCCGAGAAACTGAAAAAGAAAAAAATATACACCCTATATATTAATGCGGAAATGGATATGTGACATTTCACTGACTGTAAATGTGTATCAGATACATATTTTTCACTTCCGGTTTGACCGGAAATTGCTTTAATTTTTTTATTTTAGGTGATACACTCTGTATATTGAGCTCAGTTTAAAGAACTTTTCTTTCTGAATTCAGCAATATATAACATATCATCATTGTCTTTCATATTTAATAAGATATTGGGGTTTTAATTTAAAATAACACAAATATATGTTATGAAATAAAGTCATCCATGAAAACGAACAAAAGCATTTAAATTATTTATTTATTTCAAAAACAAAAGAAGATATATCATAATAACTTGTATTCTTTAGTTTTTGAAATAAATAAAAAATAATTTAAATATTTTTGTTTGTTTTCATGGATGACTTTATTTCATAACATATATTTGTGTTATTTTAAATTTAAACCCCAATATCTTATTAAATATGAAAGATAATGATATGTTATTTATTGCTGAATTCAGAAAGAAAAGTTCCTTAAACTGAGCTCAATATACAGGGTGTATCACCTAAAATAAAAAAATTAAAGCAATTTCCGGTCAAACCGGAAGTGAAAAATAAGTATATGATACGCATTTACAATCAGTGAAATGTCACATATCCATTGCCGCATTAATATACAGGGTGTATATTTTTTCTTTTTCAGTTTTTCGGCCATAACTTTTTTCTTTGACATTCAATTGTTTTTATCTTTTCGGAATCGGATTCCTCGGAAAAAAGTACACAAGTATGATTTTTGAATTTTTTTCCCAGGTGAAGAATAAAGTAGGAAAATCGAGTGAGGCACTTAAAATGATCACCCTGTACAGGGGTATCACACAAGAATTGACCCCCCTATAATGAAAAGGTTATAGGGGGGGGATCAATTCTCGTGTGATACCCCTGTACAGGGTGATAATTTGAAAATTATACTTTTTAAACCCTTTTATTTTGCTTAAAAATATAGCTAGAAAAAAAAATAAAAAATTGATCTGTAGCTTATTTTTGTTCCTTTTCATCCCTTTTATAAATATATATAATTGTTATATATTTCGTCCTTAAATGACTGAGTTATTCAAATAAATAATATTCTTAAAAGTTTGGGATACAACTAAATTATTTTTTACATAGATGGCCATTCATAAAACAATAATGATTGAAAATAACATTTGTTGATCTGTTAAATTTTAAACCATTATTGTTTTATGCATTTATAAACAAAACGAATATTTCGACCATTATACAAGAAATGACTCTTTTGTGCTAGGCCGGCCCATGCGCGCTCGTATCACCAGCGCATCCGTCATATTTGTAACATCCCGACCACGACAGTATTGCCTACGGATATAAAATACTAAACAAATACTACTTCCGGTCCAACCGGAAGCGACACCAACTTTCTTATTTGAAACAGAACGCCCCATAAAGAATGACATAAAATGCCTATTAAAAATATTAAAATATGTTAACAATAAATGAGGCAATGGGGGTGGCTTAGGAAATAACAAAAACTGCCGATAACCTATAAAGCACCCTATAAGATCAAGAAGTATCATAATAGTTTATTGTTCAAGAAAGTTTCTTATACAGGGTGTTAAGAAATAGTAGGATTCTTTGGACGAAAATAATGCGACTTTTATGGTGTTTTTATTTTGGCACGTAATTTTTCTTATACAGGGTGTTAAAGTTTAAATTTTAAAAATTGTTTTTATTAATAATTCTGTCTCAACTTTTTCATACGTAACGCCTACTCCAACTTTTTTTATACGTTAGTATTAGCTAGTAGTTTTAATCATCCCCTTTGAAGGTAATATTATTTTTAATACAGGGTAACTCACAAATAGTATTTTCGGTGCGAAATTTTCCCTAAATTATATCATGAAACTAAAAAAAATGCAAAGTTATATAATTAGAGGTTATGTTGCCTGTCAATTTTGACGTTCTTCTCTGGGGGAGGGGGTAATATTTGCTCTTTCGGTCAGTGGCATATTAAAATGGCGAAAAACTAAAGTAAAAAAAAATAGACCCTTAAAGTAGGCGCTTTTGGCAACACTGGGTTACAGACACCCTGCTGGATTCCTTAAAATAAGCTACCTACATAAAATTGGGTCATCCCTGCAGGACTATATGTATAGAAGAAACCATCTCACCTGAATAGCATTTGTGACGTTCCAAGCTGCTTGGTACTCGTTGATTTTAACCTCGCTCTTCCCCTCGACGAAGTCGGAGCCCTCCGAAAAATCAACAGACGACACCCTGCTCTGCTGCCTCTGGTACCCCTCGTTGAAGCTGTCCTCCGCCTGCGTCTGGGCCTGATAGTTATTTTGCTCCGCCAGGAAGGGGTTGGTGGTCTTCATGTTGCTCATCTCGTGGTGTTCGTCGGTGCCCCCGTGCGACGTGTGGTTCTGGTCGGGCAGCTGGGCGAAGTGCACCCTCTCGCCTGGTGTGCGGGTGACGGCATCGTCGGCGGACCTGTTGGGAATTATCTGCCGACGAATCTGGCTCGCCACGTTCACGGCGGCCGACAGCGGGGGCAGCCGTATTTGCCCCAGACGGTTCATTTCGATCTAATCCTGTCTGCCGAGACGAACGCGATTTTTTTTCTACGGCTACTACAAGGCCGACACGGAACTAGGACTAGGCGCCGCCAAGATGGACTGTTTTTTAAATATTGTTTACCAAAAATCAATATTTTACTTACTTTCCGTTTTATCTGCGGGGGAATATCGTTCCACTGTGCACTATACCGCAAGGCTTGAGGGCCGGATAAACGAGCTGTCGCGTTTCGTAATCGGATTCAGCATTTTAATAATGGATTCAGCGGGAAATTAAACATTCACGTTTTCCATCTTGGCGGCGAGAGAGAATCGGGTAGTTGGTACATTCGCAGCTTCGCTGTACACTCTGCGTCTAGGCAACAGGGTTTTTACGGGTGTTATCGTGGCCCTATCGATCTCGCCCTCGGAGCATTCAAGTATAGGGTGGCGTTGATCTGTCATTTTCTATAGATAAGCTCTTTAAGCATATTAAACATTTTCAGCCGATATAATCAATAACACAGCACGTCTTGATATTAATTCTAAATGGGTTTTTTTTGCTGTATAGGCCACGGGACAGGATTTTGTAATCTCGTCCTCAGTGAGGAATCTACTGAGTGGTCAAAATTAAACTCTACTTTTTTTTGGGAATCAATAAAGACGTATTATTATTATTATTATTATTATTATTATAAAGGAATGCTCGTTTCAGTCGTTTTAGAATTAATACATCTCCATATATATTTCCAAATATCTCGTTCTCATTAAAAAATCTTGGACATCACTATAATAAATAAATAAATAAATAAATAAATAAATAAATAGCCCCTTTTTCAGACACAAAAGAGACACATACACACAATACCCAAGTATACTAGTATCAATTTCTTCGTCCCAAAAAGTTCCAGTACCTCTGCTAGGTCGAACCCGGAATTAAATCTTTTTTTTAATAACATGACAGACCGGCAGACAGACAGACAGAGACCGACAGACAAAGGCGTTTTAATGAAATTGTACATTGAAATTTGATTTCCAAATATTGAAATTGAAAATAACGAGGCGGTGGAGTCAAATAAACGAAAAATTAAGAAAAAAAGCACAGCACCGTGTATACTCGAAAAACTTTCTAATTTTTGGAATTTCGAAAAATCACCTAACAATAAAAAAAAGATTATACGTACTTCTCTCTTGAATTGAATTTTTTTGATAGCCCTCTGTACCTATATCATAAATAATGCACCAGTTTCAATTCTTCAACTAGTGCTAAAATCTTCCTCCAGTTTGGAAATTTTCACCAAATATTCCTGCATCTTTTTGGATTAGATTAGGAGCTGCCTTAGTCCGACTACAGAGACTTTATAGGGACAGTGACGACAATAGAGCCAAAGCCACGCCCACCCGCCATTATGAGGCTAAATTTATCAGGACTAACATAACCCTAAATTTTTAGTTTTGCAAATTTATTTTCAATTTTCATTTTAATTGTTGTAGTGTTAGGTTGGATCTATTGCAACATTTAAAACCTCTCTCAGACAGTAGATTTATAAAATTTTAATATTGCAGATTATTTAAAATAGACTGATGCTAGATAAATGCATATTTTTTAGGTTAGTTGTGACGTCATGTGCGCGTCGCCCATAAACAAATTTCTTCCAACCGTTGGAAGAAATTTGTTTATGGGCGACGCGCACATGACGTCACAACTAACCTAAAAAATATGCATTTATCTAAAATTTTCGAATATCACGTCAATTTTATCAAAATTTCTGCTTGGATTCTGTACTATCGACCCAAAATCTTGTTTGGTGCATTATTGATAGACTTTTAATTGCCTTGATCTAATAAAATAAGATGCCATTAATAATCGACAATATTGAAACTTTATAAATCGACTGTCTGAGATAGTTTTTAGATGTTATAACGGATCCAAGCTAATACTACAAAAATTAAATTTAAAATGGAAAATAAATTAGCAAAATCAAAAAATTTAAGGTTATGTTAGTCATATATGATGCGCATGGTCAATAGTGTCAATTTGAGTTATTCACGTTAATATTATTAATGCCATTAAGTTTATTTAGTGCATATTTGTGCATTACAAGTATAAATAAACAGTGCTAGATATGCAAAGGAGTAGAACAATAACTCGATGATTAAAAAGGCGCAGGAGCCATCTACCATATCTGTATCTATGGTTTAAGAACTTCTTGTTCGTGAATATCTATTCTGTGATTTTTACATCCTGTTCTGTGACTCTAATCTAACCCTAACCTTAAATTTCAAATAATAAAACTGGGGATAAAATACAAATACTTTTTGTAGTGGATTTATTGCTATCTTTGTACAATTATTACACATTCTACAGGATGCTTTTGGAATTTATTAACCATCCAGCTCTCCTTAAATTGACGGTAGATAAATTTATTTTGGCTCAACCGAGTAATGAAACTATTATAGGTATTAAAAAAATATTTTATTACAAAACAAATATAAATTCTATCAATAAACATTGCTGTAAACAAACAGAGACTGCGAGGGGCCCCCGTGGAAGCCCAACTGAACTTGAAGATGCCCCTTAAGCACCAGACTATCATCCTTTTTCCTCCTCCCAGATTTATTTAAATTATACTTACGATACAATTTCTGTTATTTGCATAAACTTTCAACGTACATTTAATTTAGGTAAGATTTATAATAGATTTTAACAATAGGATCTTCAACCTGCCTTAAAACGCGCAAAATATCACTGTAAATTTCTAATATCTCCTTCGAGTCATTCTCGTTCACTTTGTCCATTACTTCCAGCACTAAAATAGAAGTGGTAATTGCAGTTTTGTATTTTAAAACGTTATAGAAAAACAGATATTTATCCTTTTCATTTTCAAAAGTGGAGTCTAAGGCTTTCCTTAATAGAGACGTAAACTTAACGTGCACGTGAAGACTGTACGTTGCATTCAACCGTTCCAAAAATGATACTATCCCTTTTGCATAATTCTCAATGAACGGTTCACTGGATTCTAATGTTATATTTAGTAGGTTAAGCAGTATGTACTCGTCGAACATTTCAACGGGAGAAAACAGTCGTTCCCAGTGATCAGTGAACAGCTTTAAGTAATTACTATCCATGGCTTCCATAGCAACGCAAAAGAACTTTTCAAAAAATATCTTAATGGTGCACCTTTTGCCGTTAGCTTTGAACGTGGAGATAATGTCAAAAACAAAATTAAAATTCTCAGTCTGTTCTGCCGAATAACTTAAAACGTTACAAACGAAGAGTTCCATATTTCGTAAGTCGTCGTTCTGTTGTTTAAAATAACAATTGATTATATTCCTACAAAATTCCAGTGGTAGACTTTTTAAAATGTCGGACGAGCCTAGAATGCCTAGTAAAAGCGAACGTAAGTAAGTATCAACTTTAACTTCCGTGTGTTTTCTCATGCTTTCAAAAAACTCCCAACATTTCTCTACGTACACTGCTCGATATTTTTTTGGAAGTTTACCGGTTATCTCACATAACCAATCCAGCATCTCTGTATTATTTTTGTCTATCTTATTCATATTTGAAATAACCATATCCATTAATTCCTGAGAGGGGTTCTTTAAAAAATACTTTAGGATCGCCGAGAAAAAATGTTGCTGCGTTGAAATGTTACTCTGCTTAGCAGCAGCCTTTAATTGGTTGATTGCGAACTCGCGATTTAGAAGCGCACAACTTAGGGACACCGCGTGTTTTCTCACCGATACTGCCCGTTTCGATAGCACATCCATGTATGAATATAGCTGGTTTTCGGGAGATCTGTAACAAATACTGTAAAGTGACCATAGAGCGGACGGTAAGTAGTCGCCGACACAAAATTTCATTAGAGTTGGTAGTATCTTGACCGGTTCTGTTACGTTCTTTAAAGATTTTGCGAAATCACACTGCATTTTGTAAGCTTCTTTCATTTCCTCATTTTCTAAATCTAATTTTTGCTTTTTTGGAAGAAACGATTCCACAATAACACTTATTAACTCTTCCGTTGGGAGTAGTAGTGATAAATACTTAACCGTCTTTTCTTTATCCGTGTCGTCTGGATTTACCAGCTGGGTTTTTAAATACGCAGTGAACTTCGCGTCGAAATTAAAGTGGGAATATAACTTAATTTCCTTGAAAAACATGGTCGACACAATTTTATCGAAATATGGAACGATAATTAGAGGTTCGTTGTTCAAGTACCAAGAGCTAATACGGACACTGGGGTATTTATCGCAGATTCTTTCAAAATAAAGTTGCAATATTTGATTCTCAAGAACAGAACGTTCCTTTCTGATTACCATGAACTTTACTAAATCCAAAAAATCGAAACGTTTCTGCTCCAGATTAGCAACAATTATTTTAATTAGGTTGGCGTTGTCTACGCTTACGGCGTTTTGTGGAAATTTGTAGTTATAACGAATAATTCGATTGATCAAATCGCACTCTATGGGATCAAGGTCCCTGGTTTTCCCAAAAATACAGTTGATAAATGCAATCAAACTTGGAAAGTCTAATAAACTTAAGCAATGGCCGGAATCAATATTGCTGTTGTTGAAGTCGGTGACATCATTAATTAATTGCCTATAGGTTCGTTTATATGTTTCTTCGTTTTCTTTGTCTATTGTTTCTGATACAACATAGACGATTTGAATAAAAATTTCTTTTTCTATTGCTGGATTGTTTATGTTAGGCAGGAACGATATGAATTGAGAATTGGTTTCTTTAACGAATTGTAGAACCTCGTCCCTAAAAGGTTTGCCGTTTTTAAACAAAAACTCCAAATATTTTCTGCTAAATATAGAAAAAGAATAATATCTGTACTCCCGACAGGTTCTCAGGATTTGAATTTGTTGATTTAAGTACTTCCAGTGGTTTTCCGATAAGTCCTCAAGCTGAAAACGGTATGTAAAATGCATCAGGAAAGATGTTCGAATGGGTATCTCTTCGTTTCGATGTCTAAAACAAAAATATTCCAACACTTTCTCCAGAGAAACCAAGTCTTTACTTTGGGCACATGTATCTAGCATTATTTTCAATAAATCTAATCTCTTATAATTCTTCGAGATGACGTTAATTTTGTCTTTTAGCAACGGAATGGCTTTTGAGGGTTCGAAGTATTTTATGAAACTGTCTTCATTTTCGCTTTGATATTTTACCTCCGCCCATTTCTGTTTAACTTCCTTGTCAGGGCAAAGTTCTATCATATGTTTATCCAAATAATTTAAATTATCTGAAACGCTCTGGCCCTCAAAAACTTTTGAAAACGTCATTGTGAATAAACTCCATCGTCTATTCTTGGGATAACACCGAAGAAGTTGATCGCAAAAGTTACTGTTGTAGATATCCCCCATTTTATTCGGAAATAGATCGAGATACACGGTTTTAAAATCGTCACCCAATTTTCTAACAATCACGTTAAGCTTTAAAAAGGAAGTGTACGATTTTACGTCTTGGATGATATCAGTTTTTACAAGGTCCGCTATTCTTTTGCTTGTTCTACGACCCAGTGAATATTCATACAACTTCTCTTCCTTATTAAGTTCCAACAAAAGACTCGGATTTTTCAAAGCGATATATTTGAAGACGCTTTCATCGTCGTACGACCGTCCAGCAATATCTCGGTAATGTTCTAAGTATAGCCTTAATAACTTCTCGTCCCTGTCAAAGAGGACCTTTATTTGGTTTGGCCGCAAGAAAATCCGGTTGCTAGAGAGGACTTCGATGATTTTCGTACAACTGCAACTGTGAAGTACGTTTATTGCAATATGCAGACCATATCTAAAAATATAGATAAAATTCTGAATTATATTTTACTCTCGTCAAGGACCTATTTTATTTTTAAACAGTACTTGCTAAATAATTTCCAACAATTCTATAAAAAAAACTCACCGTTTCAGAAGACACTCAAACACTTCATCCATTTGGACCTCGGTCAGAGTAATGGAAAGCCGCTTCAGCACTTTCGTTCTTGTGCTAAATGACGTGCATGGTAAAAACTCATTAACCAATTTTTCCGCATCTATGTTCTTAAACGCCTCTTTAAAAAACCACGGCTGTTTTATAATTTTGCTTATAAATATATCGTTTCCTTCTTTAAGTATTTTCAGCAATTCTTCGGTTCTTTTAAAATATATTAGCATGTCCACTCGCAACAAACTTTCCAGGTAAGTTTTGGGTTGCAAGTTCTTTAGGGTATTATTTAAGTGTTCCTCGTTCAAAAAAAGAGATTTGTTTTGTATAAGTCTGAAAAAATTCTTTTTTCTTTCCCCGATCAAGTTGCCTTCCAAGTTATGGAACTGTTTTTCAAAATCCACTGCTACATCAGCCATTATGATTTATTCTGCAAAAAAAACAAACGGATTAATATAAGGACGAAATGAAATGACCTCACGTCCAAGTAAATTGATACGTAAAGTCACTCGTGTACTTTTTAGCCTTACATTTTTTTACGTTATTTAATAATTATTGTTTTGGTTACTAGTAAAAAACAGATAAAAATGTGCGTAATTAATACATGTTTATATACGTACTCCGTTTATTCTTTCTTCGTATTAACTGAAGCTTAGTCGATCTGTTAAGTTTATTATTCACTCTACTAATAACTAGTGGTTTAAGCACTAACAAAATTACTATTTTTACTACTTACATACTTTAAATGTTTTTCCCAAATTAATTACAGAATGAGGTTCTTTACTGTATATGCTATTCACATTTTATTTACATGAGGGGAGGCTTTGGAAAATCTGAATTCTATTGGTATGAATGACTAATGACTGTTTTAATTACTGACTGAGGTTATGTTGAAAAATCAAAAACATAACCACAAATTCAAATTAGTTCTACATAGTTGCCAGAGTGAGACCCTAAAGAGAGCACAGCAATGTATCAGTAAAAAATTTGGCAATTCAGCCAAAAATAAGTGACAGTGACGATCAATTTTTTGTCAATAGTAGACAACCTAAGAAAAAACATATCATAGCCTCCCCTCATGTAAATAAAATGTGAATAGCATAATATATATAAATTTATAACACAGAATTTTAATTTAAATGTCTGCGTTTCTGTGCTTATGAGTATGACTAATTATCACAGAATTATAATAAAAAAAAATATAACAAAAATAATATAAACATGGGATCAGCAAAATATTATTTTTTTGATTATTTCTTATTCCTTGATTTTATTATAACCACAGACCACAGAACGTGACAGAACATTTAAAAGAATCAGATCGATGGGCGCATTCGAATGAAAAATAATCGTTCATGACTGATGGTCGAGATGGTAGAGTACCTGCCTCTCACCCAAAAGTCCCGGGTTCGAATCCCGGTCGTGGCAATGGAAAATACTGTGAGAGGGATTTTTCCATTATACACGGATATTGGACAAGGCTCAGCCTTCTGGGATAAAGGGGGTCGTAATTACATGTGGTGTATTTATTATTTATTTATTTATTTATTATTCCGAGGTAATCTCGAGAATTCACCGCACATTCGAATGGCTGTCAACCGAATTAAACGTCACACCAATTGGAATGAACAGTCTCACCGAACATCGAGCATTCGAGTTTAAAATTATGAATAAATTAATTTAATAAATTTTAGTTAATTAATTAATTTACTGTTAAAAAATCGCTACAAGCTTTAGTTCTTATCGAATCAGCATAATTTTTTTTTTAAATACCTACTCGTAATGAAATTGTGAAAACATATCTCGAGGCCGATTTTTTTAAAATAACCCCAAAGTTGCCCAAAATTGTCTGAAAGTAGGGGTTGGAGGGAGTTGAAATTTCGATATTCACATGAATTAGTGTTTACAGGTTCAAGACTCGTTTTCTGGGGGTTTTGAGGGTCGCTGATTTTATTTCTGAAGCCACCATGATCATATAATTCATATAAACCCTTCTAAAGGATGTAAATAGGGGTTGGAGGGGGTTAAAATTTACTAATGATATATCTATCTGTTTCGAAATCATTTTTTTTAGATCTTAATATACTAAATAATATTCTTAATATATTGTAATACAAAATTGGTTTTAAGCTTATATTTTCCCTGGAGATTCCATGGCGTTTTAAAAATATTTACCTGTTTTGTACGCTCTAAATTTTGTATTAAACACAGAAAAGAAACTACCACATAGAAAATAAATGCATTATATTTTTTTTCAAATTTTTTTTACATAACATTTATAACAGGCTATAACAATAGGTTCCTCGACTTTCCCCAAAATTTGTAAAATATCGTTAAATATTTTTAATATCTCCTTGTCCTCTTCGGAATCTTTTGAGCCGTCTTCGTAGACTTTATCCATTAAATCTAATACTAGTATACAATTTGTAGGCGTAATATTTAGTTTTAAAACATTATAAAAAAATAAATATTTTTCTATATTCGTGACGAAATCCGAGTCTATCGCTTTCTTCAATAACAATTTAAATTTGTTGTAAACGTAAAAGCCATACTCTGCAATCAAATGTTCCATGAAAATCACGACATTTTTTGCATAATTTTCAACGAAGGGATTATTTGATTCATATTTTATATTCAACAGAGTGAGCAGTACATATTCGTCGAACATTTCTACCGGAGTAAAAAGTCGCTGCCAATATGTTTTGAAAATACCTACAAACTTAGGGTTACGCTCCTGAGACGCTACCAAGTAAAACTGTTTAAAAAACTTAGTGATGAGTTCAGTCTTATTGTCAGCTTTAAAAGTTGAAATAATTCCGAAAACAAAGTCGAAATTTTCCATCTGTTCCGTTTCTCTGTACCTTAAAACTTTGCAAACGTACAGTTCAATATGTAGCAGATCATCAATTTGTTGCTTGAAATAATTAATAATAACGTCTCTACAGAACCCAGACGACAATGCCGTTATAACATCCGAGGAGTCATTAATCTTATGTAAAAGCGATCGTAGATAGTCGTCAATCATAACATTCTGCCTCACGCTTTCAAAGAATCGCCAGCATTTCTCAATATATAGGACTTTGAATTTTCTTGGCGCCTCGATGGAGCTCAAGCTATTGAACGTTTCAGTATCATTTTGGTCAATCGTGCTCATGTTTGAAATAAGCAGATCTAATAGTTCCTGTGACTGGTTCCGTAAGAAATACTTCAGCGTTGCTGAAAATATGTGTTTTTGACTTGAAACGTTAACCTGCTTTGTCGACTTTAAAATGTTTAGGGCGTAATTATGATCAAGACATGCACAGCTTAGGAACACCGCATGTTTTCGCACCGACATTGCTCTTTTCGATAACACATCTATATATAAGTGTAACTGTTTTTCTGGAGATCTATAAAAAATACTATAGAGGGAGCATAGGGCGGATTGTAAGTAGTCACCGATACAAAACTTAATTACAGTCGGTAACATTTTTGCCGGTTCTATTATGTTTTTTAACGTTTTTGCCGCGTCACACTGGGATCTATAAACTAATTTCATTTCTTCATCCTTCAAATCTAACTTTATCTTTTTCGGCACAAAATATTCTGTGATAACGTCGATGTAGCTATCTGTTGGGAGCAATATCGATAAATACTTGATTATTTCTTCTTTACTTTCGCAGTCTGGATTGTTTAACTGTTGCCGCAAAAAATCAATAAAAGCCGCATCGACATGCAAATGCGAACACAACTTGATTTCTCTTAAATATAAAGTAGTCATTCTATTTTCTTTTTCTTTATCACGCCTCATGTTTGTATTGGTACGTAAGTTTTTTATTGTAACAATCTTTTTCATATACGGAATGATTGTGTCAGGGTCGTGTTTCAAGAACCAAAAATTGATACTGTGGCTTATGTGTTTCTCAATGATTTCGTTAAAATAAAGGTGCAACATTTCATTTTCCTGTTCAGAACGGTTGTTTTTCTTCAACATCTGTTCCAGAAGAGCTTTGAAATAGGAATTATATTGCATTATTGGAACGCCCAAAAGTATGTCCCGCATCTTTGCTTTCTCTATGATTATAGCGTTTTCTGGGAATTTCTGGTTGTAGAGAACGAGACTCTGTATCAGTTCCCATTCACCGATATCTTTAAAATCGTTGGTTTTATTCAAAATAAATTCAATAAAAGTCACTAAATTTGGAAAGTCTGATATACGAATGCAATAAGCAGTATTACTGTCATTAATACTGAAATTGGCGATATCGTGTATTAATTTTTTGTAAACCCACGCATATTCCTCACTGTCTTTATTAACTACGTCTGGCATAATATTCACAATTTGAATTAAAATTTCCCTTTCGATCGCGCCATTATATACCTCTCGCCAAAATTTATCACGGTTCAAAATGACGTCATTGACAAACTGCAAAAGTTCATTTCTAAACGGTTTACCATTTTTAAACAAAAATTCCAAATATTTTTTAGAGAATGGCAAGCAGTTGTAATAATTATATTGCTCTTCGATCCTCGACAGGTTTATTAACTCGTTTATATATTTCCAGTGATTTTCTGATAAATGCTGCAATGGAATAGAATAGCGAACAGCATACATAAAATCTTTACGTACACAACTGGATTCATTCCGGTGTCTAAAGCAGAAATATTCTAACACCTTTTCGAAAGTAACCAGATCATTGTAATATGTGCAAGATTTTAACATTAATTTCAGTAATTCCAACCTGGAATGTTCTTGCGAAGAAACATTAATTTTATCTTTAATTAAAGGGAACAACTTTTTAGGCTCATAATACTTTAGGAAACTATTGTCGTTGGCTATGTTATATTTTATCTCGGCCCATTTCTGTCTAATTTTTTCATCAGGACAAAGGTTTACGATGGAAAACGTCAAATAATGTAGATTATCTGTAACGTTTTGGTTGTCGAAAACTCGAGTAAAAGTTTCTGCAAATAAGTCCCACTGTCGCTTTTTGGGATAGAACCGAAGAAGGTCAAGGCAAACGTTATTAATATACATCTCTTTCAATTTTCTTGGAAATAAGTCAAAAAATACATTTTTAAAGCCGCCCCCTAATTTTCTGACCATCGCCTTATGGTTCAAAATCGAGATGTACAACGTTACATCTTTGATCACATCATCTTTCACCAGGTTTATTATTTTTTTGCTTAATCTGCGACCCAACGGTCTGGTATTTAATTTCTCCTCTTTTTTTAATTCCATCAAAATCTGCGGATTTTTTAAAGCGATATATTTGAACACGTGCTTCTCATCATAGGAGCATCCTTTAATATCTTTGTAATGTTTCAAGTAACTCTTAAATAAAACCAGATCCTTGTCGAATAAAGCTTTTACTTGGTTTGGTCGTAAGTGAACGTCATAATTGGACAAAACTTCATAAATCTTTAAAGGACTGCAACTATGGAGGATATTTGATGCAATCTGCAGGCCATACCTAGAAAATAAAGAAAACGCACATAGCCATCACTACCCTTGAGAAAATAAGACGGTGCGAACAAATGATTACGACTCGATACAAATATTATTATAAAGCAGGACTTGACTAAGACTAAGGATAAATTTCACTCACCGCCTGAGAACACACTCAAATAATTCATCCATTTGGGTCTCATTTAGAGTAGCCGACATTCTTTTCAGTACTTTCATTCTGATAGCGTACGACGTGCATGGCAAAAAGTCACTCACGAATTCATCAGCGCTGGTTTGTTTAAAGGTCTCTTCAAAGAACCACGGGTGTTTAATAATTTTGCTAATGAATACCTCGTTTCCTTCTTTAAGTACTTCTAATAGCTCCACGTTTCTCCTATAATGTATCAACATATCGATTCGCAGCAAACTTTCTAGGTAAGTCCTCGGTTCCAAGTTTTTTAAGGCTACATCCAACTGCTCCTCGTTTGGAATGAGGGACTTGTTTCGTATGAGCTTAAAGAAGTTCTTCTTCCTTTCACTAATTGAGCTACCTTCCAAGTTATGGAACTGCTTTATGAATTCCATTTCCGTGTCGCCCATGATGGTTGTTAACTATTCTGAAACGAAAATCAATGTTACTCCTAGTCTTAATTGTTACGCCTGTTGCAGAAGTCAATATAAAAATAAAATGATAAAATACAGAAACTTGAGCAAGAACAAAAGAATATAGGAAAAAAGTTATATCTGTGGATAAAAAGTCATATATAGGAAAAAAACAATGGTCTAAATATAACTACAATTTATTGTAAATGACCTAGAGGCTGACCTCTAGGCTAACAGAGATGTTATGGAAGAATTAAAACGATTAATTGCAATTGATTAACCTAAGGCAGGTAAGTGGTACGATGTGGACACAGAACTAGATAAATCAAAACGACGAGATAGTCGGTAAAGAAAAACTGTAGGGAAAATACACCTAGGACTTTTGTGAGCGTTTTGGCTCTGGTACCTGGCAGTTACTGTTTCGTAGAAAGATTTGCACCTATTTCCAGATGCTTTACCTGCATCCAAGAAATTCCATAAAACCAACTATCCACGTAAACAATCATTCTGTCTATAGCTTTCGAACAATTTTGATGAGCTCTTGGCTCTTAGATAAACCGTTCTCTTCCAACAAAACCTGCTCTCATTAACAAACAAATTGGTGACTGCTTTGGTGAATATATTTTAATATTTTTGATAAAGGATACCTACCAATTTCGGTCCACCAATCTTCAGTTAGCTACTTGTCCAAGTTTGATGAAACAAAAAAAATTGCATTAAATCGCATATTTTTCCCATTTTCCATTGGCTTGATTTTTATATGTTTTTATTACATTAATAATGGCTATTTTTAGCTTATTTAATCATTCTGTTTATATTCACTAGTATGGCTAGTAGCTTGCAATTTCAGGTTATGACTGACGTCACGACGTCACGTTCATTTCTGCTGCCTCTGCCCTCTAGTAACTCTGCTCGAAACTTGTTAAATCAATACAAATGAACATACCTTTCGAGTAACAGAAAACAAACTTAGGCTTGTTCATTTGTGTTGATTACATCAAGGAGGAGGTGATAAAAGTACAGAGCTGCTGGAGAAGCACAAATGAACAAACCCTTCAGATTTAGCTGTTCTGTGACTTTTATGTATAGATGGTTGCCTGACAAGTGGCGTAGTAAAAATATAAAAAATTCAACATTATTCATTCTTTACCAATCAGTACTTCACAACTTGATTATAAATAGATTTTTATATCAAGTGAACAAACCCAAAATTTTGTATATACATGCATCACATTATAATGGGTGCATCCGATAAATATTGAGGTCAAAATGTTGTAAAATCAAGCCTAGCGTTTATTAGGTATATAAAATGATAAAAACTAAAATAAAAAGCCTTAACATTTATAAAATTTATTCTGGCGCTGAGCTAATGATTTTTACCAAAATCAAAGCCAAAATGTAATTACTACTACTACTACTATAAAATTTATTCTGATATTTTTAACGTAACTGTCTCCACATTAACACTTGTGTAGTTAGTTTTAGCATGAAAACTAAATTATAACAACATTGCTTCTGCTCGGTGAAAATTATTATAATACAAAACAACAATAGGGTCGTTAACGTCTTTTAAAATTTTTAAAATGTTGTTATAAATTACTTTGACTTCTATGTCTTTATCGTCACACCTCCCCATTAATTCAAGCGCCAATATGCAACAAAAAGGCGTTGTTTTTATTTTTAATACATTATAATAAAATAGATATATATCTTTTTTCAATGTAAAATTTAACGTCCGATCTAGAAGACGCTTGATTTTATAATAAATTAATTGCCCGTACTCAGAAATCAACTGCTCCAAAAATGTCACGACGTTTTGTGCATAATTTTCAACAAAGGGATCGGACGATTTATATTTTGCAATCAGCAATGAAAGTAGAACATATTCTTCGAAGAGTTCCATTGGCTGAAACAGCTTGCTCCAACCCTGTTCAAACAGGGTTATAAATCTGATTTCGTCTGCATTTTTTCTACCGTTAATTACATTGTCATCCGCAACAGCATAAAACTCATCAAAAACTGGTATAATTTCTCTTGTCTTACGTTTACTTTTAAACGTAGAAACAATTTCAAAGAAAAATTTAAAGTTTTCGTCGTGTTCGGATTTCCTATATCTCAAGAACATAATTACGAATTTTACAATTTGATACAACCCTTCGTTACATTCTGCAAAGTAATTAGTGATAATATGCACGCAGAACTCTCTTGATAACGATATCACTATGTCCCGGGAACAAAGAGAATTCAAAATTGAATTTAAATAACCTATTATTTCGACTTCTTTTTCCTTCATATTTTCAAAAAATTTCCAACACTTTTCTAGGTACATTATCTTATACTTGTCAGGGACATTAACGTTAACTAAACTGCTTAGAGTTTCTTCGTCATTTTTATCAATTGAATTTAAATTCAAAATAACCAAATCGAGCAACTCTTCGGAAGGGTTCTTTGAAAAGAATTTCAATGTCGCCAAGAAAAAATGTTTTCCGCTTGAAACGTTGGTGCGATTAGCCGCTTTTAACAAGCTCACTGCATATTCGAAATTGAGGAGTTCACAGCTTAGAAATACAGAATGCTTCCTCGCTGACACAGCTCTTTTTAACAGTATATCTATGTATGGGAATAAATTTTTTTCTGGCGATCTGTGAAAAATACTGTATAGTGAAGGTAAAGCGGACTGCAGGTAGTCGCCTAGGCTAAATTTAATAACTGTTGACAACACTTTCACTGGTTCTTGCGTATGTCTTAGAGATCTTGCGACTTCACATTGTAATTTGTACATCTCCATGACTTCCGCATCTTTTAAATCCACCTTTTCTTTAACTGGCAAAAACGGCTCTACCACTGTTTTTAGGTAATCGTCTGTCGACATTACTCTCGATAGGATTCCAATGATCTTTTCTTTTATTTTGTAATCAATTTTATTCCTATACACAAATACATTTACGCTTGGATTATTTGTTGACTCGTTTGTGTGCAATTTTTTGACATATAACTCGATTAGTTTTGTATCAAAATTTAAGTGCGACATTAATTTAATGTCACTGGGTTTAAAATATTGGGTATGACTAGACAAATTCTCTTCAAGGACCATATCAAAATAAGGAAGCAGAGACCGAGGTTCGTGGGAAAAACACCAGGGAACAATATTACAGCCTCTAGCTGCGTAAAAGAGCCTATCCCAAAACAGTTTGAAAACTTCATTTTCAAATTCTGAACGATTTTGTTTTTTCACTATTTGATTCAACACTCGACCAAGCCAGAAAGAACCTACAATACTGGTCAATATTTCCATAATTTTAGCGTTTTCTATTTTTATCGCTCTTTTTGGATATTCCATATTGTTCAGCAGAATATTCTCTATTATATTGCGTTCCTCATAATCTAGATCGTTAATAGGTTTATCAAAAATAGAGTAAACAGTCGAAATCAAATCGGGAACGTTTCGTATATCGATTGAATAATCAGGATGTTGTTTATTAAAATGGATTATGTCTACAATCAACTGTGTCTGTTGTTTCTTATAGGTTACTTTATATTTCTTCTTGTTATCTGAGATAAAGTGATTAATCTGCATCAGAATTTCTTTTTCAAATTGCGGGTTCCCCAAATTTACTCTGAACAACAAATGCTCCAAAAAAACTTCTCTAATATATAGAGCAAATTCATCCTGGTAAGGTTTGCCATTTACAAATAAATACTCTAAATACCTTTGGATAAATACAAGGTGGCAAGAATAGTTAAATTCGTTCCTTAGTTTTAAAAACGTAACCTGTTCGTTAATATATTTCCAGTGGTTTTCATTTAAATTTTTTAAATCAAATAGATTCTTGATTTCGTCTAAAAGTTTAAAACGAAACAGACTTTCTTCATTTCTATGTCGCAAGCAAATATAATTCAATACCACCTCTGACGACGTTAAATCATTATTTTCAGCGCAATTTTTCAATAAGAGAAATACTAAAGTAGTTCTATCATTAATATTTGACGTAACATTAATTTTTTCTTTAATCATCGGGATTGCTTTACATGGAGGAAAATATATTAAATAATCGTTATCCTTTTTAACTTTATAATGCTGCTCTGCCCATTTAATTGTGACGTCTCTGCTTGGAAAAAGTGGCAAAAACGACTCGCTTAAGTAAATTAGGCTATCTAGAATGCTTTGATTGAAAACTTTTGAAAAGGTTTGGGAAAGCAAATCCCAACGTCTCTTCTTGGGGTAATAGCGAAGTAGCTTGTTGCAAGGGTTGCCCATTCCCACATTACTTAATTCTCTCGGGAAGAGCTTCAAGAAAATGTCTTGAAAATGCCCACGCAATTTTCTGATGGTAACATCGCTTTTTAAAATACCCGTGTAAGTTTCGAAATTTTCGCTGACAACATCCGGCGTCAAGAAGTCTACGGCCTTTTTACTTATACTGCGCCCCAAATTATTGTTCCCTTCTATGGCATTAGTTCCTTTCATTAAAAACCAAAATTCCAGATTTTTTCTTGCAATGTAACTAGAGATATTTGAGTTCCGATATGTCCGTCCCTTTACGTGTTTATAGTGTTCTAAATATTTTACAAATAGATCGGGGTCCTTGTCAAAAATTGCTTTCACTTGATTTGGTTGCAGGCAGATTTCATGAACAGATAGTAATTTTTCAATTTTGTTACTACTGCAGGTATGAAGAAGGTTCTTGGCTACGTGAAACCCATAACTGAAAAAATTCATTATTCACAAATTTATAAATTATAGTATACATACTAACCGTTCATATACACAATCAAATACATCATCCATCTGCGATTCGCTTAAAATAGTTGATATTTTCTTTAATACGTTCATTCGCCTAGCAAAAGATGTGCACGGGAGAAACTCATTAACCAGTTCATTTGCACTTATATCCTTAAATGCCTCTTTGAATATCCATGGGTGTTTTAGGATCTTGTTGATAAAAACCTCGTTCCCTTCTTTAAATATTTCCATCAGTTTTGTGGTTTTTTTGAAGTGTATCAATGTATCAACGTAGAATAAACTTTCCAGGTAATTCCTCGGATGGACATTTTTAAGCTCTTCTTCAGTCAAAGTGGGTTTACTTCTTAACAGCTTAAAAAAGTTTTTCTTCCTTTCAGATATCAAGTCCCCCTCTATATTGTAAAACTTCGTAGCAAAATCTGAATCTCCCATGATCGTTGTGACGCTATACAAAAATAAAGTATTAACTCCATATATATTTTTTGTATTATAAGTATTATACACAATTATTACACGGGAAAACGAATCGCTGCTTAGAGGTCGCTTCAGGGCTCATAAGGAGTAACATATTTTTTTCATAAATAGAATAAGCTATTTATTTAGTCTTTTTAGTCTTTAAGCATAGAGTGCCTTTAGGCATTCTTTAGGTATTATCTCTGATAGAGGATGTACATTTGTGGTTAATTATAATTACTTACCAAGGTGTCTTATCAAAAATATAGTTCCCAAAATATTAATTTGGTAGTAATAATTAAATAAAACACAACTTTTGAAAAACATACAAAGTAATATCACAATATAAAATGTAACCAATATTACTCATCTTTTAGATAAAATAATGATAAAATATAATTTTTGTTGATTGATTGATTAATTTTGGTAATTAATTATTTGCAGAGCTACAAGATGCTTAAAATTCGCTGAAATTTTGGCTACACCCCCGAACCGGATCTTCTGAACACGAATATGAGTTTGAAGGTTACGCTGGAATTTCTCGGGTTCGTTTTATAATGATTTACATATTTTTTAATCCTTTGTAGGTGTTCGATTATAAATAAAGCAGGCAACCATGTTGTGTGTATTTATATATTAATATATTATCTATGGTATTTATGCATTGATGGTTGCCTAGAGAGAGGCGCAATTTAACATATTACATAGATGAAGATATGATACTAGGCACCACAGATATATAAAGTCAGAGATGACTCAGGGTTACATTTCAGTTGGTTGTTGATTGCCTCGGTCTAGTCACAGAATTAATATTAATTCTGTGGTCTAGTTAACTGACCGTGGTTGATTGTGCTTGTTTTTCTGTCCTGCTTATAACTAAAGTACTACCTATCTCTCTTCATTTTTAATTGCTGTCAAGAAAAAATATTTCATCTGTACATGGTACATGTTCTGTGGTCAAAATCGTTGGCTGTCACCTCTGTCCTGTCACTTGTCAGTTGAATTTATAGTTGTATTTAATTAAAAAACTATTTTTTCAATAAATGCTTGATTCAGGAAATTACCATTAACCAAGAAACCGCGAAAGATGAGTTCGGGCTTTATTACAGAGTCTGAAGCTGCTGATATAAGGAAAAGAAAGCAGGAAGAATGGGAGAGAGTGAGGAAAACCGACGATCCCTTAGGTTAGCCACAAACTCTCACTTTTTATTTGACATATTTTTATTTATGTCACAACAAAATTTTTCGTTACAGAACGCCCAGAAGAACAATACGATTCTAGGAGTCTCTTTGAAAGATTACAAGAGCAAAAGCAGAAGAAGGATTTGGAATATGAAGAGGCCCACAAGCTTAGTACGAAAAATTTGAAACGACCGTATTCCATGATTGAACTAACTGTTGCTTTTTGTTTATAGAGAATATGATAAAAGGACTGGACGATGACGAAATCGAGTTCCTAGATCTTGTGGACCGCACGAAATTAGAAGCCGACCACAAAAAAGAACTTGAGGAGGAACGTGAATTGAACGACTACAGAAGCCGTGTGGCAATTTTACAAGAAAAAGCAATAGAAGAAAGGTTACAGGCGGAAATTGTAGTAAATAAACCAAAAACACAATTGAATAACCGTAATTCGCAGCAAAAGCTACTGAAAGGTGTTGTTATTAAGAAAAACGAAGCAGTAAAAAGGAAGATGAGTAGTGACAGTGGCGAGACAAATGGAAATGGAGCCAAACAAGTTAAAATAGATGTCGAGGCATCAGGTACTTTCCCTTGATTATTTAGCATTTAGAAAAATCATTCAGAAGAGTTAGTGCATATTTTTGAGGTGCTATAAATTCAACACTTTTTAGGTGATAACGGTACAAATGCAAACGGAGCAGTAAGTTTAACACCAAATTCAGGTTTGAGGTGTGTAGCGATTTTGCCAGGTTTGGGGCATTATGAAGACTCGTCCTCGGATAGTTCAGATTCTGAAGTAGAGAGCACACCCGTAAGGAAAATGGACATGTTGGGGAGGAATTTAGAGAAGAAAGAACCTTCAACGTAGATAGACGTTTAGATATATATTTAATTATCTACACTTTTATATTATCGATTTTTACTCACATTTTAATTATCAAGTTGTAATTCCAGTGTTGTAAATAGATGTTTCCTTTCCGCATATTTATGTTTGTATTCGGTAGTAGGCAATATATTCTTTTGTGTTTTTAAGCATTTTTTCTTTTCATGTATTTAGTAAAGTCATCATTAACCAATCAGAGGAAAAAGTGCTGACTGTTAACATTGTTGAAAAGGTCCTCTAGTCCAGCGACTACGCTTAATTACGAGTTACAAAATTGCAGAATAACCTGCTGATTCAATTCAAGTCTAATGCCTATATCTGGTTTCATTTTTGGTAGCAGAAGAAAACTAAATAAAGGTTATTGTTTTATTGGAGATAAAAAGTAAAGATTAGTAAATAAACATGTGCAATATAGGTGTTATAAATATTAAGTACTTTCCTCAACCTAGCTATATACATATATCAAAGGGCTAATACATTCATAGGTGATTACAAAAAGCCAACCTTGGCAATTAAACTTCAAATATATTGGCAGCGTTTTTCCCCTAAACCAGAAATATAATGAAACCGAAGGTTATCTCTTCGTAATCGTCCAATATTAACATTTCATTTTTGTACAAAATTAACCCCTACATTCCTAGTCAAAAGGCGGTTCCGTAGCGCCTAGAAAACAACAGCCAATGCGTTGACATCAAATCCACAGTATGTATACATACGAAATAATTCATACAAATACTTCTCTAATTACACCCCCTGCAATTGTAAATTTTTTGTGTGCAATAATTATATACACAATTACATATCTACGGCTAGAGGAATTTTTTTAAAAGACAATATAATTGTGGAAACACCTTGCCCATTTGCAAGCTTGGGGCAAAGCGTTTTCCATGCGAGTTTACTCACTATTTTTTTTAAAACTTCGTTTTCGTTAAAATTTTAGAATATATGTTTGTATATAATATACAGAATATATACAAATATATAATCTCCAATACTAATTAAATTATTTTGACAAAGGTCTAACTTCAATATTCCTTTGCACAGATCAAAAATCCTACTTTCCATGGCAGTTGTAAAAAAATATATATTTTAAACTACTTGGGTCACTGTTACTAACATTCTTACATAACATATTTAATAAATAATTCAATTTTCGTATAAAATCAGCGAGCGAGGAAATATTTTTACAAATAACAACATAACAGCAACCCACGACAAAACCCTGGAAGTTACAAAGGGTGCGCCTGTAAAAAATACAGTTAGAGTTTGGATTTGGTGTTGGCGGCATTGGCGGCTAATTGTCAGGATGGGTCTATGGGCTTCGGTGAGTTCTCGTATCGAATTATCATAGAGTTCGCATTGCCAGGTTCTAATTTGTAACCGATGGATTTGTAGAATGGTATTAGGGAGTCCTTGCAGTCGAGGGACATTTTATAACAACCCAACTTCTTGGCGAGCAAGCTCACAGTCACCACAATTCTGAAAAACAAAAGAATAATTACCTCACCAAGCACAATTATTATTCTCAAAGGATATTATTATAATTTTAATCAAGGAGCTTACAGCTTTCCCAACTGTTTCCCTCTGTAAGTGTTGTTGACGACGACGTCTTCTAAACGGGCCCTCAAACCGCACTCGTGTATGAATTTGAATTCAGTTATCAAGGAGGAGGCGCCAATGATCCTGTTGCTCCTTGTATCTTCTATAACTGTCACGTAGTATCCACCAGCCTTGCGCATGTTCCAGTATTGTTCTAAGCCAAATTTATACATTAAAATTAAGATAAGAAATATTGGTGTGTGTGCGAAAGCCAAGGACTTTCTGATTATTATGCATACAATCATTTTACGACTAAGGTAATTACAAAAGTATACTGATAAAATATATGGATTGGAAAATTGTTTAGCTGGGGTTTTTTATGAAGAATAAAAATTTATTTTCAGCAACGGTTGTCATTATTTTTAAATAATATTCCTATTTTTAAATCTTATCTACCGGATACTGATTTTAACTACTGATATTTTATCTTAGAGATAAAATAACTTGAAAATATTTGCAAAGATTTTAATCTACAAGCATTTCGAAACAAAAAACCCAAAAATCACAGGAGATTAAAGGAAACAAAAATTTCTCAGACTTTCCCATACTAACTAAAAATTAAGGTCTGCGTATTCAACATATTTAAATATAAAAGAATGCATGGTAAAAATGCTGTTAACCTTAAAAAGAGGCGCACCCGACCTTTCTAAATGCAGGAAATAATTTATTGGCAGAAATTCAAGATCATATTTTGTGTACGTGTAGTACTTTAATTTAAGATTTAACATATATAAATAGAGGACAGGTGCACAAACTGGATTTAAAAAACAAAGAAAATTTGTCGGGCAGATTTTTACTATTAATAGTAATTACTAAATTCACATATAAGTACTAAATATTTCTACTCACTCTCAAAGTCTGCTTTTGAAACATTTCCCACAGTAGTTAACTGCGACAATATTTGCGGGTAACCCTTATTATAATCAGTAATGTGCAATGGCCGAACTATCAGCCATGGCTCGCCAGTGTTTTCATTTGTTACAGGAGGATTTAAGGTGTTCCGTACCGAATTCCAATCCAGGTTTTTCAACAGCTGAGGACTAAATAAGTAGTCTTCGCTGTCGGAAACCTGAAAAATAATTAAAATAAATAAATATCCTTAGTTTTAAGGCTTCGCAACTATTTTACATTATTAAATTTGTACCTTTAATAATTGGGAATTTTTTTGGCAGCTATTTATATCCATTTCTCATAGTTTTGATAGTACAAGACTTTACTTTGAATTAGACGTAGAGTAAATGAAGATAAGATATAAATGTGACAAGAAATATGAAATATTTATCTTATATTTCACGCTTTAATCAGTACCTTTGTTCATTAAGGCTGAATGTGATTTTTTTGATAAACAGTAAAAATTGCGTTCCTACTTACTATGAAAAATAATACGCTACTGAGGCATTCGGTACATCAAAAATCTGTGCATTTGCATACCTATTGCATGCATTTTTAATAGTAATTTACATAAATTTTTAGGTAAATATTTCGAAACGTGTACAACATATGTTTTGAGCCAGAATAGGATTTTTGCTTTTACTTTCTCTACCACCTAATTAGCCAGATTTATATATATAGATTTATATAATAAAAAAAATACACAACGTTATATAATCTTGGAAGATAAATAAGAATGAACATAGATCTGCAGCTATAGTTGAAATCTTCGAATAACTTATGCCCTTTGTGATTTTTTATAAAAAAAAGTTTAAGGTTATGCAATTTTAAATAATTTTTATAAAAATACTATCGACTGATAACACTGATAACGATTAAAGTTTATTTACTCACCTTAGTGGCTCCCATCTTCACCTAGAGCGAGGATACTTTGAATTAAATCTTAAATCTTTTCCATTTTCCAGCACAGCACATTAGTTAACCTTGAACATTTTTTAAAAAATTGCACTTTCACAAATCAACAATTTGACAGGAAAATATACCTTTTCTATTGACGAATTTGACCAGCAATTAAAAAGATTCACGTGCATTTTGTAAATCATTCTTAAAAATACCAATTTTCTATATTTCAACAAAGGTAAAAAAATTAACCAATTTAAAAATTTTAAATAAATAAAAAAATTCCTAGCGGCGAAATTCTGAACATGCATAAAGATGATTACATTACCGACCAACAGATGTCGGTCGCACTTGTAATTATCAAAAATTTTTCTACAGTAAAAATAAAAGTAAATGATAAAAAATGGATAAATACAGAATATTGTAAACCTATCAATCGCTAGTATTTTTTTATTATAATTATTTGGATTTTGATTTTATAGAAATCTGTAATACCGGTCCTAACCTTGAAGTTTGACAGCTGACGTATGCGTGCGTGACGTGGAGTTCGCGATGTGGAACATTGAAAGTTAAACAGTTTTTAAAAAGTAATTATTTAATGCTTTAACAAATACCCAACTTTCGTGTAAGGCATCCGGAAAGGTAAGAATATAATTCAGTTTATTATTTACCCAATTCGCTGAACGTTTCAGTAATAACTTATAGCCAAAATTTACCAAACCACATTAATTCAAGTATAACACATTTATTCCACTAAATACTATATACTGCAGATGTCGACATACGAAGAATATATTCAACAAAACGAGGATCGAGATGGGATTCGATTTACATGGAACGTGTGGCCGTCAAGTCGAATCGAGGCTACCCGGCTGGTAGTACCATTAGGCTGTTTGTACCAGCCAATTAAAGAACGTCCTGACTTACCTCCTATTCAGTACGATCCAGTACTGTGCACAAGAAACAATTGTAGGGCGATTTTAAATCCTTTGTGCCAGGTCGACTACCGAGCAAAGTTATGGGTGTGCAATTTTTGTTTTCAAAGGAACCCTGTGAGTATAACGAATAATAATTTAAATCTTCCCATTACTGGTAGATTAATTTGGTTTCTGTAGTTTCCTCCACAATACGCTGCGATTTCCGAGCAACATCAACCAGCAGAGCTGATGCCGATGTTCTCTACGATAGAATATACAATCAACAGGGCGCAATGTTTGCCCCCGATTTACCTGTATGTAGTTGACACTTGCATGGACGAAGAGGAACTAGGAGCACTGAAAGACTCTTTACAAATGTCCCTTAGCTTGTTACCTCCAAATGCCCTTATCGGACTGATTACTTTTGGGAAAATGGTACAAGTTCATGAATTAGGTAACTTGGTTTATACTTGGATTTTGGTAGATCTGCTTCTACTTTCTGCTTTTTGTGATTAGGTACTGAGGGATGCAGCAAGTCGTACGTTTTTCGTGGGACGAAAGACCTTACAGCCAAGCAAATCCAGGAGATGCTGGGAATTGGACGAGTCGCCGTAAGCCCCCAGCAAATGGCCCAGCAACCAGGTCAACCTCTGCGACCTGGTCAACCACATCAGGCTCCGGCGCCACCTGCCAGCAGGTTTCTTCAGCCTGTATCGAATTGCGACATGAGCCTTACAGATCTAATAGGAGAGCTTCAAAGAGACCCCTGGCCGGTGCCACAGGGCAAGCGTCCTCTTAGGTCCACAGGCGTAGCGCTCTCGATTGCAATCGGGCTGTTGGAATGCAGTTACGCCAATACTGGCGCCCGCGTTATGATGTTTGTAGGTGGGCCATGTTCGCAAGGGCCAGGTCAAGTTCTCAACGATGACCTCAAACAACCTATCAGGTATTTTGAAGACTTTCTTTATGATGAGAGTGAATTTTATATACCCTCACTTTTAGATCCCACCACGATATTCAAAAGGACAATGCTAAGTATATGAAGAAGGCCATCAAGCATTATGATCACCTCGCAATGAGGGCCGCTACGAATGGACATTGCGTTGACATATACTCTTGTTCGCTGGTTCAAACTGGCCTAATGGAAATGAAACAGTGTTGCAATTCGACAGGGTGAGTTAACTTTGCGAGATTTATTGCAGTAAAACGTAAAATAATCTTTTTTACCGGTAGTGGCCATATGGTGATGGGCGACTCCTTTAATTCGTCATTATTCAAGCAGACGTTCCAGCGCGTGTTCACTAAAGACCAGAAAAATGAGCTGAAGATGGCGTTCAACGGTACTTTAGAGGTCAAATGTTCTCGCGAGTTAAAAGGTATTTCGTACAAATATAAAGTCAAACCATGTTTAACGTATTTTGTGTGATCGTAGTTCAAGGAGGTATTGGTTCGTGTGTCTCGCTAAATGTCAAAAGTCCGTTAGTTTCTGACACGGAAATCGGTATGGGAAATACCGTGCAGTGGAAGATGTGCACCTTCACACCCAGTACGACGATCGCCCTGTTTTTCGAAGTGGTCAACCAGCACTCGGCACCGATTCCCCAAGGCGGCCGAGGATGCATACAGTTCATCACGCAGTATCAGGTATTGATTTGAATAATCCGCTTGTATGTTTGAATTTATAGGAAACGTTCTTTGTAGCACGCCAGCGGTCAAAGAAGGATAAGAGTAACGACAGTGGCGAGAAATTGGGCAGATGCCTCGGCCAATATCCACCATATCAGCGCCGGGTTTGATCAAGAGGCCGCCGCTGTAATAATGGCCAGGATGGCAGTGTACAGGGCAGAATCCGATGATAGCCCGGACGTTCTACGATGGGTTGACAGAATGCTTATTCGCTTGGTAAGTGTATCGTACGCGCGTTGGTTACACCAAAATAAATTTGTCGATATTATTTTCAGTGTCAGAAGTTCGGCGAGTACAACAAAGACGACCCGAACTCCTTCAGATTAACTGAAAACTTTAGTTTATACCCGCAGTTTATGTATCACCTGAGGAGATCACAGTTCCTGCAAGTGTTTAACAATTCGCCTGATGAGACGTCGTTCTACAGACACATGCTGATGAGGGAAGATCTGACGCAGTCGCTCATAATGATACAGCCTATACTGTACAGCTATAGCTTTAATGGGCCACCTGAGCCTGTACTCTTAGACACGAGTTCCATTCAGCCCGATCGAATTTTGCTTATGGACACATTCTTCCAAATTTTAATTTTCCACGGAGAGGTATTACAGATAGTACAGTTATTGATTTGTTATTTACGATGTAAATTTTTTAGACGATAGCCCAGTGGCGTAACTTGAAATACCAAGACATGCCGGAATATGAGAACTTCAGACAGTTGTTGCAGGCCCCGGTGGACGACGCCCAAGAGATCTTGCAAACCAGGTTTCCCATGCCTCGGTACATAGATACAGAGCAGGGTGGATCTCAGGCGAGATTTTTACTGTCGAAAGTAAACCCAAGTCAAACCCACAACAATATGTACTCGTATGGAGGGGTGAGTAGATCACGGTTTATTTATACACATTGAGCTGGTTTTTGGCTAATGTAATTTGGTGTTGTTTTCATTCAGTTAATAATAAAAACTTTGTTTCATATTTGTTCCGGATAATAAGACCATCGTGGGCGGCGCAAACGTGGTAATTTTTTTCATTATCTATTTTTTGGGCAAAGGAAATGGGCTTTGGGGGCTATATTGGTTGAGGGTCTATTTGTTGTCAAGTACTGCATTCCTATGTCGTAAACACCTGGTGGTTTTTTCTACGAGAGTTGTAATTTTCGGTGTATAATATAAAAAATTTTGTAAGTTTTAATTTCAGCAGCCCACAAAAACCTATAACGATCTTTGGGTTTAAAAACCACCAGTTGTTTTATGGAACCTTGTCGTTAATACTTACATGTTATATTTGTCTAACGTTCTTTGTTTTTCTCTTGTATATACTTTTTATGTTGCATAGTATAAGACTTAAATATTCATTGTGTTGGTGTAGTTTTCATTTTTTTATCTAAAAATTCTATACGTATTGTACAGGCAGTATAGGACCACACTCTTAAATAATTCTAGAGGCGGAGTTTACATCTCGATTCCCTTGAAATCGTATTGTCAACTTTACGCAGCATATTTTGTTCAGAATATTACATTTTAAAATTTGTCCCACAAATATTTTTTCATTTCACTATAAATATTCCAAAAATTCTACATACTGTTATCTTCGATTATACGAATGTCATGATTGCAAGTGCAAAATCAACTTTGTTTTAAAATAACAATAAAACAAATAGTTCATCGCTACATATAAAGAACTAATATTGTATGTATGGTAACATAAATATTTCATTAAATTTGCCGATAATGATTTATATTTAGCGTAACGCCAAGTTAATAAAGCAAGAGGATACCTACCAAGATTGCACTAAAACACGTTCGTGCCTAGAAATAGACCTCAGCAATCGCAACGTTGGGCTGGCATTATGAACATATCGCTAACCAGTGTTTTATTTTAGGATGGCGGTGCCCCTGTCCTTACGGATGACGTATCGCTTCAAGTATTCATGGATCACTTAAAGAAACTAGCTGTTTCCTCCACCGCATAAATTCAGCTTTAGGTTAAATAAAAAGAATTTATATATTTTTTATTTCATCATATTTAAGTTAAGTATACCGAGTATAATTTAATAAAATATGTATTTATGTAGTTTCTGGTTGAAATGTTATATTATAATGTGTATATTGTAATTTTTTAATAATCAAAATAGATGAATTACAGTCGTTTAATTATTCGCTAACTCTATCATCCTATCCTAGGAAGTAACAAATAATAATATTATCAACAAGACGATTCTAAAATTTAATTTAAAAATCTAATACTCATTTTTTGCTCGACGTCTGTCCTCTGTAAGGCCTTGCAAAATTCTTCAAAAGAAATCATCTGATCACCGTCTTCGTCGGCTTCGACGATAGTTCTTTCTGCAATACTGTTCAACTGCTCTTCGCTTATATTAGTGCCCACCATCATATGCAAAATTGCAAGCAACTCGTCCTTGGAAATCATGTCGTCATTATCCAGGTCGTACATTTTAAAAGCAACTACAAGAATTTCTCATTTAAATGCTAAAATGACAAACTTGACAATACTTACATCGTAACTTTTCCTCTCGAGAGTTTAAGTTATTATCTTTATTCTTCTTTACTGGCCTGAAGTGGGAGAGAACTTGCATGAATTGCCTAAAGTTAACTCTATCGTTGAAGTCATCGCCTTGAAAAAAAGAATTAACAATTCGCTCCCCGAGAGGGTTAATGGCAAGCTCTGGAATTCTCAAGAAATCATCACGACTTAACGTTCCACAGTCTCCTCTATCCAAAGATGTGAATCTTGAATACAACCTTTCAATTTGATTTGGGGTAACTAGAAGGAGGACATGGTGTAATATAATAAATAAACTACGATACACAGGAAACAGCATTGGTAAACTCACACTTACATCCAGTTTCTTGCTGGATTTGAGCTATCTCTTCTTCTCGTAGAAGCAAAGACGACCGATTACCCATTTTTTTGGGAGAGAAAAACGAAAACGAGTATCACAGTTTTAAGAAACACTCCTTAGACTTTGGAATGACAGTGACAATGATAAATTGAAATGTGACAAGATAACCAAAACAATCTGCTGTCAGCTGTCGTCTGACCTAACCTAATTAAAAATGTGAATTTGACCTACAGATTACCAACTGTTAAAATAAAAAACGTGTTGGTGATATTTAGAGATCTTACGAAATATCTTTTTATGTAAAATCCTTATATAATTAAACAATTTGACTTCAGCATATTTGGAGAAAATTATTTATTTTACAGCCTTAAACTAATAGGATAATATAAACGCATGTCGTTCATTAAAATAATTTTCCTAGTTATATAACAGTTCTCACGTGGGCGCAATTTTAAAAATATTTTTATTCCGTTTATTTATAATTTTGTTATGGTACATAAATATGTCTGTTAAAATAATTAATAACAAGAGATCTATACTGGTTTAATCTGCTTCTGGGTCTCGGCTATAAGATCATCAATTTCTTCCAAGGAAAATATTTTTTTCTTAACAGATTTTGGTGGCAACGTTTTATCCTAGAACATACAAAGCAACTTATTTGCAATGTAATATGCTACATTTGTGGCCACTTACCCAACACTGGATATATTCTGGTGATGTGGATTCTAAGTATAACAACCGATCCTCCAATGACTTTAAACGCCTATAAATATTTTTTGGAATGGCGGTCGTTAAACTTAATTGACATTCAAGATTCTGCAGTCGTTCTTCGATACCATTCGAGGGAATAAACTTGGTTAAATAGTTGGCGTTTGTTTGATCTCTGTATTTGTAGGAATTCAATACACGATTAACTGAAATAATACATAAAGGAGTTCAATCGCTCTGTTTTTTTTTTTACCTTATTTTCTTACCTTGCAGGTGGCTGTTGGAGTCTTTCCGCTTCTGTAAAACTGCATCTACACGTGCACAAATAAATTCGGAACTCCTGTCGCCACCACAAAACTCCCTTATATTGTTAACGTCTATTTCGCTCCTTTTTCGTTCCATAAATCTATTAATCCTCTGGTTTATGTCTAAATTTGAGGCTTTTATTTGTATCAAGTATGGAGGAACGTAAGGAACCCCAATTTTTTGTTCAAAGTCCAGTTTGAATTTTTTTCGTTTAGGGGGATAAAGGTCCGCTGAAAATAACAGTCGAG
Organism: Rhagium mordax; assembly: GCA_963680705.1. Classification (NCBI taxonomy): domain Eukaryota; kingdom Metazoa; phylum Arthropoda; class Insecta; order Coleoptera; family Cerambycidae; genus Rhagium; species Rhagium mordax. Next base: position 110,264,006 of record OY796657.1, read on the forward strand.
GTTAATAATAATCTTTATTTTATTAAAATATATATAACAGAAATTAGTAAATAACAACCGATAAATATGTAACAGATTAACAATAAAATTATCTACACTGGGATCTTATTTTTAAGTAACGTTATTTCACAATGCTATTGCAGCGCTAGGTATATTTTTTTAAGCTCCATTCGAAGGCGTCATTTTAAATTATTGACCTGATTTTTTATCTAATATTTCCTAATATAATATAGCGCACACACAACTTATCTAATGTGATTACAGATATGCCGACACTGTCTGACACACTAAGTTGTTTTAAATTAAAACCAATTACCAAATAAATAAAAAATATTAATAAATTCATACATTAAGTACTGGGAAGAAATATTTAAAAATCTTTTTTATCATAAAAGCTGCATAAGAAGTAGAGAGCAATATAATATTTTAATCACAAAAGAAACGGCGAATGCAATTTTTTTATTCCTAATAATTTAACTTAAATCCGTTTTATACAATTAGGCTAATCAAGTAAATTATTAGAGCCGATGTAATTACTAGACCACACACATTCTTTGTTCTCCTTCCACTGGGGGTTGGCTTCCGCATAAACTTCTTTCTTCCAAATAGGGACCGATTTCTTTACATTGTTGATACACCATTCTGTGGCCTTTATAGCTTCATCTCTATGTGGTGAAGATATAGCTATTATTATACTGGCTTCTTTTATGGGTACTGCGCCTAATCTATAAAAGTAAATGCTCGATTAATAATATTTATTTGCAAAGTAAATAGTAATAGAGTTGACAAAACAAAACTATATATTAATGGTTATCTTTAAAGTAGAGATTAATATTTGACAAATTACTTATCACAATTTTTTAAGTATATAAAATTTATTTATTTTGCAACAAATGTCACGATTTATCAGTTAAACTATCAGGTAATTTATATACTTACTAACGCATTGAAAATATGAGTCCAATATAAAATCGCTCTTAAATTTTTTTGAAAATTTCAAAACTAATTCTACGTTTTACCTTAATAAACAAATTACTTTTACTTCTCACGACTATCAATTGAAAGCGACTTATATTCTGTATACCTTACAGTTAACATGCCTGTATATTTTACCTGTGATATATGGCGATATTCTCGACGGAGTTCCACTGGTCCCTGATTTCTTTACATATTTGTTCCAAAGCTTTAATTCCCATGGATTCGTACACTTCGTATTCTAATTTTAATACCGTTTTATCCTGAAAATTGTCTCTGGTTGTTCCAATAAATAACGAAATGGCTCCACACGACGGAGACGTTACGAGGTTCGTGAGTTCATCAACTGATAATTTATCACTGGTAAATTTCAAGTAATCCATTTTGAGTCTTATATACCAGCTACTAAATATTAGCTACTTGCAGTGTTAACCACCACTCAAAGGGGGAATTACGGCGATTTCGTCACCAGATTTCAAATAAATGGTTTCATCAAGGTTGCGATAATCTTCATTAACGGCTAAAATAATGTTCTTCTTTATGTCTGATAAAGAGAAGTTCTGTACTATTTCGTCCAGCAACTGCAAATACGAAATTGGAGAAGGAACACTTATAATATCACAAGATTTACCAGCAATCTCTCTTGCTTTAGCGAAAAATAATACTTTAACCTCCACCTTCATTATCTCATGCTTAAACGCCACCGACGAACTAATTTTATATACATCCTGATAATTATCCCTACCTTTTATTGCTTAAATTGCTGGTATTACCAGTGCAATTACGGGGTTATCATATGAACAACAAATAAATATTTCGCTTTGAAATCAAATTAAAAAATGCAAAATGTGCGGTTAGATTGCAAGATGACCTTGAACAACGAACTCTCTTTCATCTGTCACTTGTCACAGAGAGATTTATGTCTATGGTTGGAAAGATGAAGATAGTCATAATCGGATGATTACAATAATCGATTTATCGGTATTCGATTATATCGATAATTGGATGATCATCCGATTATGGTGATTATTTAAATATTTTTAGGTAAAACTCGAAACTGATGATAGTCAGACTCACTAACTTTAAATTTTGTACTATGAGTAATCATCATCATCCCATAGTTGTTTTTTAGTAAAAATTTCCTTTCCGATTATGTCGATTAATAATCGGAACATTCCGAATATTTCAATAATCGGATGATCGATTATTTTTAATTCGGAAAAAATTCTCTGACGTAGCGATTTCGATTTAGTGTTCTTTAGAGTATTTCGATCCCTTTCTAGATCAATGTCACTCAATGTTCAGAATCGGAAAGAAAATATTTTCAATATTTCCCACTAGATGGCACTTATCTAAGCGGTAACTATGACAACTTGCCTTGATTGATCGTTAGATTCTTTTGATTTGAAATATCTTCCAAATGGAGACGCTGCAAAAACCGCAAATAATTTGTCACAATCAACAATCTTTAAATTATACCATTCACGATGTGAAGTGGATTCCTTGTTCCGCCAAGTTTGTGTCTCTCGGAGGAAAGTCCAATGGTGCTGGTATTGCTGAAATATATTCGCTTACCGGAGAAGGCGTACAGAAACTAAGTGAATTTTGCAAAAAAGATTATTTCAAATGCGGGACCTTCGATGCCTCTAGTTTAAGAAACAGGCATTTAGCTACGGGAGATTTTTCTGGCCGGTTACAAATCTGGTAAATGTATTCTAACTCTTGCAAATTTGTTTTGACAAAAGCCTTGATAATTTATAGGGATTTAGAAGATACGTTAATGCCTATTTACAAAACCACAGTACATACAGCTGTAATAAATTCGATCGATGGCGTTTCTGGAACGAATTCGGGATGTGGAGCACCCGAAATCGTAACCGGATCCCGAGATGGTATGTCATTTTGTATTACTTGTGTTTCCAAACAATTTATCTTTTGGCAACAGGTTCCGTTCTGGTTTGGGATGTCCGCCAAAAAGACACGCCAGTGGCGAAATTTTTGCCGATCGAAGGGTCAACAGGCAGAGACTGCTGGTCAGTCGCTTTCGGTAATTCCTACAACAATGAGGAAAGAGTTATTGCTGCCGGTTATGATAACGGAGACATAAAATTGTTTGACCTCAAGAACATGTCGCTCCGATGGTCGAAGTGCGTCAAAAACGGAGTAGGTAGAGTAATATAGGATGATATAGATTTTTTAACGTTTTATGTATTAAAGGTTGTTGGACTGCAATTTGATAGGAAGAATATACAAATGAACAAATTGGTGGCCACAACTTTGGAGTCAAAAATTTATTGTTTTGACGTCAGGACGCAGCATCCCAAGAAGGGGTTTGCCTGTTTGACGGAAAAGGCACACGACTCAACAGTTTGGACTGCGCGACATCTACCGCAAAATAGGGAAATATTTATGACGACTGGGGGAGCGGGGTCGCTTTGCTTATGGAAGTAGTAAGTATAAAATAGTCTGTCGATTATGTGTGGTATTGCTGACTGTTAATTCTTCTTTATATTTCAGTAATTACCCGAGTAAGAGAGTAGAAAAAGATTCAGATGGAGTTCCGTATGGAGTGGTAGGCGAGTTGTCGTTGCTCCAAAATAGCACGCTGTCAGACCAGCCCATAACAGCCTTTGACTGGTGCGTGGACAAGCTAGGATTGTCCGTTTGTTCGGCATTCGATCAAAGTCTCAGGGTTCTTATAACAACTAAACTAAATCTATATTAGTAGCCTTGTTTTTATGCAATAAGTATTTATAGTTATTTTTTTATTATAAAATAAATATATAAGACAGTGAAGCGTTATTTTTATCTGGCCAAGTTGAAAAAAGGATACCAGAAATGTACACAAAACACGACTGACCAATCGGCAATCGATTGATTTTTTTTTCTAAAAAGTAAAATGGGAAGACAACGATTTATAATATATGTATAAACCCTGGTAAGAAACAAAATTGCTATAGAATCTTTAGTTTATTTAATTTAATAAAAATAACATTATACCATTTACAGTTGGAAAATCTATAACGTTCTTATTGATAAATATTATCAGATCCATTAACTCAACAACTCATTAAAATTCATACGATTTTAAAATGCAACCACTTATCTGTCTCTCTAGTCAGTCATTCATTCTATACTACGAATGAAATAAATCAGCACATTTCTCCCGACTCTTTTTTACCTTATAGGACCTATCGTCATTCAACAGTGGCTGATCGTGGCTGAACAACTTGGTTCACCATGTACTCAGTATCGCCTACAGTAACTGTCTCTTGCCGAGATACTTTATACTAGAAATGGCACTTGTTCGGGTCAGTAAACTTCGCGGTAAATATATAGAACAGAGCCGGCACAGGTACCAATATAATAAGCAAGGCGTGCAGCATAGGATCCGTAAGTTGCGTTATAGATATAATCCCATAAGCATGTAGACACCAGTGCCCTATCAGAATCACAACGTTGCGTGGTTCAATTACAGTAGTGATAATCAACGACGAGATGCTCTGGTCCATTTTGATGGCAAAGTGGGCCGCGCAGGATATCACAGACAGGATGACCACCAAGTATGGGAACGAGTAATCTGCAAAGTTAAGTTTGTTGACAATTGACGAGCGTAAAAATTTAGAACTTACATAGTAAACCTCCTACAAGGGCATGTATCAACACCAATATTGGAATGAAATACATCGCTGCGTAGATGGACATTTTGCTTTGTCGAGGCAGGTACCTCCGGCACACCCACGGCCGTATAAGTAGCATTAAAACCAACGATAAGCCGTAGAATACAAAAACTATAGTGTATCTGAAATGATAAAAAACATCGAAAAGTTAAATCCTTTTCATTAATTATTTAAGTAATGAGTCTTTAAATATGCCTATTTGACTCCAAGACGTTGGCAGAGATTTGTAGAGGAGTTTCCAGGTTCTGTTTGCCTCAGAAGACACGACATGATGGTTGAAACGTTAAGAATTCAAAATAATCAATGAAAAAGAGAAATTGGAAATTCTTTTAGAAAGACTAACAGTAACTTTAATTAAATAGTCTCAATCTAAGCCGTAAGTTATCATTTACAGTAAATAGGCAAAACTTACAGTGGATAAACAGCCTCTTGAGTGCAATGTATCTTCTTCTCGTAATTAGGCGTAGGGTTGTGGAGCAACGTGTACCAATCTGAAATAGTTCTAACTTGACAGCTATGGACAGTTAAGCGCCCCACTGGTTGTGACAGCAGCAAGGCAAGGATGCATGATAAGAATATCTCAAAGAACGCCGTAATGTGTAAGATAATAACGTCTTTGCTGAAACTGATAAGAGAATCATATGCGTAACTATCGGGCAAATGAGTAAAAAAGAAATTACCTTCTTCTCATAGATACCATATCGATAAAAAACCAGTGTAAAATTAACACCAAAAGCACCATAAACCCCAAGTAGAGCCAGTCATAGAACGAGGGACTGTCTGTGCACGGTTCACATATGAAAGTGGTTTCGTTTCTTCTGAATCCTCTCGGGCATGGCCCACAATCGCTGTAATCGCCATTTGGTAGCGGGATTTTGCCACAATACCAGCCAGGGCAGGACATCTTAAAATTGGCAATATTATTTTCGTGTGAAATTAGGTTATGTGTATGTCAAGCATCTGTCAATTTAATATTTTTTTATAAAAAGATGGACGTCGTTTGGCAACATACTGAATTTTTATTGGCTGGCATGTATGTTATACGGATTGTGATTGGTTGACACGAAACACTTGAGAATAATTTTAACAACCGAGATTTTAAATTTAGTTATATTTTTTATTGTTTACAACATAATTGAGCGTTTTAAAAATAGTTATTTAATTGTGTGATGATGCGACAGTCGAAGAGTTGCGGTTAAGAAATATCGGTTTATTTAGTTGGGAATTTGACTAGTGCGCACCTCCCATCTATTTTCAGCCCTAGGTACTTACGGCATCGGATCGGTTTGTGTGCAAAAATTGCGATTAAAAAAAGTTGTTTTTTCGTGATTATAGGACAGCTACGGTTAACTGAATAGGTGTATCGAAAGGTTAATTGTGTTAAAAATGTGTAGTCGGTAAAAGAGTGTGTAAAAATCAATTAATCCAGAGGATTTTGTGGCGAAGTCACCAGCTGATGGCGGGTGAAAATACTGGACTCGCTTGGAAGTTTAGTGATCCCAAGTTGTGTACAACGGTTGATAAAGGTATATAAGTGATTTTTATTGAGAATTTGTCGATTAGGACAGTGATTCTTGTTGTTGAATTAGATACTGCAACGTTATTTCGTATATTTTGAAGCAGTTGATCGTTGGGCGTGCACTGAACTATAAAAGCACACCTTGTGGCTGTCATTGATATTTAGCAATCATTCATAAATTTCAAAGACTATAAATATAAATGATGCGTTTAAAAAATTGTGCAATTTGACGACAAATTCTTCAGTGGTGAAATGCGGAGTGATCATTTTACAACCCCCTTATTGTAAATAGTGTTTGCTTGTTATTATTATTGAAGACTTCTTGGGCACCACGATGTCGACGACGGCGTTCGTCGATAGGATCGATCCTTTCGCAAAACGGTCGCTCAAGAAGAAGACCAAAAAGTCACAAGGTAGTTCCAGATACCGAAATTCCCAGGACGTGGAGCTGCAGCCGTTGCCTCTTCTTAAAGGTAAGACTCGGTTTCGGATGTGCCTTGCTTCTTCCCGACCTAGTGCAAACTTCGGTTTGTCTTCTCTCTGTTGGTAATGGCTTGAAACCGCGCTCCGGATCGCCTTATAAGTATTTTTATTCATTCATGCTCGCCCACGGAACGTACATACGTGCATAAATTAAAATTAAATTATGTAACTTATCTTCTACTAGAAGGATCGCTCTAAGGAGAGGTCTGTCGTCGAGGTTGCACCTAGTGCACCGTTGGGGCCGAGCGGGGCCGCAAGGTCGGGGCTCGGCGCAAGGTCGGTCCGTTGTCAAAGAATGTAAACCATAAACACAGATAGTAAACATTACCTACTTTAAATAAATATCAAACCGATGCCGGGTACTGTTCCTCCAAATATTGCATAAAATCCTCGATAAAATCTGAACTCTTTATGTTCCAAATCTACGAAAATGTTTTTGTAGTGTGAGTCATCTTTACGTTCCAATCTATACAGCACTTTCAAACTCAATTTATAAATACTTAGGGGTGTTTGTACAGGCGTGGCCAAAAAAAGTTCCAAAACCTAAACCGTTTAATTCGTTCTCAATAACTTTATTCAAGCTCCTTTTAAATTATCGTTGGAAAGGAAGGCCACGCCTGTATGGACGTAATATTTAAGGTACCACCTATATAAAACGTAATGCTCCGAGTACTATACACAAAAATCAGGTTGTTTTCACTTAACGGATGGAGTGCTTGATTTTATTTGCCTTTCTTTATTTATTTTGTTAGGTTAAGTCAAATTAGGCCTAATACGTATATTTACGAAGAAGAACCCTAATAATTTACGTAAAACACATTTAAATCAAGGAGCCTGCTTTTTGCCAATACAAAATGCGTAAGAAAAAAGTGAATAATTTGTCGCTGCTCGAATATCGTTAAGCTAGCTTCACATGCATGGTTCCAGCCATAATGTCATAAGCTAGCTTCACATGCATGGTTCCGGCCTTAATGTCATTTTCCAGCCTACTATAGTGTCTCGTCTATTTCGTCTCCGTCTGTGGACAAATCGCGACGATCGACAATATATTGCATAATATAATACGAGCTTTTAGTTAAATAAGTAACTCTAAAGTACCCTACACACACGCAGGCAAGTCTTCAGATTTGCCTGATTTAGCTCCAGCCGCTTCTAGACCTTAAACGCACAAGATCCAACGAATTCCAATTATCGCACGCGGTGGGATTCTGTTGCCTAAAAACTGCGTGAATATTTTATAAAAAAAATTACTAACTTTGCGGCCAGCAGATTATTATCGATTTTGTTTTACTACGCTGGCAACGACCGCGGCAATTAAACGTAAGTCAGGCGTTTCAGTGCCATTTATTACGGGACCGCGCCACGCAGAACAGGACGTAGAGACTACTTTTAATTTAAATCCAAAATGAGGATATCTCCAGAGACCACCTTAGAATAGGACGTCCATAAACTGTTTTATTTGTGGCTTTAAGAAACAGTTACACTTTTTTTATGTTCATTTTGAAAAATCGAAGATTTTTGTTGAAATAATCAACTTCCGGTGTAACCGGAAGTACCTACCAACTGACTAATTACTTTTGTTGGATTGGCCACACTGACTTTAGTAATTCCCAAAATTTCCAATATTATTTGTTAGTTCCCGATGAGACACCCTGTATATAATTAAAAAATATTACCTAAAATAATTATTAGAACAAGGAAACTGTTATATATCTTCATGTATAATTTTTAGTTGGTTGGCTACAGTGAGGGTGCTTGTTTTAGTACTGTCAACCATAGATATAATACAAATAGATGCATCATGCGCCCCTTGATTATTATATTTCATGCATCCGACAGAACGTTTGTTTACGATTGTTTACCATCTACTGCTACCGAGTTCGCTCGGTATCAACATGCAATTCACTATTTACTAGTTTTTCGCTAAACTGCGTAATATACAGTATACAGGGTATCGGATAGTTATCTCGTAAACAAATCTCCTCCGTATCATGACATGACATTCGAGTTTGAAATGGAACGTGATAAAAGCCACCTATCGGTTTCGTATTCTCCATCAGGTGAGACTATCTGACAGTCGCATCGAACGTTTCATCTTCCGCAATTTAGAAGTTGCGTCATCGAGCAACTGCGACGGTTTCAATTGCATTGCTCACTGGGATAAGTACCTCTGAAAAATTGAAGTGGCAACTTCATGCCGGTGCCAAATAGGCGACCATAAGCGAGTGGTCACCCAGGCCACTTTTTTTTTTTATTTATTATTTCCTATAAAACCTACTAAAATTGTGGTAGCAGAGAAACCCGAAAGGCGATATATTTTTCAACGTCGCGTTATTATTATCACAGTTTCATGGTCGGTTTTATTAGATAGATAACGGCGCCGAATGAGACTGTTTGTTAATTTTAACTATAAATTAGATCGAGTAGGTATGGAATATTACCGAAATATGTTTTTCAACGGAAACATTTCCCATTTTGTAATAAAAATGCGCTTTTACTCTTTCCTATCCGTATCATGGTTAAATAATCGCAATAATTTTTAACAATATTAATAATAATAATAATAATTAAACATTCTTTTTCTCGATTATTTTCTTTGCTGTTCGTTTCACTGCATTCACTGCAGTTATCTCTGTCCCCGTTGCTCTTACAGCAATATTGTAGGTTATAAAATTTGTTTTTTTGTTTCTAATTATTTATGCAGGTGGAAGCGTTTTGAGACATATGTTTATATTTAAAACCGTCTCTCTGGAACGTAAGAAATATTTCGCCCACCTATTCCATGGCGCTATATCTGTACACCTGTCTAAGTTGTGAATGTTTACATCGGTTATTTTCCTGCGATTGTGGGTGAATACTTTTTTTTTTAAATTATGAATAATCGGAATTTATTTTAATATATCTATTTTTGTCGAGTGTACCTGTGAAGTGGCAATAAACAACGGGAATAGCCAGTCTGGGTCAGTGACAAGTGTTGACAGCTAAGGTCGTCTTGTGCTACGGATGTGATTAATTTCGGCTCGCGGTAGCAATAAGGTTTTTGGTCCCGATTTAGCTTAGTTACACCGTAACGTAGGTACGCCTATTCTGACGGTCAGAGCTGGTTTTTCTCGATTATCTCCTCCCCTGTTGGTTCTACCCTAAAACTAGTTATTACCAATATTGTAGGGAGTAAAGAGATATAAAAAACTGAAAGAACTTCTTCATTTCGACTTTTTCAGCTCTACTACAATATTTTGAATATAACGTTTCGTCAGAGCGGGGCCACCCTCAACTTTGTTTTTTCAAATACGGACCTGATATTGTTTTGCCTTAATTCATTAGTATTTTTCATCCTGATTCCAACGATATGTGACACTCGATGACTTGAACAATATTTTCAGTTTCAAAACTTAAATTCAGTCTTTAAGTGATTAAATCCATTCATTACGGCCCTGTCTTTTTACTAATTTAAGTTTTAGAACTGAAAATACTGGTCAAATCAACGAGTGTCATATATCGTTGGAATCAGGATGAAAAATACTAATGAATGAAGGAAAAACAATATCAGGTCCGTACTCGGGTCCGTATTTGAAAAAACAGTTGAGGGGTGGCCCCAGCCTGACGAAACGTTCTCTTCAAAATATTTTAACTCCATGTTGTAGAACTGGAAAAATTGCAATGAAGAAGTATCTTGTTTATAGTTTTTGAGATATAAAAAAAAACAAAACTTTTGAGTTTTTATTCGAGTTTTTATTTTTGTTTTTTTTTTCTACGTTTGTTTGAAGAGATATCAAAAAACTGAAAGAACTTCTTCATTGCAATTTTTCCAGTTCTATAACATGGAGTTAAAATATTTTGAAGAGAACGTTTCTTCAGACTGGGCCACCCACGACTTTGTTTTTTCAAATACGGACCTGACATTGTTTTTCCTAAATCCGTTAGTATTTTTCATCCTGATTCCAACGATATATGACACTCGTTGATTTGAACAATATTTTCAGTTCCAACACTTAAAAAGTAAAAAAAAAACAGGCCCGTAATGAATGAATTTATCACTTAAAGACTTAATTTAAATTTTGACTCTGATAATATTGTTCAAATCAACGAGTGTCATATATCGTTGGAATCGGAATGAAGGATACTAACGGATTTAGGAAAAACAGTGCCAGGTCTGTACTTGAAAAAACAAAGTTGAGGGTTGCCCCAGTTTGACGAAACGTTCTCTTCAAAATATTTTAACTCCATGTTGTAGAACTGGAAAAATTGCAATGAAGAATTTTTTTCTATTTTGATATCTCTTCAAACAAAACTAGGAAAGAAACAAAAATAGTATCTCAAAATTTTGTTTTTCTTCAAATATCTCAAAAACCAAACAAGATATTCTTGATTTCATCACGGCATATTATTGGATGTAAAATTGCGCAACTTTGCCCTCATTTGACTCGCCCTGTACTATAACCAGATTTTAAATACAAATATTTATCGAGATAACAATAAAACGATTAAGAGCGTTAACTGATTATGGTAATTTCTCCACGGTGGCGATAATTTATTTTCATGGCTACCTGTGTATCTGTTGGGTACACAGGACGATATACGATTCGGCGATATTTACGATTCGAATTCTTTGCGTAGGTCAACAAAAAATTAATATTTTCCACTACAGAATCTGCAGGTTATTACTCATTCCTTATGAATCATCCTGTATGCGCCCACGGCGCCTGCGCACACCTATTAATAATAGTACATTTCATCCATTAACCAAAGCGCAAAATAAAACTAGCCCTATCGGATCGATAGTTACGTTAATTAGGTACTTGAAAATAGTTTTACTTAGAAGATCTGTTTTTAAATTACCATTTAAATAAAATTTGTTTATCGTCGACTAAACCAGCGAACCCCACTTCTCCATTTTTTCACGAACATTAAGATCACTGCCAGTGCCAATGTCTTTGTCTATGACTCGCAAAAGGAATCCCGAACTCTAATTCTTGCTTTCTAATGTTCCTCTCTGTTAATATTTTCTCATGATATCATCGCAGTAGCTGAAGTAGATGCCGATGTTTCCGTACATAATACCAGAATGGGTGGCTGTGGCAAAAAAAGGTTCCAATAAAACCAGTAAAATTTTTGGCCACGGCCACCCAACGCAAGTAGTTTTGCCACAACTTTCGCCTTCAGCAAATATGATAATGGAAGCATCGGCATTGCTTTTGTTAACAACCAACCTTGCCTGGGCGTGACCTCTGCACGTCTATCACGCCCAAATGAAGTTCTGGGGTTTTCCTGATTTAGCCGACGATATATTTTTTGTTATAGGTAACCCAGTAGGAAACCACGTCACTCATCTAAAACTAAAGGGTAAACTGCGATCAAATTTGTGTTTCTCACTCCCTAACTTCTCTCAGCCCACTTGTTACTCACCACTCTGCTAATGTCTTTTAACCCATACTAACCCCTTAGCGAATTCTGTGTACTTGCTCCCAATGCCTGCATGGTTTTCGGGTTTACGGCCCATCGAAGAACACGCCAGATCCGACCGTTTTGGCAGACGGATTTGTAGATTCCATTCGCATTTCTGAATCACTGCTGATGGAAACCAATCTACTGTGTGAGCACCAAATGGGTACAACCAGAATGGCAGAATTGAGGAAGGTGGAGATGTTTCTTGTTGGTTGTGGTGATTACATGGAGGAACTACTTGCCATCATGGAAACGTCTGCTGTATCTACCATAGAATGACACTGTTTCTATTGACTGGAGCAGAAGCGCTTTCCTTCTTCATCTGGTGGTGCACTGACGAAGAATCTCTCCCCAATCGTTTCGTCTCTTGGTTTGGTCGTCGGATAAATTGCCACCAAGCATGTGTAGAGGGCAGAGGAACAGCAAAATTTTTGGACTGAGCTGGTTGGCCAAAACCCAAAAACCAATGTATTAACCCTCCCTCCCTCCCTCCCCCCCGCCCTCCCCCCAACTCGTTGTTTAATTGTTTACCAGTGCATTGAGAATGAAAATGTTATTTGTGGTACCTAGTAGTTTGTGTTTGGTTACTAAAATGTTCGCATCCATTTTAGAGAAATAATGTTTCTGTGTAAATAAGCGAATTTTTTTATTGCCGGTATTCTTGGCAGAGTCGAGGCGATAAATTTGCGTTCTAGTTTTAATTGGATCTTTTTGCTTTGCTTGTTCATTTTCAAGTTAGGTTCGTACAGGGTGATCATTTTAAGTGCCTCACTGGATTTTCCTGCTTTATTCTTCACCTAGGAAAAAAATTCAAAATACCATAGTTGTGTACTTTTTTCCGAGGAATCCGATTCCGAAAAGATAAAAACAATTGAATGTCAAAGAAAAAAGTTATGGCCGAAAAACTGAAAAAGAAAAAAATATACACCCTGTATATTAATATTATTAATGCGGAAATGAATATGTGACATTTCACTGATTGTAAATGCTTATCAGATACATATTTTTCACTTCCGGTTTGACCGGAAATTGCTTTAATTTTTTTATTTTAGGTGATACACCTTATGAAATGAAGTCATCCATGAAAACAAACAAAAGCATTTAAATTATTTTTTATTTATTTCAAAAACTAAAGAATACAAGTTATTATGCTATATCTTCTTTTGTTTTTGAAATAAATAAATAGTTTAAATGCTTTTGTTTGTTTTCATGGATGACTTTATTTCATAACATATATTTGTGTTATTTTATATTAAAACCCCCAATATCTTATTAAATATGAAAGACAATGATGATATGTTATATATTGCTGAATTCAGAAAGAAAAGTTCTTTAAACTGAGCTCAATATACAGGGTGTATCACCTAAAATAAAAAAATTAAAGCAATTTCCGGTCAAACCGGAAGTGAAATATATGTATCTGATACACATTTCCAATCAGTGAAATGTCACATATTCATTTCCGCATTAATATACAGGGTGTTATTTTTTCTTTTTCAGTTTTTCGGCCATAACTTTTTTCTTTGACATTCAATTGTTTTTATCTTTTCGGAATCGGATTCCTCGGAAAATAGTACACAAGTATGGTTTTTGAATTTTTTTCCTAGGTGAAGAATAAAGCAGGAAAATTGAGTGAGGCACTTAAAATGATCACCCTGTACAAGTTCGGGAGGGGCGTTTTTAAGTTCGTTTTTAAGTGGGCACGTTGATTTTTCGTTGCACTTGATTTAGAGAAAATCGCGTTTAAAATTTGCTGTATATCACAAATCCTATGCATATACAGGGTGTTATTGAACTTTGGAAAAATAATTTAACTGCATGTTATTATTGATGTTTTAAAACAAGTACAGCTGACAGCATAAATAAAATGAATAAGTATCTGAAGAAAAAAAGCTAGTTAAAAATTCGAATAATTATTGTATTTGTTTGAGAACCACTTATGAAAGATTGCTAGCTGCCAACAAATTCTCTCTAGCTTCACCATAAATTAATATCATGTCGACAATTTTAGAATTCGAATAAATATGACGACGGCCATGATCTTCGTTGTCATCCATAACACAAACCTCGAGACGTACTACTTCCTTACTATTTATCACAATTAGTTCAAATTTTATACAATTTTTGTACTTATCATAGTTGATATAATGCCGGTTTTAATGTTTAAAATTCCAGGACCGGACTTTTTTAACTCAAGTTTTTTTATTTCTGTAGAAAAATCACCCTGTATAATATTTTTTTCAAATTATATGGGATATTATAAAAGTCCATACATCAGTAAACAAAAGCATGTGAACAGATTTTTTATTGCACCTTTATTGATTTTTTTACAAACGATTCAATTTGGCGAAATGGGAAAAGAAAGATAAAAATAATAATTTGCTTAACTAAAATATAACGTTGAAAAATGAAATGAAAAATACTAATAAATGAAGGAAAAACAATATCAGGTCCGTATTTGAAAAAACAAAGTAGTGGGTGGCGACAAAAATTTAGAGAAGCTGGCGGTTTTCATTTTGAAATTTTGCTGTAAATATTTGTAAATTATTAAAAGGAACTAGCGTTAAAGATTCATTTTAGATAATAAATACATAGATACTAAGGCTATACACATTTATTTCATATTTAGATAATTTAGTTAGGCAAATTATAAATTTTTATCTTTCATTTCCCCATTTCGCCAAAATAAATTGCTTGTAAAAATATCAATAAAGGTGCGACAAAAAATCTGTTCACATGCTTTTGTTTACTGATGTATGGACTTTTATAATTTCCCATATAATTTGAAAAAAATATTATACAGGGTGATTTTCAATACAGAAATAAAAGACTTGAATTAAAAAAGTCCGGTCCTGGATTTTTAAATAATAAAAACGGCATTTTATCAACTGTGATAAAAGTACACAAATTGTATAAAATTTCAACAAATCGTGATAAACAGTAAGGAAGTTCTGGCCAAAAGAAATATTGGCCATAAGTAGTTTATCACCCTGTATCTCAGTAATTAAGCGCAACAGACAAATTTCTATACCCATTCGTGAATAGTCAAGGGATCCTCTATCATCCTTAGAAGTATGTACAGTTCGTCATGGAACACCCTGTATATCGGTCACCATTTTTACTAATGAAGTTGATGGATGGTTCAAGAATTCGAAACACTTCACATTGTGAAAATATATCTTGCGGTTGTTATACCGGGGGGCCACGAAAGTATTGCCTACGGAATGACTCGGTTATTGTAAAAGATAGATTTTTGCTCGGATTTCTGATAATCAGAGGCGCAACTAGGTTAGAAGTAAGTTGAGTTAAATCCTTGTAGTTTGCCCTGGTTTATACGTAATCGCCTGCACATTTACTCGCCCTGTATATTATGTGCGAAATAAAATATACATACCTACACGTTGTGTGATTTAAATACGGCCTAACTATTGGCGGTAGCGCTTTCGTTCTAACGGCATAACAAGCAAAGTTCCTTCAACCGTCAGCAGCTCAGTCACTTGCGCAAGAGAGCGTGCGCGTTGGCTGTTCTTCGTTGAACTAAATGAAAAAGTATACTTTTAAATCGCAAAATGGGCGAAAATAATGTCTTTAAATGTCTAGTAGGTACAAAAAACACAAATTATTTACTAAAATTCGCCAAAAAAAATAACCTTATGCTGGCGACCAGCGCGAACTGATGGTAGGTACTGGTGTTCACGTAGTTTTGCTGCATGAAGAGTACGACTCTGTGTTAGTGTAATGGTAGTGTTACATTAATATAATAATTGTTGATAACTCGATGTGCATGAATCGACCATTAGACTGATTTACGCCTTAAAGTGGAAATCTTATATTAAATAGGTTATACCAGATTCCTTGCTGGATTATTATTTAAATAAATGACTATGTCACCGCCCGCTTGTCCCGAACAAAATATCACCGCCGATGGATCTCAGCTGTGACCCTCGGCCCGCGTATCGATTTTTAATTTCACATTACGTGGCTGGAGTGTATTTTAAAATCCGCACTCATTAATGAAATTCTCTCACTACATCGCGTAGAGAGAAGTGTTTGTGTTGCGATCTAAAAATACGCGCCGCGATACCGTCACCAGGCAGGATTTGACGGGCATAAAAATGCCCGAGGCAAAAATCCACAAACATCCGCTTCATTCAGTAAATTTGGCAGGCCCGGCGGCCGACTCGCCGTTTCGTGCTGTGCATTGGATCTCGATTTGTGTCCGTCCGATTAGGCGTTGCCGCCCGCCGCCGAAGCTGGATAACTGGTCCCGATGCCCGCCCTTCTCGCAGGTGAAGAAGCCCTCACAGGGCACCCTGGTCGACGCCTGTTTGATTAAACCTACGCAATATGTTTCGTGTGCCGCGGCCGGCGTGCGGAAGACGTGACGTAACTGTCGGGTTGATCGGGTAGACCGGCCCTGCGCGACAGGCGCGTAAATATTCCGATCCGAAGCGGCTATGACCTTGAGGTTTTGTGCGCAGCTAAGATATGTTCGAGCGGAAATTTTGACACGTACACGTACATTTTCTTTTAGTTTAAGTTTAAGACGGTTTTATAAGAACAGTATCAGGTAAGGTGCGCAAATTCTGCTTCTCCGACCTCTTGGCAACGGCGCAAACAGTGTACGAATCCTTGCGTCATGCAGTTTCCTCGTTTTTTCCTACATAACATTAGAGAACGTTAAGGAATCTTTATTGTAAAGCCGCCTTCTGTCAGCCCTTTCATTATGAGCAGTGTTTTCACAAACACCCTGTATACGTTATCCAACGCGGTATCTTCTATTCTCCTTAATTTCTGCCCTTAATATCACCTGTAAGTCTTCCAAAACGACTAGAACGCTTCTTGCAGACAGCTTTTGAAATGAAAAAATCCAATGGATTTAAATCGGGAGACCTGGATGTTCATTCCAGTAGAACTCCTTCTTTATATTCAACTTTTCGGAAAATCTCTATCAGGTAGGACTTCTAAACGTGGTGGAGTACCGCCCTGTTGAAACCGCCACTTATCAAGCTGTACAGGGTGATCATATTAATTTTTAAGTGCCTCACTCGATTTTCCTGCTTTATTCTTCACCTAGGGAAAAAATTAAAAAACCGTACTTGTGTACTTTTTTCCGAGGAATCCGATTCCGAAAAGATAAAAGCAATTGAACGCCAAAGAAAAAAGTTATGGCCCAAAAACTGAAAAAGAAAAAATATACACCCTGTATATTAATGCGGAAATGGATATGTGACATTTCACTGATTGTAAATGCTTATCAGATACATATTTTTCACTTCCGGTTTGACCGGAAATTGCTTTAATTTTTTTATTTCAGGTGATACACCCTGTATATTGAGCTCAGTTTAAAGAACTTTTCTTTCTGAATTCAGCAATATATAACATATCATCATTGTCTTTCATATTTAATAAGATATTGGGGTTTTATTTTAAAATAACACAAATATATGTTATGAAATAAAGTCATCCATGAAACCAAACAAAAGCATTTAAATTATTTATTTATTTCAAAAACAAAAGATATAGCATAATAACTTATATTCTTTAGTTTTTGAAATAAATAAAAAATAATTTAAATGCTTTTGTTTGTTTTCATGGATGATTTTATTTCATAACATATATTTGTGTTATTTTAAATTTAAACCCCAATATCTGATTAAATAAGAAAGACAATGATGATATGTTATACAGGGTGAGCTACGGTGGGTGGAGTATTAGAAGTATATGGAGAACGGATGGTCCGATTGCTTTGAAATTTTGGTTACCAAAACTTCAAAGCAACTGGCAACAACTTCGTTATTTTAAATGGAATGCCCTGTATATTTTTGCATTTTTTGGATCGTCGTCTCTTTCTGAGTAACTGTTGTTAATATTTCCCTATTATCTCAAGCGGTTTTCGAGATAATAATTTTTTTCTGAATTTATTGTCAAAAATTTGACTTTTAGTAAATCGTGTTTTCTCCTACCTACGCAGCAATTAAAAGATAATTTTTTAGTTGCAGCTAGGCAAGGCCTGGGGGCATCTCCTCCATTAATCAAATGTTTTAAATTTTATACAGGGTGAGTTAGAAAACGCTTTCTATAAGTGACTTAGAAAAATGCACGAAACTCAATTTTTTAAATGAAATGCCCTGTATATTATTACTGATTCGGAAAGGTGATACATTTACCTATTTAAAAAGGTAATACACTCTATACCTAGTGCTCACCGTTTTCGATTTATGGGCACTTTTCTGTAACCTTACTAAGAATATTAGTCTTTTGGTAGGTATCATGACGGGTGGGCCATGAAATTTTTATTTTGTCATTTTGTAATGACAACAGACATGCTACTTTTCTAAATAAATTTGACGTTAGTGATATTTGCAGTTAATTTGAATAGCTGTAGCACAAATATGGCAGAAAATAATTATACAAACACAGTTTTAATGGATTTGTTTATTATCCACGGACAGTGCAATAAGATTATCAGCAGAACTTGTAGAAAATTTAATGAGAAATATCCCAATTTGCCGCAGATGAACAATACAGAGGAATTTTATAAATTTTGGGATATTTCTCATTAAATTTTCTACAAGTTCTGCTGATAATCTTATTTAGGGTTACCAGACGTCCGGATTAATCCGGACATGTTCGGGTTTTTACTACGTCCGGGTGGGTCCGGGCGGATTTTTCATAAACGTCCGGATTTTGGTAGTTGCCTTTATAAACATCAAATAATGCAAAATACAAAAAAATAAACTAGTTTAAAGAAATGTAGTTATTTAAAAATCGTCGATAAATTCAGCAGTGTAAATTCATCTTTAGCGAAATAAAGCGGCGCGGCGTCACGTCAGTGTCAGTGTGCCAATCGCTTGTTTTACTTTGTAAGTTTTAAGTTTTGTAAGCAAGGTTGAATAAAAAAAAAAAGTTTTGCTCTTGTTTTATTAGTAAAATGAAAATGGTATAATGGTAACCATCATCAATCAGTAGATAATGTGAAAATTGTTACTTTTTCTAAAAAAAAAATATGACTGCCGGATTTTGTCCGGATTTTTTTAAAGGCTTGTCCTGGGATGACAAGTATTCATCTGGTAACCCTTTGCACTGTCCGTGAATAATAAACAAATCCATTAAAACTGTGTTTGTATAATTATTTTCTGTCATATTTGTGCTACAGCTATTCAAATTAACTGCAAATATCACTAACGTCAAATTTATTTAGAAAAGTAGCATGTCTGTTGTCATTACAAAATGACAAAATAAAAATTTCATGGCCCACCCGTCATGATACCTACCCAAAAGACTAATATTCTTAGTAAGGTTACAGAAAAGTGCCCATAAATCGAAAACGGTGAGCACTAGGTATAGAGTGTATTACCCTTTTAAATAGGTAAATGTATCACCTTTCCGAATCAGTAATAATATACAGGGCGTTTCATTTAAAAAAATTGAGTTTCGTGCATTTTTTTAAGTCACTTATAGAAAGCGTTCTCTAACTCACCCTGTATAAAATTTAAAACATTTGATTAATGGATGTGATGCCTCCAGGCCTTGCCTAGCTGCAACTAAAAAATTATCTTTTAATTGCTGCGTAGGTAGGACAAAACACGATTTACTAAAAGTCAAATTTTTGACAATAAATTCAGAAAAAAATTATTATCTCGAAAACCGCTTGAGATAATAGGGAAATATTAACAACAGTTACTCAGAAAGAGACGACGATCCAAAAAATGCAAAAATATACAGGGCATTCCATTTAAAATAACGAAGTTGTTGCCAGTTTTACGCATAAGTGGCAACACTGCACTTTCGAAAATATTTTAGTTGGAGAGATCATACTCGATTATCTTGGTAACCAAAATTTCAAAGCAATCGGTTGATCCGTTCTCCATATACTTCTAATACTCCACCCACCGTGGCTCACCCTGTATATTGCTGAATTCAGAAAGAAATGTTCTTTAAACTGAGCTCAATATACAGGGTGTATCACCTAAAATAAAAAAATTAAAGCAATATCCGGTCAAACCGGAAGTAAAAAATATGTATCTGATACGCATTTACAATCAGTGAAATGTCACATATCCATTTCCGCATTAATATACAGGGTGTATATTTTTCTTTTTCAGTTTTTCGGCCATAACTTTTTGCTTTGACATTCAATTGTTTTTATCTTTTCGGAATCGGATTCCTCGAAAAAAAGTACATAAGTACGGTTTTTGAATTTTTTTTCCTAGGTGAAGAATAAAGCAGGAAAATCGACTGAGGCGCTTAAAATGATCACCCTGTACACCACTGTTTTTTTTTTATAATTTTTATTTTATCGAACTATTTTTTGTCTCAAAGTAATCGATTTAAAAAAAACAATGGTTACTACAGGCAACAATAATAAAAATAATAAATTCCGAAACCAAGATCTTGAAAATGAATTTGAATCTATTGGAATAACTCGATAATAAAGTCCTAAATTAAAATTTTATAAGAGTAAGAAAAGTTAGAGAAATAAGAATTTAATCTAAAAATAAATATTTGGAGACCATAGGCGTACGCATGAAAAAGTTGGGGAGGTTAATGGGCACCACAACCCCCCTTTCCACGTTTGTGCTTTGACTTTTTTTACCAAA
Source organism: Rhagium mordax (assembly GCA_963680705.1). Taxonomy (NCBI): domain Eukaryota; kingdom Metazoa; phylum Arthropoda; class Insecta; order Coleoptera; family Cerambycidae; genus Rhagium; species Rhagium mordax. The sequence goes on from OY796657.1 coordinate 110,284,711, forward strand.
ATTACACAAAAAGTGCATCTGCGTAAGATAAAAGTCTGCAAAATTTCAGGAAAAAATCTTAAAAAATAACTGAGAGAAATAATTTTCAAAATTGAAACTTTAACACCCCTTCTAAGAAAAACTACGTGTCAAAACAAAAAATCACACCTTAAAAGTCGAATGATTTTTGCCCAAAGAAACTGTGGTTAACTGCTTGACCTACTTTTTCTTAACACCCTGTATTTCACAAACAAAAATACTCTCTTGGCGATCACAAAATGTGCTTTGTTTAATTTTATTGGGATGTAAAGTTGAAAACATCCTCCCGAAAATCGACCGTTTATGTGCGAGGGTCATCGCACTCACGGAGGAAATTATACATGAAAATTCAATTTCGTTGATGCCGCTCAGGTCACGGTGGCCACTTCAGCCCTTCTCTCTTTTTAATTATCTAATGGCCATTTGCACCGCATCGAATTTACTGTATAGTAATGCTGGATCAGATGCCAGATGCCGTGGAAACTATTTGCAACAAAATTTAAAAAAAAGTTTCACAAAATTTTCCGAGTAAAAAACAGTTCACTTGCTTAGGTAAATATATTTAGTATACAAGATGTTCCCGAAAGTGGGACTTTTTCTGCATTAGGGAATTCACGTCAAGTACGTCGCGTTTTTGCCCTTGTGGGCCCTCGGGGCTAAAAATAGCTCCAAAAGTACGCACCCGGAAAAAGCGGCGCGGCGGTGCAAACAAAACCCCGCTAATTTATAAATTAAATACTAGATATTACGATTATTATCTCGTGCGCTTGTCAAATAACCGCCGCGCCGTGGGATTAATGAATATTCCAATAAAATACAAATAAACTCCGGGCTAATCTGCATAAACGTACGTGAATTATGCATATATATCGTTTGCGTCGTGCTAACAAGTTTTTGGGAAATGTTATGTTCGCCGCCGTGCGAATTGCTCGCGTTCTTATTGGTTTCGTTGTCGTCCGTTACGTTGTTGTGTTCTCCGCTGCGGTTACCAAGTCGTCCGGTGATGCAAGTGATAATTTTTCACTTTACGAGTAAGTGTTTGTGGTGGGGGGCAACGCGTTTGTGTGAAAATTTGTTACGTTCCGCATCTGCGGGACGAAAAAGTATCCGATCCGGTATCATGAGGAGGAATCTCCTCCGACGACTTCACGTCGTAGCATTATTTTGTCTTTTGTCTCACCGGCCACCTACTATTAAAAAGTTATTGTACTATTTTATTCTATTTCAGCGGTGGAAATTTGAGTTTGTATTATATCCACAGCCTACTTAGAAAACTGATTTCTTTCATCCGGGTTGGCCATAAAATAGACAGCCTGTTCGTTTCGCGTTATATTTTTTAATATATGCCTACGAGTATGCCTATAAAGAGGGGATATTAGGAACGAAAATGTGCACTAGGGGACCTCCCGTTTTCTCCACAATAAGCCGTTTTTTATGCGGAGATATCCTCGTGTCATGTCGCGATATTCGAATAATGCCGTGCAGTTTTTCGCTTTTTGTCGTTCAGCTAAGATGACATCACAAGCCAGACTTCTTGCCGGATAAGCCCTAGCTACGGGCGTACGAGTAACAGCCGCCTGGAATAACCTCATCTGTCATTGCTTCATGTGTCGCCTTATCGATCACCCACTTCGTCTGCCGCTCCAACATTTTATAATGTTCCTATCTTGATTGGCTTTGGGAGCCCAGGATCCCGTTTTGTGTAGAGATCGCGCTTTTGGATTTGTGCATTTTATATTGCATCTCGAGACAAAGACAAAGTGCCTTACGGTGCTTGTTATATTGACGTATGTTGCAGGTTTGTCGCAGGAATCAGGTTAGCTTTGATTTTTAATTGTTTCCAGACAGCCTTCTTGATTTTCTGCCGTGTGTCTCTTAACAGAGTATATACTTCTATACTCCGTTTGACGAAAAGATGTAAATAGACTCCGCCCCAAAAATGCCCGCTAAATTTGAATGGAATGTTTCTATTGGTCGTATTTCATCACGCATTTTGCAACAGACCAATCGACTGATTGTCGCGGAACGCACAAACTCTGAACGTATGAAAAACGCGAATAAATGAGGAGCCGGCCTAACTGTCAACTGTCAAATTCGTTTTTGTGAAATTGTTTCTTATTTACATGGATCTATCTGTATGCTAGCCACTTTGTACAGGGTGATCATTTTAAATGCCTCACTCGATTTTCCTGCTTTATTTTTCACCTAGGAAAAAAATTCAAAAACCATACTTGTGTACTTTTTTCCGAGGAATCCGATTCCGAAAACATAAAAACAATTGAATGTCAAAGAAAAAAGTTATGGCCGAAAAACTGAAAGAGAAAAAAATATACACCCTGTATATTAATGCGGAAATGGATATGTGACATTTCACTGATTGTAAATGTGTATCAGATACATATTTTTCACTTCCGGTTTGACCGGATATTGCTTTAATTTTTTTATTTTAGGTGATACACCCTGTATATTGAGCTCAGTTTAAAGAACTTTTCTTTCTGAATTCAGCAATATATAACATATCATCATTGTCTTTCATATTTAATAAGATATTGGGGTTTTAATTTAAAATAACACAAATATATGTTATAAAATAAAGTCATCCATGAAAACAAACAAATGCATTTAAATTATTTATTTATTTCAAAAACAAAAGAAGATATAGCATAATAACTTATATTCTTTAGTTTTTGAAATAAACAAAAAATAATTTAAATGCTTTTGTTTGTTTTCATGGATGACTTTATTTCATAACATATTTGTATTATTAAAACCCCAATATCTTATTAAATATGAAAGGCAATGATGATATGTTATATATTGCTGAATTCAGAAAGAAAAGTTCTTTAAACTGAGCTCAATATACAGGGTGTAACACCTAAAATAAAAAAATTAAAGCAATTTCCGGTCAAACCGGAAGTGAAAAATATGTATCTGATAAGCATTTACAATCAGTGAAATGTCACCTGTCCATTTCCGCATTAATATACAGGGTGTATATTTTTTTCTTTTTCAGTTTTTCGGCCATAACTTTTTTCTTTGACATTCAATTGTTTTATCTATTCGGAATCGGATTCCTCGGAAAAAAGTACGCAAGTATGGTTTTTGAATTTTTTTCCTAGGTAAAGAATAAAGCAGGAAAATCGAGTGAGGCACTTAAAATGATCACCCTGTACGTCACATACTTAATTCCGAGCTTAATTCCCAGTGATTTTGTGATTACTAAATAGCACTACCAATTAATGCATGCGCATGTTTTTAATCAGGTTTGTGTCAAATGACAATTATTATAAAACATTTTTTGCAAGCAGTTAGGACTTAATATTTTTATTTCATGTAAATTATATGGTTTGCAATAATTTTTATAATCTTGGCAACATCGCATAAGTAGTGATGACGCGATCAGGTGGGATCATGGCACTCTAGAATTAAAAATAAAGTATTGAAATGTAGTCTGTCACACACGGACTATTTAGACAGTGCCTACATATGCAAAAGACTTGATACAACAGCCCGGACATATTTTTTCACTGGTAAATACAGAAACCATAGTTTTGCAGCAGTATTTACGTACGTTTTAGTAATTACTGAAATTTTACGTAAGTACCTACTTGATATAATTTTATTGTTTCTACTTTCTACGCCTATGTTGTTGGAGGAAGCTTTGACAGGAACATAACCACACTTTCTCTTCATTCACAGATACATTTCTGTAGGAGACGGTAGCAGTAAGCTACAACATTCTGTTTTATATATCCGTGGAGACCATCGAGTTTTCGTGGAAAACTAAAAGTTGAGAAGCCAATTACCAATTAGTAAATTTATGGAAGTCTGTTCTCTTCATTTTTATCACAGTTGACATAATGCGGTTTTTAATATTTAAAAATTCCAGGACCGGACTTTTTTAATTCAAGTTGTTTTATTTCTGTCGAGAAAATCACCCTGTATAACATTTTTTTCAAATTATATAGGAAATTATAAAAGTCCATACCCGGTCTGGCGCTGTCTTAAAGTTCAGATCCGTATTGCGTATTTTGGCGTAAAATGCCATTGGCGTATCACTATACAAATAAAAATAATATAAGTAAACTAAAAATATATATACCTTTTTAAAGTAGTTGCAACAATAATAGTTTAAAATAGCCCAAAATTAACTTAATTTTTGTTGTTGCAATCTTCTAAGCATGAAAGCAATCAAATTGTGCACGCTGTAGTTGGGTTGTTCTTGTATTTTAGATCTGAAGTGATAGTTTTATTTTTTATTTCCCATGTCCCGAGTGTTTTCGATCGGACGTAGATCAGGGCTTTTCGCTGGCCAAAGGAAGACTTAAATGTTGTCCTACACGGTGGGCTGTGTGAAAGTGAATACGATCACGTCACAAGATGTTGGAAAACAAAATAATTTTGGAAACGATCATCTACAGGTGGGAGATAAACGACCATGGATAAGTGCAGAGCTTCTGGTCCTTGATAAATTGTGAATTGATATTCAGCTCAATATGTAAACTGTAAACCGAAAATATAACCTTTGTGTATAAGTACTGGAAGATTTCGTTCCCTCCCCCCCCCCCGTTTTTTGTCGCCATCGCTAAATCGCGTCTGGTCTATTTTACTATGTGTTTTGTATATCGCCAAGCAATCCACAACGCTAAATGTACCGAAATAAATTAAAAATTTATTATCGTTAATAATAATAATAATAATAATAATTCTCATCTCGATAGCAATAACTTTCGTGTGTTCAACCGCGCGAATAAGAATAAGACCTCGTTTAAACCCTTTAAAAATTTTGAATAAAAAATAAGTTGTTAACAATTAGTGAATTTCAGTGATTTTTTACGAGAAACAGCAATAAGCGCCCTGAAGGCGACACGCCCGAAACCTCTATTTTGATAACTTGTAAACCTAGAATGCCTAAACTTTTCTTTGAATAGTCTGCATAATTTAACATTCTCCATTTCGTCTTAAAACTAAACGCAAAAAAAATTCCTCGCTATACTATTCCTAAACGAAAACTGAAATCTTAAATTATTTAGACTATACATTACTTTTACAATTCTCTGCCATATACCCTTAACAAGACTGCTAAACTATGTCTCGTCTTTTGCAGATGTGCCGGCGTCAGAGCAAGAAGATCTGTTCATCAGGAAGCTTAGACAATGCTGCGTGGCGTTCGACTTCATGGATCCAGTGGCGGACCTGAAGGGGAAGGAGGTGAAGAGATGTACTCTTAATGAATTAGTCGATTATATTACGGGCGGCAGGGGCGTCCTCACCGAGCCCGTGTACCCGGAAATTATTAAAATGGTAAGTGCCGATTTGTAGAAACATCTGCCGTCCCAGGTGCGTCGTTCTCGCGCATGACGTCAGCAAAGACACAGAAGGCTCAATCTGATACGCTGGTGTGCTGTATGACGTTAGCAAAGATACCACCCAGGCCAAGATTTCAAGGCCTGCTCCATCCGGAATGGAATATACATTCCATTAAATTGATTTTGCCACCTTCGGTGAAATTATTGTAACGTAAGAACTCGATTCGCGGTCCAAGTTGATAAATGACATAATTGTTTGTGTGTGAAATTGATGTTAAGTAATTTACTAAATACACAAATTATCATGAGTACAGGCGTCAGATTTGTCAACAGCAATAATGGATATTAACCACTTAGCGTTATATCAAAGCCACAACTACCTAATCTTTGAGCAAACACAATAGGTTTCGACTTGATTATTGGTACGTTATAAAATACTAATGTGATCTTTTAGAGAGAAATGGTACCCGCAAGCACAACTACTGAGCTGACAAATGAAGTGCCGTTTTTTAAATAGCATCCTCCTTTTTTGGGGTTTCTCACTTTTCGTAATTAAGCAGCAATATTGTTTACGAAATGTTATCTAATCAACGTTTCCAAATTGAAATAATATTGCGGGCGATTCCGATTGAAATTCGTTTTTATTTACTGATATATATCACGATAGATAACACAAATAATTATATAAACGATTTTTTTCCGAGCGACACTTTTATTAGCCCGTCAGAAAAAGCAAATATTTATCTTATTATGGGCTGATATGTGAGGATGACAGCTAGATCTCGTGAGGAGACTGATTCATTAAAAATTGGACTTTGCACAAGGCCGGATCGTAAAAATTGGCCAAAATAGAAACAAAACAAAAACACCGCCATCATTATCACCCATTAATAAAAGTGGTTTTAATATTTGATAATGTTACTACCGTTTGGGGAAGGCTTAGCTGATAATATAATACATTCGACCTTCTTTCGCCACAATCAAAAACATAATTCTTGCTATCATCAGCCTAGGTAAACATTTATTTAATATGAATGATAATGCGACTATCATCAATCTGCGAATGCCAGTGACGTGCGTGGAGACGCGTTGCAGTGCTTCGATCAGAAATTAGCACTGGTGACCTTCTCTCGCAATTGCCAAGTCGATTTAATAAAATAATATATCGGTTTGTCAGCGGCGTACCTACCCGAAGGGGCTCAGAACGACCACCTACTGATTTTCCGGTACGCCTCTGGTGCGCTTTAAATAGGTGACTCATTGCAGTGACAAATTAACTTCTTTTGTCGTCGTGCCAAGGCGGGCATTATTTTCTTAATAAAGATTTAGTGTTTTTGCCAAATTATTTTCTAATATTGGTAGTAAGTATTACTGGGCAATTTCCTATTAAATATTATTTAGGAATTTAATTTTCAGTCGGTAATGAAACTTTTTATACATGGTGTTTCATATTCCAGGCACACACTCTCGCTTCATAAAGTTGCAAAATTGTTAAACGTTGGGTATAATTTTTTAACCCCCTTCTGCATGCAATGCTTTTGTCAGCGAATATTACACTTGTTGCTTTTTTTTTGTAGATATCGGCCAACCTTTTTCGTACCCTACCCCCCAGTGAGAACCCAGACTTCGATCCAGAGGAGGACGACCCCACGCTTGAAGCTAGTTGGCCGCACCTGCAGCTGGTCTACGAGTTCTTCTTGAGATTTCTGGAGAGCTCCGACTTTCAGCCAACAATAGGAAAACGTGTGATTGACCAGAAATTTGTTCTCCAATTGTTAGAATTATTCGATTCCGAAGACCCTAGAGAGAGAGACTTCCTCAAGACGGTACTGCATCGCATATACGGGAAGTTTCTGGGTCTCAGGGCCTTTATTCGGAAACAAATCAACAACATATTCCTTAGGTGAGTAGTACAGAGACGACAATAGAGCCAAAGTCACGCCCACCCGCCATTGTGAGGCTAAATTTATCAGGACTAACATAACCTTAAATTTTTAGTTTTGCAAATTTATTTTCAATTTTCATCTTACGTCTTGTAATTTTAGCTTGGATCCAGGTATACACAGTATAATATGACAGCTTAAACAATTTCAACATTTTTAGCCTCTTAATGGCGGTACATACCACGTGAATCCAACTACTAATAAAATTGGTGACAACCCTTTGTCGCCACTGTCCCTATAAAGTCACTGTAAGCAGTAGTAATATTTCTCCATAGTGGGCGTTGATCTGTCTTTTTTTCGGTAAACGTCAAAATTGAACTTTTTCGTTCGCTCCTGCCGACGCCAAAACTCCTCGGGGACGCCGGCATACACGATGCGGACCTAAATTGGACCCTTCTGCTTCCGTTTTTACCCAGCGGGGCCGCCCTGGGACTCTGTCTGCTTCGTACCGAATAAATTAAAATTAAAATCGCATGTTTTCGAGGTTTTCTGATTATTAGAGGTACCATATACAGTTCAATTCCGGATATTGACGTATAGTCACTCCCATGATATTTGATAAATATTCGACACGGCGTTTTTGTGTCGCCGATCGAAGATCAAAGTTCATATCACTCTCGGAACCATCGGGCTGTTCTTGAATGGAGTTTTCCTTCTGACATTTTGGTAATTAAAAAAAAAAATTATTTTCGCATTTTTCTACAGACTTTACTAGAAAAATATTAATCAGGTCAAACACGAAATAAATTCACGAAATAGCATCAGGCCCGCAATAAATAGCTCATCCTTAATTGATATTCAATTAAAATAATTTATTCAAGATTATCTTAATAGACCACATGTCGGTCTTATTTATTCAACGATAATTTGTAATTTGTTACGATGACGTTCAGAAGATAAGGAAACACGGATCTCTTGATTTGCCTGTTTTGCATTTCCAAAAAGTCGTTCAGAAATTCTTGGAATTAATTAATTTATTCATGTATTTATTTTATCTCTGACTTACGTAATTTTGTTGTCAAATAAGTTAAAATATCCCTTGGCTTAAAAACATCCCGTTTGGCTTTAAAGAACAAAGTCTCCTATACTTAATCGTAATTCGTCGAATTTTCCGCCTGTTGCAGGTTTGTGTATGAGACTGAACACTTCAATGGTGTGGGTGAACTTCTGGAAATCCTGGGTTCCATAATAAATGGGTTTGCATTGCCTTTGAAAGCGGAACACAAGCAGTTCCTGGTGAAGGTGCTCATCCCCTTGCATAAGGTCAAGTGCCTGTCACTGTACCACGCACAGCTAGCCTACTGTGTCGTCCAGTTCTTGGAGAAGGATCCCACGCTGACCGAGCCGGTGGTCAGGGGGCTGCTGAAGTATTGGCCCAAGACTTGTAGTCAGAAGGAGGTGATGTTCCTCGGCGAGATTGAGGAGGTCCTTGATGTCATAGAGCCTTCGCAGTTCACACGGATCCAGGAGCCGCTGTTTAGGCAGATTTCTAGATGCGTTTCCAGTCCACATTTCCAGGTATGCTGCCCGGTTTTTTTACCTGCGAAAGCACTAAATGTAAATGTTTTTCCAGGTAGCAGAGCGGGCTTTGTACTTCTGGAACAACGAGTATATCATGTCATTGATGGAAGAAAACAATCATGTAATCATGCCAATTATGTTCCCTGCGCTTTATCGCATCTCCAAAGAACACTGGAACCAGACCATAGTTGCACTCGTGTACAATGTGCTCAAGACATTTATGGAAATGAACTCAAAATTATTTGATGAACTTACAGTTAGTTATAAAGCGGAGAGACAAAAGTAAGTAGTTTTGACGTTTTTATAGCATAAAAAATAAATTGAAAACACAAACAATAATGCGAAATGTACAAAAAGAAAATATGCAGACTTGACCGTTCTTACTTATAAATCGCATATGTATAGAACCTAAAAAATAAATATTTATTCACTTAATTACATTTAACTCTGAAGCGGCAAAAAAATCACGACTTTTTTTGTGCGCAGGGAAAAAAAGAGGGAGAAAGAGAGAGACGAGCTGTGGAAGAAACTGGCAGAGCTTGAAATACACCACAATAAGAATATACCTGCACAACATAATAATAGCCCTCCCAGCAAAAAGTGATACAACAGCCTAACGTTCCCCGCCCACTGCTAGCCGTGTGCCGGTAAGTAAGTCTACAGTAAGAGACTACGCAGGTGGTCCCCCCAGTCAACAACACCAAAAATGTACATCCCTAATAACTCCACCACATCAAGTACAGTTTCTGCACGAATCTATTTAATTTAAATCTCCTTGTAAAAATATTTTATGATAACTAAAGCTAGTCTATTTTTTTTTTTTTTTTGTGTACACAGGTCGTTTTAATGAGTTCTGTAATTTTTTGACCATTAAAATAATAGATTTATTTGCATTAATTTCTTTTTAGTTGTATGTTCTTCAATGCTGGTAGGAACTTAGGAGATTGGAAGACACTCATGCGCTCTGTCCTCGCGGTGAGCTCTCGACGTGTCGACTATGAGTGTCGAACCGTCGAGAAACGTAAGGTAACTCTCTGGCATTGAACAACATATCATTTTATGAAATATTAGTTGATATTGTTTGTGGATTTTGGCAGAAAACCTACTTAAAATTGGTGTAGTGGCATAAAATGTGCAATGTGTCGGAGAATCATGGAGGAGGAGGAGGAGGAGAAGCGATGTTTGAATTGTACATTTTAAATTATTGTGAATGTACTAAGTCTTTCTACAATGTTTGTAGCTGTGGACAGAGAACTATGTTAAAAGTGTGCTATAGTATAACTAAAAAAACTGTATATAGCTATGGAGCAACCGTGGTTATGGTTTGTGTTTGGACTGTGGTTGGTTTAATCAGTGATTTGTCATGTTATTTCTGGGGTATTTTTTACCAATAAAGGAAGTTATTATAGTTTTTGTTTAATTTTTGTTCCGCGAAAAAGTTGGTGCCAAAGTTATTTACGATGTTTCGTTTCTTCTCGATTATCCGCCGTAGTCATGGCGAGCGCGAAGTTAAAAGTAATTTAATTGTAGGTCATTTAACGTGAGATGTTTGGCTCAGTCAAAATGTCAGGAGCAAGTAGACATGTTCAAAAAAAATTCGTGTCTCAAATTTTACCTCGCCTTTTCCTTACTTTAGGAATGTAACGGATAATAAGATCTGATGTATTGTATCGCAGAATCCGGGTAGTTTTCATAAACAAATCGATCGAAATAAATTATCCTTTTTTTGCAAATTGGAATATTTTACTATCGTTTCTTGTATAATTTGAGCATATGTGTTGGATGCGTCTACTACCTCTCTGAACCAAAAATTGTGCAAAGTGCGATTGATTTCTAAGAAAACGGGTGCTAAAAACTATTAAATAACTTTGGACGAAGTGAAGTTTTCACTCATTATTTTCATTTCTAAATGGACCTAACGAGTACAGTTCGAGTGTATAGATAGGCCTGCACCATTGTGCGTTTGTAATATTTGCATGTACGTTTTCTGTTCAAATTAATGGAGTATACAAAACTGTTAACCTAACCTCTCTTTAATTTAATGTTATTATGTTTAAGGACAGTTGAATTAAATTCACTAGTACTGATGTTAGCCTACGTAACAACCTTAGAAATGTACTAACCTCATTTTTGCCTTGGAAATTCCTGATGTCTTTTTTACATGAATGTGTCGGTCCAGTCCCCGGGACCAACAATGGGGAGCAACAAAATTTGCACAGGATTTTTCCACAGTAAGAAACCAACTGGATTGTCATAAAAAAAAATTATCGGGTTTACTATGGAATGTCCGTTAGTTTTTCGCGACTGATTTCGAAACAGACGTAAGAATTTTTTGTTGGTTACTCAAGGTCAAATTTTTAGGGGAAAAGTTGCATTCCTGGAAGTCCCCAACTTCAATTATGTTGGCACAGGATTTTTTGGTTATTTTTTTTCACACTAGATAAATTCCTGTCAATGTCAATATTGTATATTTTTAATTTCTAAATTAAAAACTATACAAAACAATAGTCCAGAAAGTTAAATATTCTTGCACAATACCTTAAAGTATTTATTGAATTTAGAGTTTACGTTAATGAAAATATAATTTGAAATTGTAACTTATAAAATTTACAGGCCTTCCAACAGTAAGTACCGAAATTTCCTACTGTTTAAGCAGCATTTCTACCAACTTTGTAACACTTTGACAGATATTATAGAAAAAAAAAAACGGACTTTACCTTTCTGTTTCCATTGGTTCGTCTGGTTTCGCTTGATTTTTACTTGCTGAGCTTGAATCAACGATAATTTTTTTTCACAATTCAGCGCATGGTTTCTTACTCTTAAAACGACCAATCTAAGAAGAAAAATCCTGTCGTTGCGACCGCCTGGGGACTGGACTCTATTTTTTGTAATCATTAGTGGAGTCTTTCATATGGAAAACAGATAAATAAGAGACGAGACTCTTACCCATACGTGACGTAATAATGCTTAGGTGATAATTTTTATAACAACTGACAAAAGTTACTGGGATTTGATTTGAAACGACAACTTGGCGATCCTGGATAATTTCGAGTTGTCGTCAAAGTAACGTAGATAATAGTTGACCATATATGCACATTTTCGAAGCTTGTAGCTGATTACCTTGCGCGCTATAACTATTTACTAGGCCGGCCAAAGAGGAACGGGGAACGGCTCCTGCCATATACTCTCCTACAATATATGTGATAGCTTTGCTGGAATACATAGTAAACAGTTCCATGTTGTAAATTGGGAGCAAAACTCGCGAGAATGATTCATTTTACAAATAGCAAGCGATATCTTTTGTATATTTACTGTAGACCAATCTTTACGCAGGATCAATTTACTGAACAACTACATCAGTGTATTTTCCTACGTCCCATATTAGGCTTCCCGGTGATGTTAAACGGGCAATAATTTTATATATCGCCAAGGCCAACGTTTGCCCCTTTCCAAAAATCATGCTTATATTTATCCTCAGTTATTTTTTCCCTCCAACTTGACTTCTTTTGCCCCCTTTGTGAAAAAGCCCCTTTGTGCCCGAAGTCGTTGCCAATTTGAACATGTTAACCAAAAGAGACTGTGCATATATTAGTCGATAAAGCCAAATTACACAGTATTGAATCCATGTTTTTAGTTTTAATGCTAGTAGTGTTAAGGCGAATGGATTTGTAACTGAATTTTTATACAAACCAGACGATTGTGAGTTCCAATCTTTTTTCAAACACAGTGTTAACCACAGTAATTTTGTATGTGCCGAGGCACGCCGGTGTGATTGTGAATGATGAAAGAATGCGATGTGATATTTAAGTATGTACAGACGGCTGTATAACTTGTACTGAACAATAGGATGGGATCGGGGTAATTTAGTTATTATTTACAATAGGAATATTATTCTGTCGCGGATTGTTATTATTGTGTCATTTAAACTACTGATCCAGTCAAATTAGGGTATTTTGTTGGATTTAATTGCATCATGCCGGTATTTTGTTTGAAGGCGTGTATCTTTGGGCCAGGAGGGGTAGCGGTTGCTATATCACACCACGAAACAATACAATGACGCCTAAAAGTAAAGAAATTAATACAGAAGCGGTACTCGTGCACCTTATACTTCATAATATACAGGGTGTCCCACTTATCGTGGAAACGGTAAGAGATACAAGATAGCTTAAATGACATTAAATGTAGAGCTTATCAAGGTTTACTATTATGTGCAAAAATTTAGCTTCTTTATTTATGAAAATATCGTAATGTGATTTTTTGATGCAGATTTTGAAAAAATTATAATAATTTTGCTAAAAAATAGTGAGCACGATAAGTGGAACACCCTGTATATTAGCAAAATTAAAAGTTATGTAACAAAAATATTTTTTTTACCAAGAAATATAACTACATATTTTTGTCGAGATCGAGCGACCTGAACAGAATATTTAGAAAGAAAATGAAATTTAGAAATTTAATGGATTTTCCTTTTTTTGAATCAAGCTAGAAAGATCGGAGGAGGGTAAAGATAGGACAAACAGGAAAGACGTTTTTTATTTTTCTTTAATTTTGAATTATGCGATTTTTTAAAAAGGGTTGATTTACAAATTTCTTGAAAAACGGCTCGCTTAGGAAGGCCATACCTTTTTCTTTTCTTTGTGAATTTCAAAACCAAACTGCCACGGACAGGAAATGGAAGGCTTCGATTAGGTTCCCTGAAAATTTCGTTCCTCCTCTTCAATATGGAGATCGCTGCAATTTTTTTAATAGGTACGAATTGTTTTTACAATCGTATACCATTATCTATCTTTTTTATTTTCGGAGCTACAGAGTCAGTTAATAGGCAGAATTGTGAGATCAATTCGTTGCTATTTTGCAACGGTAATAAATACGAAATAATACCAAAATATTTTTTTTCATGTTTCACCCATTCAGTACTATTTTCATTTTCTAAGGAATCTCAGAACGATGGGATTAAGTCCAACGAACCGCTCCTTTTCACCCGTTTTGACTGTGCCGTACGTAACGAAATAGCGTCAACCTAGATCCACAATAAAAATGGAAGAGTAAATATATCGATTCCCTGGTGGTTCTGCATTTTGTAACCGGTGATAAATTTTAGGTGAATTCGTGAAGGGTAAATTGTATTTACAATTTATACAGCCAAAAGAACTTTTCTATAAAATGGTGCCACTCCACTACCAACTTTTTTAGAAGCACTGTTTTGTTCACTTAGAGAAGGCTTTATATAAGGAAAATATAGCAAATTGTGTTTTAGATAGAAAATTAAAATCGTACATACATTAAGTTTGCATGACGAGCTCAATTCTCGTGATGACCTGAAAAATGTTCTATTCATAGAGCTATTCTTCTTTGTATATTCGTTTTTATAAGCACAACCTGTAACTGTTGATTATTTTATTTTTATATGTATATAATTTCGATGGCGCGTACTCTGCTAAAGCGGCCAGAATATTATTTACCTTCATATTGTAAGGGGTTTTACAAGGCATTATACACTGGTTTGGCCGCTTGATCACTAGTACGTCAGTAGCGTAACTTGGCGACAGAGTAGAAAATAGTTCGAACCACAAAGCATTTTTGAAACATTAACCACTTGATTTTGGATGTCGCACCGTTTAACTTGTAGCTTGGAAAATTTTTTCAAAACAATTCGATTTTGGTGCCACCACGTGTTATTTATTTACACCCTTACGTTTTTGTCGCAGCGATTCCACAAAATTTTTATAAAGTGGCTGCAAGCTAACTTTCAATTTTTCTGAAAAATAGACAAAACAAGTTTCCCACGTGACGAACTTACAAACAGTGGTTAATCTTTCAATTCTTTCACGCCTTTCATCGTTTCCTCATCTAATTCTTTAAACTAGTAGTTGTGAGATGAATCTTCCATTCATGAGCGGTAATTATAATATAATGGGTAGACTTTAAGTGTTAAAGGTTTTGTTATGCCGTTACGCCATTGGTTAACGTGTCCTGTTTTCTACTCTGGCGCCGTTGGTGTATTTTAGTATTATTGTAGTGGTAAAAGACTTGATTGTAAATTGATTTTGTGATGCAAGGTGTGATATGTATTCAGATTCCATTTGAATGTAGAATTGACGGACTAGCTCTGTGAATATCTACGCATACCTTCGCTACTGTATGAAACGTTAGGGCCACAAATTTGGGCCCACCCTCACTAGACTAAAGCAAAGTATGTAATATATATATATTAACTAAATCACTATAAAACTTGTAGATATATGATAAATATATTGTTAAATTTCTATTGTTTTCTCAAAATGGTTATAATTTTATGTAGTTAATTTAGGACAGAGTATTTTTATAATAGAGGTATATGTTGAGACGTAGTGTATTGATTTTACGTTAAAGGTCTCGTCGACATTTCATGTTGATGCCGCGAATTGTAATTTAGGTGCTATCTTAAACTGTATACATCACGTTACGACACTACAGAAGTTTTCTGACGACGTAGTCACAGTTTTCGAAAGCGCCCAAGTTAAGTTTTGTATGTGACGTTTAAAATATTGTTATATTCCACAGTTCCAATATGACACGGTACTAGAAGGTCGTCGACGGGACCAAATTGCCATATGTTTATTTTTAAATGTTAGAGAAACGAAAATACTCTGTGTCTAAAGTTAAAGAAACTGTGAGCTAATTTTGTTTTGTTGTTATTTTTTAATTAATATTGTGAGTGTAAAGCAAATCAATACATTTATAAAACTTTCATAATAATTTCTATATGAGCTACTTATTAACCTCAGTATTTGAGGATTTATAGTCTCTGCAGTTTGTCAATGTACGCACGAGAGTGCGTAAATAAATATTCTCATTTTGATACCTTTTTTTTTTTATGGCTGTTTACACAGTTTACCTTCTAACCACCTTCGCCGTACAAGATCGTTAAGGTAAGTGTATATATTTAAAAAGAGCCCTTGGTGAAGATTACATAAACTGAATAGATACTTCCTTTGTGATTAATGAGATTAAGTTATATGGAACTTGGGCGACTTATTTTCGGGGAATTCCGTAGAATAAAAAAAAGTGGCATTTGATGTTAACCTTTTATTCAAAATATGACATGGTCTGTGCAAAAATTACAAATACTGCAGAGTGACCCAATAGTGATCTTAAACATATGATGGGAAGGCCCTTGAAAAAGGAAGGAAGTCCCTCCCTTAGGCGCATTTTTCGCATGCAATCTATCAGTCCTTTGAAATCGGGTTGGTTCGGATTGTCGGTCTGTAAGTGAGTTTTTAAGACATCTACCGGTAGTGAAATTACTTCGGAAAACAATCCTTAAAATAGAAAAAAAAATTGTACTTAAATAAACGCACATGCTGTTATAATTATAATAAATTTGCCAAAAACATTCCTACGAAAAGTATTTGATTACGAATTGCCATGAGGACTGAATAGTTTAACCCTTTTAGTTATGAGATGTGCAGCAATGTTAGGTTTTGAGAGACTGTACGGTATTTTCTCCAAGTTGACATGATTTGCCGAAAAGAGTAATTTTATTCCAATCCTTGTTTGTTTAATATTAATGCACACAGAGTCTACGCCTACTAAATAAAAACATGCACAATGGGGGATGATTTTATTTTTCTTGCTGCATAAAATACTCGACAAGTTACAAACTAGCTTAGAAAGTTGTTATAAAATACTCGACATGTTACAAACTAGCTTAGAGTTGTTAGCCTGCATGATGACATTTTCATGTCGCTTACACAGGTGAACTAACTCTTAAAATTTCGAAATGGCATATTTTCGTTGGGCCCCTACTAGAAAAACTTTTGCGGGGGCACAGCTGTATTACGCCATCAACTTCATGAAATATTCGTATGAAACGAACATGACTGCATGGGCTGGAAATGCCCTGAGACATACCACTCCTATTCCTTTGAAAAAAAAACTCAGTCCATGTAATAAGTACAACTTCCGAAAGCAATCCGCCACTCCTTTACAGAGCGGTTTATATGGGTTGTCAGTCTGTATATGAGTTTTGACCACATCTAGAGGTAGGACAGTGACTATTGAGGTCAATCCTTGAAATTAGAAAAAATAAATATAAAGTCGGGTTACTCTGCAGATATTTGGGAATATTCAATCGCGAAATTACCCTCAAAATGTTTAACTGTTGAACATTTTATGTATACCCAATATTAGGTTTATTGTGAGAACTTTCCTTTGATTTATCAGCCAATTTCAATTAAGTTTTTCAGATCATCACACTACTAATACTTGGATTGGATGATCGGACAAAGCTCTGAGGTCATCGTCTCCCAAGACCATTAGTTTAATGAGACTGTGACCTTACTTATTGATTAATATTTTATTTAAGGAACCATTCGCCTTCCATCAAGAAAAAATGCAAAGTTCCATCAAGAATAGGCACCCACTGTAATTTCGAGAACTAAAAATTGCTATTGCTAATTTTGTATCAATACATTTTTATAATAAAAATAAAGTTTAAAGTTTTAAAGGAAATTGACGATTAATAGTAGTACGAATTTATTATTATTGTCTATCGCCTCACTACTCATATTATTATTACTGTTATTATAGTTGTAATGTGTAAGGTCACAAGTCGATATAACTAATGATGGTGGGTTATCCTCCAGATACTCACTGTCGGTACTAACCTGCGGTTCCTCCTGCTATGACTTCTTTCCACATGGTATGAATTGATTGCCCTTCTAATGTAGAATAACGTAACATCTCGTATGTCAACACGTAAATTCCGCTAGTTGGGACGTCTCTGTAAAGATGAAACGTTATTGCTTACGTCTTAAAATGAACTCTTATAAGGGTAATGAAGCGTATGTTTTTTTTTAATTTGTAGCATCTATGATTTCCAAATAATTAAATAGAAAGACTACTTTTTCTGTATTTTTATGGTTTTTGATAGAGTTCCTAGTTCTGCAATACGGCATACTTGGGTGTTCGTCTGATAAGAGAGGAATAACGAAATACCTCCAAGAGAGATCCATCTTTACTTTATTATTATTATTATTATTATTATTATTATTATTTCCATTCAACCTATAAGCATCTTAATTTAAATTTTCAAGACTACAGAGACTTTATTTATAGGGACAAGCGACGACAATAGAGCCAAAGTCACGCCCACCCGCCATTGTGGTTAAATTTATCAGGACTAACATAACCTTAAATTTTTAGTTTTGCAAATTTATTTTCAATTTTCATTTTAATTTTTGTAGTTTTAGCTTGGATCCATTGTAACAAATAAAAATTCTCTCAGACAGTAGATTTATAAAGTTTCAATATTGTTATAGACCGCTAATTAAAAGTTTAGAATTCCAACCAACAAATATAATTTTGGATTGATTTTCTTTAGCTGACTATTGAAACACTCGTATTATGACACTATAATTTAATGAAAGTCTAGAATATTTTAGTTATGTATTATGCAAAAATGTACTGCTTAAAAATATAAAAACGTGTGCACGGTTAGGTAAAGTTGTAAATTTCATTAAAATGTAAAACAAATTGATTTCACACTAGCCAATGATTACAATGAATTTAAATTTTCTACAATTTTTAAAACAGCTTTTTCCCAGACTTTTTCAGGTAAACAATAAATGAGTAAACAGTCGAATGGCCAACAATGAAGCATGACGAGAAATAAACTAAACCAGCCATCCATCCTTATGAATTACAATACAATATAAAATTAAATTAGTATACACAGTATAATACAGTTCAACAATTCCAGCATTTTTAGCCTCTTAATGGCGGTACGTACCACGTGAATCCAACTACCAATCAAAATGCTGACGACCCTTTGTCGCCACTGTTCGTATACAATCTCTGTGGTCGAAACAAACCATGACAAAAATAGGCAACCAGGTACACATTTCTCTCTGCAAATGTAACACCATTGAGTGTATATATGGTTGTCTAATTCTGTGTCGCCTGGATTACTATGAGTTTTTTAGATTGTGGGAATGGCAAACACCAGATAAAATTTTTCTGTTATGAAAAGAAAATTGTATAATAAATAGAGAACGTGGTTCACATTTTACCTCGAGTCTATTGAATTCATTTATAAAACCTAAAAAACTTATAAGTACCTCAGAAACATGGACCAAAATCCTTTGTACAGTCCCTTAACGCCTCGTGATTTATAAATACCCTGGAGGGCATCGATAGTTCCATGATAAGGGGCGTCATAATGTTTCTTCCAGTGTCCTTTGCCTTCTGTGTTTGCTTGTAAAATTATTTTAATGTATTCCACCGGACAATAAATTACCGTTTGCACAAATCCCCCTATGCAACCTGAAAATTTAAAATTTTTATAGATAACCACGTACACATTTTGTTATCTCTGAGAATACAATTCCATTCAGTGTATATATGGTTGCCTAATCTGTGATCACGTGGTTTACAATCACTTATAAAGATCCTTTACATACGTACCTACCTGCCACAAAAATTCTGTTAATGGCGCCAAAATCTGTGGGAGATATGTCGTGCTCTTTCGCGTCTATTGGTTCCATTTGCCTCTTACAGTTTCCATAAATTCCAAAAAATACCGAGTTACTGGGACCGTAGGTTAGTAAAGGGAACATCATCCCCTTGTAGAACCCTCTGACTCCTTCGTGGGTAAATGTACGTCTTACCGCCGTCCAGA
Source organism: Rhagium mordax (assembly GCA_963680705.1). NCBI lineage: Eukaryota > Metazoa > Arthropoda > Insecta > Coleoptera > Cerambycidae > Rhagium > Rhagium mordax. The sequence goes on from OY796657.1 coordinate 110,304,162, forward strand.
CATTGCTGTCAAAGGCTTGCTGTCTTACTTTTATCGTGTCAAATGGATGGCTGACTACGATACTTGCCACGCCTGAAATTTAAAACATCGGTTAATTATTGGTCTCGGACAATGGCTGCTGGGATATGATCAGATCCCATCGATTTAAGTATTGATGGCATTTCGCCCCCTGTTCTTCATAAATGCAGCTTCCAAGGATGGTATGTGCTCGTAGCATATATATTAAACTGCTTCTTGATTTTCTTTATTGCGCTTCTATTATTATTACTTACGGTCTTTAATATATGTAAGTGCGGGGAAACCTTACGTCATCTTTTATGCATAACAGAGTATCACCAACCAAATTTACTTTGATTTTTCATTGCCTAGACAAAATTACATATTTTTTTGTAAACATAGTCACTTGAAACTTTCCTCGTTTTACATTTTATTCAAACATCATTTATTTATATTTTGTTAATTCCTGCCATTGAGTAAAAAATATTCCTGCAACGGTGTCCGTATATATTGTATGTATCGTCTGCGTACTGTACTTTGCTGATGTTCATCAGGTTCATCTACGATGGATTCGTTTCGTCACAAGTTAAATCGCGGTCAAGTTCTCGCACTAATTTTAAATTGAACGCCTTGTGGCAGAGCGCTGTGATTGGCCAAACGTTTTGCGGTCGCGCTGCTGCCGCGCCATGAACTCGACATAACGGTTTTATCTCCAATCAACATAGTTAAGGACAACATATGGCACCTAAAACTCCAATTTGTAAACTTTGTAGGATTTTTAAAATAGGTCGAACACTACGTGTCTATTTTTGACGTTACTCGTATGAAATTCCAAAATCTCTTGCGTTTCCTTCGTAATGGTCTTTATACAACCAAGAATACAGGACAGTGTATCTAATTTCAGACCGGAATAACTTCCTTGTGCGCATGGCCGATGGAACGAGCATAAATGTCATAAAATCATGAGAAATTTGTAAACAATGGAATTTTGTTCTTGGGATGAGTTTTGGTGACAAAATAATAATTTTAAATTAAAAGTTTAACAATGCAAATATTTATACTACCTCCCATCCATCCTGCCAAGAAGTCTTTAAAATCGAAAGGCATTCTTATTGTGTACAGAGGTTTTTGAGTGACAAAACATTTTTCAGACAATTTCTACTTCCAAATCTTCCAATTTTACAAATCTTTAGCAATTGTTTATGTTGACATACCACACCAGTGAGTATGCATATTATTTGTCAACTGAAGTTTTGTGGATTCTGTTAAAATGTTGTCAAGAAAAAACAAGGACTTGCGAACAATCAAAGAAGGGGTGGTTGGCAAATATGTCAAAAAAGACACACCGCCAGAAATGCCAAGTGAGTGTCTTTTCACATAATTCAGACAAATACCTAAACAAACCGTGTTCTTTTGCAGTTATCAATGTCTGGACTACAGAACCAAAGAGACGAAATTCTAACCAGAGTAGATCTTCATTACCTGCTAATAATACAATTGCTAGTAGTTCTCAAACTACCGTTCAAAAATTTGGAAACCAAAAGACTACTATTAGTGACGTAGGACTTGGTGCCCATGAGGGGAAGTATACCCCTAGTGCTTCCGTGCCCGACTTAGCCACTAGGTATTGTGAGAAACGGAATACCGGCGTGCAGTGTTACACTTTCAGTTTGGCGCATAAACAATAAACAAAGCAACATAACCTGTAAAGAAAAGTAGTTTTCCAAAATTTTGCTAAAGTTTTGTATAGTTTTACAGAGTGTATATGTTTAAAAGGGGATGCAAAATTATAAAAACTCAAGTGCATGGATTTATAAACGCAAAGCAATAACAACTAATGACGCCACCAATCCAAGTTGGTCGTCCTAGAATGTAGGTTACAAGAGAAAACACATTCTACGTGATCTAATGAGGATATAGTATATTTTCGTAATTATAGATTAGTGTTGTTAATATCGTTTCACGAATGAAATTTATTTACAGAAATATACAACTTGGTAAAACATTTCACATATAACATAGGTTAAGTTTTGGGTTTGTTTATCCTCCAAACTGAAAAATCGCCCGGCAACATAGATGTTGTTATCACGGGAGTAATTACGAATTTTATTATAAGAAAAAAAGCATAGGCAGTGTATATAAATGACACAGAAAGTACTTGCTCCCCCAAATTTTAACAGTTAAAAAAACGGCGTTTGTAAATCCTGTATACCTAGCGGGTCCAACGTGAGGGAGTAGGTACTTTGGAAAATCTAGTTGGTATCATACTTGATGTTATTTATATACTTAGATGTTTACTGTTATTTATTTAGACTTAAGATGGTGCCTTTTTTTTGTTGTAAGGTTCGCCAACCTTTCCGTGGGTATATCAGCTGAAAGCAATGCCTCATTAGCCAATAATTTTATGAATCATACTGTTAATTCATCTCAACCCATATACATGAACCACCATATCGGGAAACCATACAACGAGAACTCGGCGGTAAGTTTTTTTGTTACGTGCAAAGCTACTGGTCCAAAAAACTTTGCCCTTTTCATGCTATAATTTATGCAACGCTTTATTTTTAGAGTAACGCGAATTACGTGGATATCGATCAAATCTATCCGCTGACTCAAGAGAATAATATATACAAAGACTCAAACTATAACCGCACTAACTCGCCGATTTATCAAAATACAAATAAAAACTCAATGGTTCCCCATACAAATCAGGATACCACACCTATATATAGTAACACGAATTTGGAGAGATACCGAAGCCAATCTCAGGGCATGTCCTATGGGGAATCCTTGGCGCATCATTTGAGACACAGCCTTAGAAGATCTGAAAATACTCAAGGTACTGTCACTCATATCCCGTCAATATTAATTAGATTTTTTGTATTATTGCAATCTATTTCAGACCAGTCTGAGGAATTGCCGTTGCCCCCTGGTTGGTCAGTCGACTATACACTTCGCGGACGGAAATACTACATCGACCACAACACCAAGACGACACATTGGTCGCATCCCTTAGAGAGGGAAGGGCTGCCTACCGGTTGGCAGTGCATACAGTCTCCTGTTTACGGGGTTTATTATGTAAAGTAAGTGCCGCAGTGCTCAAGAATGCATCGATGTAATAAATTTTTTATTTTCCAGTCATATCACTCGCCGTGCTCAGTACGAACATCCCTGTTTAGTGCCATGTTTTAACTACCCGCCAGACTCTTATCAACGCTACCTGCTGCCGAGACCCACTCACTACCAACCGCATAGTGTTTTAGTTCCTGCCAATCCATATTTATTAGAGGAAATCCCACATTGGCTCAATGTTTATTTTAAGAGTGAGTATATACGCGAGGCAAATTGAAAAAAATTCAATAAAGAGTAGGTAGGTGGAGTTATTTCATCTCAGCCTATTTGGACGAGTTTCAGGAGTTCCGTTATATAATTTTTCTCTAAAAGTGCTAAAATAAATCGCACTTTTGTATGTTTCAGCAAGTACAGAATTAGACCATAAGCTACGATGGGACATGTTCCGCCTTTCAGAGCTTGAATGCTACAACGCCATGCTTACTAGATTGTATAAACAAGAATTACAAAATATCGTTATGAGATACGAATCTTACAGGTAACTTGTGTGAATAAAGAAAAATATTGGTTTCCCATCAATTTATTTTACAGATCTGCATTAATGGTAGAAATGGAAAAATTTAGGGTGAATCGAAATAACTCTAGGGCTGTGATTGGACAGTAAAATGACGTTCCTAATAAAATGGTTTTAAATATTTTTAATGTAAATCTAGACTATATACAGAATTGTGATTGTATCTAACTTATTTTTTTATGTATTGATATTATTGGTCTGTTTCTCGTCATCATTTGTGTCCTCGTTGTGAACCTCGTAGCGTGATACGTTCAAACCAGATACTCTATATACTGTTGCATCTTTTATGCCTAGTGTTTTAGTCCACTGTTGTCCTGCAAAAAATATATTTATAAACAATAAAATGCTTTATTTTTTAACGGTGTTTCATTTAATGTATATTGTAATGTAACAGTCGGGACAAGTTCTATGTTCTATGGGGCGATTTCAAGCACAGAAATCTTTAATAAAAAAAACTGCTCAATCAAAAAACTTGCATTTTTCACTAACTACTCCTTGGTAGTTTGTTTTTTTAGCAAATTACTGTCAAATCCTTATATTGTAAAATATTGTTTGATAATTTGAATCAAATTGATGAATACGGCAAAAATATATTTTTTTTCTACTATTGTTTGTCTCTAGTAAGCCCCTTTATGCCTTGAGAAAAATAGTTTGTCATATGAGGTCTGGTAAACTAAACGCCTGGCGATTCAAAGAATCTTCCGAGTATAGGTTTTCTTTTTAAGGCACGTTACCAAAATGTATGTATTGTAGTTATTGTTTTTATATAAACGACTCCTCACATTTACAAAGCATGTGTTTCGTCCAACTGTAACTGAAACTAACAATGAATTTACCTGGCCTCAAATGTTGTTCCGCTTCGGATTTTAATCCATGATATTTAGCCCAGTCGGCTTTGCCAGAATAAATCATATATCCCACAAGACCAAAGGCATTCCATGCTATAAGCATATACACTATTGAAAGTCTCGATTTCCATAGTGCTGCTCTATCAACTGGAATAGGATTTGTTTTTCTTCTTATCAGTCTTCTCAACCATTGGAATCTGAATAGTGACATCGTTTCAACCACCGAACATTTAACAGATTTTTTAATTTATTTTCAGTTCAGTTTCAGTAATCAATGTTTATATTTAAAGGTTATTAGTTTACGTAAATAAGTGAGGTTATACCGCAGCCTAACGTCATTTACGAACGATTTTACCGACTGCCCACAAGCCCACATCGTTAAAAAATAAACAAAATGGCGACTCCATAAAAAATTACAAAATTTGAAGTCTTGTCAAAATTTAACTTTCACCAAAAAACTCATTTCAAAATTAATATGAAAATATAAAATACAAACAAAATAGTCAAAATGTAAGTTACAGCAACAATCGTAGTATTTATAATTGGATCATTTATATTATTGCAAATATGTTACCTTATTTGGAATAAATAATATCTTTTAAGGCAATCACGTTTGGCGAACTATTCGCGACTGAAGGTCGACTTTTTTTTTTAGTTTCAGTGCTACAGAACAAATATTAACTAATAGTTACGATGGAAAAAAATAATACAAGTGATATACTCCATGCAGCCAATGCAGCTTCCATATTAAGTACAAGTAGTTCGACTGATTCTTTAAAGTCCTCTGAGCCCTTCACCTCCAAGAAACCCGAAGCAGAACTCATGCGGTAAGTGGAATCGATGTGTGCCTCTAAATGTTATCTTATCGAACGTCTTGCAGCACGAATGAATGTAGGGTTTGCCCTTGGAACACGTTTTTATGGGACGAAGCCGATTTCCCAAGTACCCCTCCCAGCCCATGCTCCCAGGCTGATTCCCTTGAAGCCATTCTAGCCCCTGAAAGGTTTATTTTATAATTTTTTTAATACCTATTTTGTACCGTTCCTGTCATAAACCAATAGCGTGCTGTTAGTGTCTTTGGCTAAAGTATTGATTTTCGATTTTCAGTTGTTTGAAAGCACTCTTGGTGCTTTTTTGGTTAATTAACAAAAAACTAGTGTACCTAGTTTTTCTCAAGCTATTCATTTTATTTGTGTAAAATTGTCTTTTTTCCACATTTGTCATTTTCTGACTTGCCAGTTTGTTTTATTGAATCCCACCTATACCACGTATTTTATATACAGAAATTTAAAAAAATGTTTCAAAGATATCACGTTTGTAGTAAACGTTGCCTGCCATCTTTTATTTGCTTTAACACAAAAATACAGTTATCGGCATAACTATTACGTTTATTATTTAAGTTCCAATCGGACTACGTAAATCGTGCAATTTCAACATGCCATAATGGATATTTTAGAACATGCACCGGTTGGTGTGTAATAATTATTTTTAGTAGATAATAGCGGGCAATTACTTGAATGAAAAACATTGATGACCATATGTTTGCAAAGTTCCAAAAATAAATGCGTATTAGTCATGCTGTGTTTTAGTGAGAATATGTAATTCGATAATGTGGGAAAATTAAGTCTATTCGGTCAATTGTTCAATCTGTTTTTATTTTATGTCAGAGTTTTAAGTAGTATTAAAAAAAGCTGCATCTGTCATTTTAAAGTGCAGAGGTTGCCTTGGAAAAATTGAATAAAACGACCTCTTGCAGTCTTTTTATATAAAGGGTGATTCATAACTTGAGGCAAATAAATTTTTTGCCAATTTTTCTTTCCGAGTTATTAGACTCAATATGACTCTGTATATGTTCCTTAATTCGCCTCGAGTTATGAATCATTTTCTGTGTTGCTTTGCTATTATTAAAGTGAAACGAAAGAATTTACTAAGCAAAACTTTCTTCCTATACTGAATTAACATTAAAAAGTATACGTAACTGCTATAATATTGATTATTTCATATAACATGCACCAGCAGTTATGCATGTAATGTAATTCTTTACACATCGACATGGAATGTTTTAATCATCACTCATAGCAACAAATGAAAACTAGAACTTACAGGAAGTGCAATTTAAGTGACCTCATATATTGGCTAATTAAAGCTTCAATTGTTTTGGTATTCCTTTCACAGAGTCAATGATTATAATCTGGTTTCGCACAGTCGTTTTATTGTTATTTATTTTAAGGCCAATATACAGTAAAACTTCAGTTAGTATTAACCGGTTACAATTTTTCTCTAAGTGGAAATTCAAGCGATCTAAATTATTTGTCATGTAAGTTGTTAGAAACAAGCGAAATATTGCAAGTAGCATCTGCTATTTTTTCATGACATGGCATACCATATTCCTAGGCCTACTAGATACCTATATCAATTAAGTACCATTTCCAAGGATATTTACGATATGAATTTAAATTGGAAAAAACCTTTGGAGGAACAAATTACAGCGTTAAGAGAAAAATAACTGTCTAAAACGATCAATCCTGATTGTAGAAAGTTTTGAAACTTGTTCAGTCCTTGTGAGTTACGTTCCACATTGCATGTCATAGTGCCATTTTATCATAAGTGTTTACTTGAGCCCCTTCAACTATAAAATGCAAATTTCATTCTATCATGTTGAGGAATCAATAAATAACTGTGTTAAATATAACACATGAGCCGTGCAAATCAATACTGCTCCCCCAACTAGGGAATAGATTTTGTTTTGTCACAACACCATTTTTCAGATATTTATAACCCTCGCGATGGTTTTGACATTTTTATGCTACCAATAATACCTATTGACAATACACGCAAAATAAAACGCAATAAATTTAAAGGAACGATACACGATGTGACGCCACTCAATTTTCTGAAAAACGCAACAAATTTTTATTTCTAATCTGTCTTTGTACTAATCCAACCTGGCCGGTCCACAGAAACAAGATCATCACACAAGAGCCGGGGCTAGCTTCGGACACCTGGGTGCAAGGGGGTCCGCCGGGCTCTCGCAATTCCGTTCTGGTATTCAGAAGCTCCGCCCTTGCCAACGCCACCGAACTGTCCATCCATGAGAAGCCAGGCTATAAACTGCACATTACGTACAAAGTACTGCAGGCGGAAACCAAACTCCTGTCCAAGTTGCTGGACTGCCACGGGGTCACAGAGGTCGCGCCCAATTCGTCCGACTTCAACTTGCTGTGGACCGGCTCCCACCCCAAACCAGGTAAATACGCAAGCAAAATAGTCAACAAGTTCTAAAGCGTTTCCCATGTTAGGTACGCTGAGATCCTTGGCGCCTCACCAGCGAGTTAATCACTTCCCGCGCTCCTACGAGTTGACGCGGAAGGACCGGCTTTACAAGAACATCGAACGTATGCAACACGTGAAAGGCTTCAAACATTTCGATTTCATCCCCCAGACTTTCATCATGCCGATCGAATATAGGGAACTGTGCACCATCCATCACAGGATCAAAGGACCATGGATCGTCAAACCTGTTGCTTCGAGTAGAGGCAGAGGTTGGAAAAATCTCCGTGAAATCGCCCCTGAATTCTGTATACAACGCGTTTGTTTCAGGTATATTTATAGTTGAAACACCAAATCAAGTGCCTCTAGAAGAACCCGTCGTCGTGGCCAAATATATTTCCAATCCTTTGCTAGTAGCCGGTCACAAGTGTGACCTGAGATTATATGTAGTTGTGACCAGTATTGACCCTCTCCTAGTGTACATATACGAAGAAGGTCTAGTCCGTTTCGCTACCGTTAAGTACGACTCTAGTCATAAGCAGCTGTGGAACCCCTGTATGCATCTCTGTAATTATAGTATTAACAAGTATCATAGCGATTATGTCAAGTAAGTATTATGTTCGCTAATAGGGAAGATTTTTGCCGAAACAGTCAGCTAATTTTAAAATAAATAACAACTGACTCAAGGTAAAAATCTTCATATCGGTCTATAAAACTGAGGGCAAACAAAACATCGGCTATCTTCGTTTCTAGATCTGACGATCCGTCAGCAGAAAATGTAGGCCATAAATGGACTCTCAGCGCCCTGTTAAGACACTTAAAAACAGAAGGCAAAGATACCGTGTTACTGATGTCGCAGATTGAAGACATGGTTATCAAAGCGGTCCTCGCCTCGGCCAATTCAGTGATATCTGCCTGCAAAATGTTCGTGCCCCATAGCAATAATTGTTTCGGTAAGACTCCCACGTAAATAGATAATTCCAGTGGTACTAAACCAGTTACTTTTTCAGAGCTGTATGGTTTTGACATTTTGATAGATGAACACTTAAAACCTTGGTTGCTGGAGGTCAATTTATCTCCATCGCTTAATTGTGACAGCCCGTTAGACGTACGAGTGAAATCGGCCATGCTTGCCGACCTCTTGTCCTTGGTTGGTATTCCCGCCATAGATCCTATACTGAGGCCCAACCTGACTCCTGTTAACTCCAAGACGAGTCAGAACCTTAAAATGAAACTAGGAAACGTAAGTACCAAGTACTAATTTTATGGAAACATGTTTCTTTTATTATTGTCATGTCGATATTCATTTATTTTTCTTCAGTGTCGCAGAGTTCATTCTGCCGAGGGGCTCAGCAACACGTTGCCGAAAAAACAAACGCCCTCAAGCGCCAGCACGAACAGCAGACTGGCGTCGGCTTCCCCCCCGCAAGGCAATCCCGAGGAAACTAAGATTATTCGGAACGCTATTAATCAGTTTGAGAGGAGGGGCGGTTTTGTCAGGATATTTCCCGCTCTCGATAGTTGGGCCAAATATGCGCAATATTTGGGTAAGTAATAGTCTTCGTACGTGTTTTGGGCTGCGCTTTTTACCTACGTTTTATTTCAGACGCTACCACAGGCATACCAATATCAGGCACCCCGTCGAGTAGTTATTGCCTGAACGTTTCACATAATTTCAACCTACTACTTTACACGCATTTCTTCCCTGACGTTCCAGCAGCGCCCAAGATTACTGACAGGAACTCGATCCGATACAAGTACACCTCGCTTGATCGTAGGCGTTACTTATCCGTAGAGAACCAAAGAGGTAGGTAAAGCCGGTTGTTAAAAGCGCTTCACCCAAAAACTAAAAATACACCAAAATAAATTCAAAAAACTTTTCAAACTGTATAATAATAATAATAATAATAATTAATAATACATATTACTTCCCATTTACATAGGGAGGCCGGCAGTCGAGCGGCAGGATAGGTACGAGAGGATGTTGAGTCAGGGCCACAAAGCTGCGTTGATCCCTTGCAAGATCACGAGGGAGTCCCACATCCTCGAGCTGAAGAAGAAAGTGGTGGACATGCTGAAGAGCGGCAAGAAAATTACGTAAGTCGTTGCCTAACTACTTATTACAACCTGTCCAGAAATACCAGAAATTTATTCTAGGCAATGCGAGGCGAGGAAAACCTTCAGCCGTTATTTGAGTTGCATCTTGAAAAGGATTATGGCGAGTCCGGAGTCCGAAGACCACGTCGAGATAGTTCTGAAGTTTTTACAGAAAGCCTCTAATTATCTAAGGACGCCCTTCAGCATAAAGGTTACCACGAACATCTGTGTTGCATTGCGTTACATTTTGTTTTTATTTTAGACTCCCAGTCAGAAATTGGATAACAAGGATAGGGCGGCCATAATTGCCAAGCAGTTGAACGACTTTCTTTATTTGTATAATAGAGAGACGGACATTTTTGTCGACAAAACTGAAAAGCCTAGTCAGATACCCACCAAGCTGTATAACGAATTTTTGGAGAATGCCAGGTGATATTTTATTCCTTTATTCCCACACTAATTTTGTCTAGTTAAGTCACAAAATACACTGGTTGGCTTCAGATATATTATTTCTGCTGAACCGTGTTTGTTACGGCATTTTCTTGTATTTTAGGGAATGTGACCTAGAGGAAGTTCTGATTTACCAAACGACACAGGCGTTACCAAGTTACGCTGTCACGCCTGGTTTCCAAGGTATTTTAAAATGTATTCCTAACGTAGCAAGGACCTATGGTATTAAGCCACCCTTCAAAACGAATAAAGGTAAAGGATTAAAAGTTTCGTCGGTGTCTTGATTTTGTTCAAATTGTTTCAATTTCAATTTACATCTTATAAGATAGTTTGAGGGCACCTGTGTTTCCTTAGTTAATTTAGTCCATATCGATCAGCAGTATCGGGGCGAAAGAGTTGGGCGTTAACTCGTTTGTTCCTCAGTACTTATTGTGTACAAAATGGTTAGTTTTATTAGGTTTGTGATACTTTACATGGTTTACTTACCGTTTATGACAAGTTTCTCTGTGATACATGTAGCTTGTAGCACAAATTTAACGAAAAAATTAGTGTAAATTTACCAACCAGCCCGATATTAATCCTTTTAAAACCATGTAAATATTTTGCATTCTAATAACAATAACACGCATCTTAATGAAATAAAAATATTTATTATTGATGTTTACGTGTTTCTCTCTAGTTTTTATTTTGGTTACGGTTTTATTTTAGGTAAGAAGAGTTTTATTTATGTTGTTAATTTTATGAATGTTTTGACCTTTGACAAAAACGAATCTATTTGGTTTTGTCGTGATAACGGTTAACAATCACTAATTTTCTTTATTGCTCAATTCTCAAGAGAAGAAACGGTTATTCCAAAGCCAGAAAGATTTCATGCCAAACTGCCATAGATTATTTTTTTATTTATTTTTGTTTCGCTTTGACATATTTGTATATTATATATTTTAATGTCCAGCCTACTCCACAGGTTTTTTGAAGTTTAATCATTCGTTTAGTCCCTTAAGACGCCCCTCCAATTTAACTCGATATATTTTTGCTAGCGATCTGCAAGAAATATACTGACTAGCGTTACAGAAATTTTTAGATCACTTTCAGTTTATCGTTTTAAAACCATCGACCCAACTGTATATTTCTTGGGATCAGGCCATTGTCTTCGAGTTAATTTGGAAGCGGGCGTCACAAACACAACTAATGTCAACGAAAAATGTTATACCAAAAACAGTGTTATAGTATTAATAAAGTAGTTGTTTAACTTTAGGAAGTGTTAACAGTACTAAATCGTCTTAAGTAAGTGATGTATAACGATACTCCTTAAGAGCAGGAGTGGATTATTATACTGTAACCTCACAATGCCCTAATTTCGATTTTTCACAAGTGAAAGGCGTAAGTTAGAGTTTTGTGTGGTTACAGTGGAGGTCTCACCACTAGTATTATATATGTACTATACCAACGAGAGTTGGCCCTTTGAGCACCCCTAATAAAACCTTTTTGCCAAACTGCTCAGATTCAGAAAATATACAACTGTAGACAAATTTATTCATGATGCTAATTTAGTAACGGTAAATACAGTAAATGTATATCGGTTTGAAAATATTTGTATGAATTGTTAGGGGTGTACGTTCTTTCTAAACAATCAATAATTGTAAATGTAAGTTGTTTTTAGAAGTTTTTCAGTAGACGTTTCAGAAGAAAATTCCAGTGTTTCTGCGAGTACTTTACAATGCAGGAGGTTCGTTATTGTTTGATGCTTTTAATCTTTGAGAATAAAAAGTAGCGATAGGACGAGCTTAATAGATAATCGTCACAAAATACGTCATTGTTGACCATAAACGTTTAGAACTTTAATCCACAAGGCGTCAAGAAATAACCTTCCCCCTGTATTTACTGCATTGTAAATGCTTTTACTTCAAGTATTTAAGTGTTTCGACTGTATATTTAATATTTACATATTGCTGCCAAAATTTGCAACATATTTTTAATACAGACTTGAGTAAATTGTTACGAGATAGTTTAGATTTATTAAATGTAGGCTAGTATATTTTTCACACTACTTAACACAATTTTACACACATGCATTATGTGATATAGAGCTTAAGCTGTTTTATATGTAAATCTATACCATGGCTAAATTCTGTTTTCTAACTTTTGTTATTAGAGCTAGCGTTAGGCACGATATTTACTACCGTTGCCGAAGATACTCCGTTGTCATGTATTTTTCTGCCTTTTCCCACTCTACAAATGCTGCGCTGGCTTTTGTTAACGTACCATTTATTTCACTTTAGTTTATTCAACCACCTTATTTGTTGCTCCGTAGAAATTTAGCCACGGCTATTATTGTTATCCATGACTGTGTCGACTTACTCTACAAGATGTCCCTTTTGAGATACAAAAAGTTTTTTCTATACTCTACCTGTTAGTATTTTCGTTGTGGTGATATATCTTAGTCAATTGTTAGTGTAATTCTATCACATTATTTATTTATATTAAAATATTTTTTTTGTTACTTTTCATATTTATGGTAGCGTTAGTAGGTATGTTATGAGAGTTACTTTCGCACATGAAAATTGTCATATTGCATTTGAAATGGCTATCTTGCATAATAAAGTTTTGCACATTTATATAGAGAGCGTTTTATTTTGTAACACCGCTCAACACTGTCAATAAAATAGAAAGTGGAGACATGATTACGACAAATTTATATATTATTATACATAAATTAATTTCAAGATCAATAATTTTTATCAAACGAATAATTGAGAATTTTTATTTAATATAAATATAGACATTTTTTTAATTAGAGGAAAAGAAAAAAAATTGTTAGAATTAAAATATATCGCTTATACTATAAATAGGAATGGATAAAAATGTTAAGCTACATATAAACGTAAGATAATTAAATAAAAATGTAAAATATAACACGCATAAAACGGTGCAAAAGGCAACTTATGCCATCAATCATCCTGTATATGCATGTATGTCTTATAAAATTTACCTATCAAAAATATGTTTATCTAGACTAAGAATACAAACGACTGCATCAACCATTGCCGAAGCAGCTGTTCAGCATTTTTAGGTAATCCATGGCAGACAGTTGTCCGGTGTCGTTCTTGCCGATCGCAGGAAAGTTACATTTCAAAAATATAAACTGGCTGCATTGAGCTATGCTCTCGTTGAAGCCGAGGGGGAATGTACTTTGTAAATTGTTATTTAACGTGTTAACCGTCTTTGATAGCTGTTGGAAGTTTGCCTGTAGCTGCATGGACGATCGCTCTGCTATGAGTCTTCCCAACAGAAAACCTGAAACAAACGATAATAGCTAATAGTACCAAAATGCCAGTGTTTCAATAGTCGACTAAAGGAAACCAAGTCAAAATGCTTTTTGTTGGTTGGAATTCTAACCTATAATTGGCAGTCTATTTTAAATAATCTACAATATTGAAACTTAATAAATCGACTGTCTGAGACAATTTCTAAATGTTGTAATAAATCCAAACTAAAACTACAAAAATTAAAATAAGTTTGCACAACTAAAAATTTAAGGTTGTGTTGGACCTGATAAATTTAGCCTCATAATGGCGGGTGACAGAAACATAACCACACTTTCTCTAATTCACAAGATTCTGTAGGAAACGATAGAAAATTTGTTCCTACGTGCCATTTGTATATTCATTCAACTAAATAAACTGGCGTGGATGAAAAAAACATGCAGAGCCAAAGACTTTTAGCCCACCTGCAGTTATTAAAATTTCAAGAAATATTTGTACTTACATATTTTTAGGAAAATTATAACTATACTGTAATATATATCTTTTCAGTATTTAAAAAACATTAATGGGTAATAGTTTCACCCACGTAATATGAATTTTATTATTAACAAAGTATCCCACCTCGATACCGGAATAAACTGAAATAGGTAAACAAAATATAAAAATAACCGTACAAACTAACTCATGTGTTATTGTAAGGTGAGAGATCTTTTGAAATTTAAAAACCATTACTTAGTTTGATTAAAATAAAATATAAATATGAAACTTCCTATACGCGACAATAAAATATATATTCGCCCGTTTCCAACAGATGGCATCTCAAAGATTTTCTTTTTTGAGAAAAAAAACGTAGAAGTTAAAAAACAAAATTAGTTCGCGAACAGCGTTGCAAACATTATGGACTACAGTGTAAAGTAAGCCGCGAAACGACAGTGCAAGTAGGGACAGTAACGACAAAGCGTTGTCGTTGGATGCACGTGATATGTACCGCCATTAAGAGGCTAAAATGCTAAAATTGTCTAAGCTAATTATACTGTGTATACTTGTGCATCTTGAACAATTTATTGTGATATTAAACGTATAAAACTATTTGTGATTATTATATTGTGAAAAGAACTATTTAAAGACTTATTTAATAATTTTATATTGTATTCATAGTAAGTGTTGGTTTAGTTTATTTCTCGTCATGTCTCACGCCATTTGACTGTTTACTCATTTATTATTTAACTGAAAAAGCCTAGGAAAAGGCAGTTCTAAAAATTGTAGAAAATATAAATTCATTGTATTATTGGCTAGTGTGAATTGTGTATGTGAAAAACATTTTAATGACATTTACAGCTTTACCTAACCTCACACTTGCACACATTTTTATATTTTTAAGAAGCATTTTTCCATAATACATAATTAAAATATTCTAAGCTTTCATTAAATTATACTATGAGTGTTTCAATAGTCAACTAAAGAAAACCAAACCAAAATGCTTTTTGTTGGTTGGAATTCTAACCTATAATTAGCAGTCTATTTTAAATAATCTACAATATTGAAACTTTATAAATCTACTGTCTAAGGTTATGTTAGTCCTGCTAAATTTAGCCTCTTAATGGTGGGTGGGCGTGGCTTTGGTTCTATTGTCGTCACTGTCCCTGTAACGTCTTTGTAGTAATTAGAGTTGTAGTGGAAACGTTTCGTGCGTTTATTATTTTAATACTCGTAGTCTTATATCTAAATTCTTGTCACGTTGGACAGATGCTTCAAAATTGCTTGTTAAAAACAAGAACACTTTTTCCGGTTAAGGTATGTTTTGTTTTTGATTTGATTTGATTTTGATTATACCTACAGAGTTTATTATAAATTACACTTAGGTCAACCTACCTCCGATAAATCCAAAGAAAGTCACTGTGAGCAAAATGCTGCAACATAACCGTTTAGTAATAAACTCGGAACTGGCTTTGTTGTCGTTGCGACACGTCTCCACACTCAAAATACGTTGCATAGTCACTGAAGATTATTTTGGTGGCATCGCGGGCAAAATCTCTGTCACCTTGTGATAATATTGTATTAGTTAAAACAAAAATAATGGTAGACTTAAGTAAGTCGTAAATTGGCGGAATTCCAGAAATATAATAGGATCCAGCATACCCACAAATCTTTTGTTATGTTATAACATAATTTTAACGTATATTTTTCGCTCAAAATAAATAAACGAAGCCTGGACGGAGTTTATTTAATATTTCCAGTAAGCAAATGGTCCGGCAATAAAACTGGCGTTTTCAAAAACTCGTCGGTTTATTTATATTTTCGACGAGCTATTTTTATTTTACGGTTCGTATAACGAGACAATTTCGCCACCGCATATTAACTCAGGAACATGTCAGATCATCAAAGCAAAGTCTTGCACCTTCATACATATTTAATTTGGCTATAAAAGTTTTATTTTTAGAGGTGTAAATCTAGCAAAGTCGTAAGTCATAACGACTATTTGTAGTAGCGCCTAAGTGTCCATAAAAATGATCGCCCTGTACAACTTTTGCCAAAATCGGCAGCGTTAATGCTATGTAACTGCAACATCTGTAAACAGTTAACAGTAGTCAGTTGATGAGTGACAGAGACGACAATATAGAGCCAAAGTCACGCCCACCCGCCATTATGAGGCTAAATGTATCAGGACTAACATAACCTTAAATTTTTAGTTTTGCAAATTTATTTTCCATTTCCATTTTAATTTTTGTAGTTCTAGCTTGGATCCATTGTAATATTTAAAAACTCTCTCAGTACATTTATAGTTTCAGTAGGCATTTACGATAATTGGAGCG
Organism: Rhagium mordax; assembly: GCA_963680705.1. Taxonomy (NCBI): domain Eukaryota; kingdom Metazoa; phylum Arthropoda; class Insecta; order Coleoptera; family Cerambycidae; genus Rhagium; species Rhagium mordax. The sequence continues at coordinate 110,320,546 of OY796657.1, forward strand.
CTACATACCGCAATGTATCAGGGCGTTCGATAATAAGAACATATCTACCGAACCGCGTTCGGTAAATGTATCGAATGTATTCGCTACATCTACCCGATCCAAAATTTATGGATCGACTACATCGGTTGGTAAATGCAGTATAACCTTAAAATATGATTAAAAAAACTTAATTTTTGACATTTTGTGAGTATTTGAGACAAATGAAACCCATCACTGACGAAAATAATGAAGTAATTTTAGATGAGGACGGAAACATTTATGTATATGTATAATGAATTAAGTAAGTAGGTATACCTAAATATGCAATACATAGGTATAAATGTTTTTTTACTTTCCATTTTGACATGGCGAGCAGTATGGACTTTTGAATAAGCATAAAATAAAAAAGTAATTCAATTTTCAATTATTTATTAATTAGTCAAGTGATGCTTTAGGTTACATTTGAAATTTTGCGTTCGGTAATTCTTAGCTCGGTAGATGTATTGACATAAAACAGCTGATTACCGCAATGTACCAGGATACATTACCCGCTCCAATTATCGTAAATGCCTAGTATTGTAGATTATTTAAAATAGACTGCTAATAATAGTAGGTTAGAATTCCAACCAACAAAAAGCATTTTTGCTTGGTTTTCTTTAGCTGCCTATTGAAACACTCGTATTATGATACTATAATAATTATTATAGTGTAATTTAATGAAAGTCTAAAATATTTTAGTTATATATTAAGCAAAAATTTATGTACTTATTAAAAATATAAAAATATGTGTGCACGTGTGAGGTTAGGTAAAGTTGTAAATTTCATTAAAATGTTTTTAGCAAAAAAACAATAGTCAATAATACAATAAATTTATATTTTCCACAAGTTTTAAAACAGCTTTTTCCTAGAATTTTTCAGTTAAATAATAAATGAGTAAATAGTCAACAAGACATGACGAGAAATAAACTAAACCAACACTTAGCTTATGAATACAATATACAATATAAAATTATTAAATAGTTCTTTTCACAATACACTAATCACAAATAGGTTTTATACGTTTAATAAGTCACAATAAATTGTTAAATATGCACAAGTATACACGGTATATGACAGCTTAACAATTTTAACATTTTTAGCCTCTTAATGGCGGTATCACGTGAATCCAACTACCAATCAAAATGTTGACAACCCTTTGTCGCCACTGCCCCTAGAAAGTCTCTGTACTAATAACTATGCGACGTTGCCAAGAGTAAAAAAACTACTGTAAATCGGATTAAGAAATTAAAAATATTATTTCCAAGTAAATCGCATATGGAAACAAATATACAGGGTGTCCCATTTATCGTTCATTTACTCTTTTATTTATGAAAATATTTTAATGCGGTTTTCTGCGGAAACGTTTCTGACTCCAACTCTGGCAAGCTTAGTGAGTGGGCCTACTCGATCGCTTTATTTAAATTTAATTTTATTAAAACTTTCTAGCAAACACAACTACTAAAGCTTAACAAGTTATTTTATAGGAAAGTCCGCACTTCTAGGTCGGCCAAATTGGCCTAATCTAATAATAATCGTACCTTCTAACATTCGTAACCTTGGTTGGCATTCGGCTAATTTGAGCTTTGGCGATAAAGAGTGCACGGAAAAAATTGTGACCTATCGATGTTTGTATATGTATATAATAAACGCTGGATTTCCTAATTTAGTATTAAATCAGAGTTGGAAGTGAATCAATAAAGAAGTTACAAGAGTAGTACAATAATAAGTGATGGATCAGTTTAGAAAGGTGTTGGTTTTGTACGTCGGAGGCACGATTGGAATGCAGAAAAACGACAAGGGGGGTAAGTATAAGGGAGTGCACAGTTATTAAATATATGTTATTATTTAGAAATCCGAAGTCGAAAAAATTAACGTAATTGTTGTATTGCCCAACTTGCGATTGTAATAAAATCCCAATATTTTGCTTGTATGATGCAAGTCCGGCCCACGGTTGCGACACACAAATATAAACATTGCTTCATATAATAAATATAATAATAAGTACAAAGTGCTGGCAATTTATTATTTGTAAATAACTCAAGTAATTTGTTTTGGATTTTGGAATAGCCCACCACCATGTGGAAAATTTTTCAAAAGTTTTAGGATCATATTTTTTTTCTAAATTCCTTATTTATTAAAACGCCACTAGCTTTTATTTTCTATTAGGGAGCACAGGAAACACTGTGTATGGACTTTTATAATTTCCAATATAATTTGAAAAAAATATTATACAGGGTGATCTTCTCTACAGAAATAAAAAAACTTGAGTTAAAAAGTCCGGCCCTGGAATTTTTTAATATTAAAAATTTTTTTTTTTAACAAACTGTGATAAATAGTAAGGAAGTTCTGGCCAAAGGAAATATTGGCCATAAGTAGTTTATCACCCTGTAACTCAGTAATTAAGCGCAACAGATAAATTTCTATACCCATTCGTGAATAGTCAATAAGGATGATAGAGGGTCCTATCATCCTTTAGAAGTATGAACAGTTCCTCATGACTCACCCTGTATAATATAATTTAATTATAGACGTAAAAATCCTTGAACCCATCAAAAACATAACCCGATTGCCGCAGTTGGGTAACTATTATCTACACATAATTAATTTAGAATATCGTAACTGGACATTACCAGATATTGAAATTCTTAATCGGTGTTTTGTAACAAATAATTGAAAATTAAATGTTTACGTTATAAAGACGTATTAAGATTAATTAATTATAATTATTGAAGACGGTTTGCGGCTGTTTAATATCAGTCGGTTTCACTACCTCTCATCGCCTAAATAAATCCTCAACTCTTTATACACAAAAATATACAGGGTGTTCCATTCAAAATAAAAAAGTTAGCGCCACTTCCGCTTAGACCGGAAGTAGTATTTTATGCACAATTAATTGTGTCAGATTATGACTTTAGTAAACTATTATCCACGTTGTATACAGGGTGTCCCACTTATCTTGGTAATAATTAAAGAGTAAAAAGTAGATAGAAGGGTTAAAAATTTATAGCTCAGCCCATTTGCTTCATTTTCAGCGCTGATCCCAGTGCCGAACACATTTCTGCAAAAAATAAAATACCACTCGGAGATGCACGACGCAGACCAGGCCCTAAAATATTTTAGGCCGCTGAAGGGAAACGAGCTAATCCTCCCCCCGTAAGTAACAAATAAACTTTTTATAACAGCTCTCCAGATATCCCAATCATCAGTTTCAGATCCGCTGGACAATACACCGTGGTTTACCAAATTGTCGAATATTTTCCGTTGTTAGACTCCAGCAATATGGCTTGCAAAGAATGGTACAGGATTGCCAAGGACATCGAGGTAAGTCAAGCCAAAGACCAATCCCCCCCTCCGAGAAACACAGCGACCTTCTATGGAAGAAGCCTTAGGCGAGAGTTGTGTAGTTGATTTTCTTTTGTTTCTTTTTCCAGTGCAATTACAATAAGTTTGACGGGTTCGTGGTCCTTCATGGCACAGACACAATGGCTTACACATCGTCTGCTCTGTCGTTCATGCTGGAGAGGCTCGGGAAACCTGTGATAATTACTGGATCTCAAGTAAGCCGCGTGACAATTTTAGCCCATCCCGTTGACAAATGTGTTTGTTACAGATCCCGATTTTCGAAACCCGCAGTGACGCAAAGGACAACTTCCTGTCCTCCTTGATAATCGCCGGCTGTTACGAAATCCCAGAGGTGTGCGTGTTCTTCTCGAACAAGCTGCTCAGGGGGAACCGCACGGCCAAAATAAGCTCCGACGAGCTCAACGCTTTCGACACTCCCAATTACCACACGCTGGCCGACGTTGGCGTCGATGTCAAAAGTGAGTTGGCTCACGCTCAAATCGCTCCATCTGATATATTAATAAACGACTTATTTTTCAGTCAATCGTCATTACGTCAGGAAGCAGGGCTGTAACATGCCGTTTGCGGTGCACAGCAGCCTGAACGAGAACGCCGCCATACTGGCGTTCTTCCCCACCATCACAGCTCAAATGGTAAATTTGGTAAAATTATTTCAAATCTTGCAAGGAAAATTTCGAATAGTTCTAATTAGGAGAGAGAGGGAACGAGTGGGGGGGGGGGGTGAGAAAGAGAGAGATGAATGAAAGTACTTGCTTTGTAGGGACAGAGATGACAATAAAGCCAAAGTCACGCCCACCCGCCATTATGAGGCTAAACTTATCAGGACTAACATAACCTTAAATTGTTTTCTCATTTTAATTTTTGGCTTGGATCGATATATTGTAACATTTAAAAACTCTCTCATATAGTAGATTTATAAAATTTCAATATTGTAGATTATTTAAAATAGACTGCTAATTATAGGTTAGAATTCCAACCAACAAAAAGCATTTCGGCCTGGTTTTCTTTAGCTGCCTATTGAAACACATAATTTAATTAAAGTCTAGAATATTCTTAAAAATATAAAAATATGTATGCACGTGCGAGGTTAGGTAAAGTTGTAAATTTCATTAAAATGTTTGTAGCAAAAAAAATTTTTTTTATGTATGATTTTTTGTAGATTTTAATTTCCATTATAAACGACTTGGCAAAGAAATATTCAAAAAACGTCGAAGTTGATATTCAATGTCAAACACGACCGGCCTGTATTCCATTTGTTTTTCTCATTCAATGTTTTTAATACTCCACTGACTCATGAAAAATGCAGCTCCAGTTTCTCTAGTGAAAAATGTTGGATTGCTGCCAACGTAAGCAAATATATTTTTTGTGTTGTCAGTAACAATGAATTTTTACGTTTCTTTCACAACTTTTCCAATCATTCTTTCCACTCTTCTAAAAATTGAGAATTAATAATTTTTTTTATTTGGTTCTTTATAAAATTCAATTTAAAATTACATGAAATAAAACCATTCAACTCGCATATCTGTTTCAGTTAGAGTCGTTCCTAACAGCTCCAACGCAGGGCCTAGTAATACAGAGTTATGGCACAGGTAACATTCCATCCAACAGACTGGACATAATACAAGTATTAAAAGATGCTGTGAGACGGAACGTATTAATAATAAACATTACCCAGTGTGCGCGAGGATCCGTCTGCAGTTCGTATGAATGTGGAAAGGTAAAAAAGTACTACGATCATTACAGAACTTGACTCGCTATTTGGTTTCTTGAAATAAATTCCATAACTTTATTGGTCGTGGCAAAAAGGATGTAAGTCCGACAGTTGATATGTTTTGTTTAGAAGTACAATAGCGAGAGAAGTTTTGTAAAAATAGTACTTTCGCATTATTTTTGGTTTGGAATTATGTAGTGTCCCCGCTTCGACTGATTTAAAAATTTAGTCTTGGGGTGCTAACAGATCAAAATGTAAACTGTAAATTTCAGATCCTGGATGATATTGGTGTTGTGTCTGGAACCGACATGACTGCAGAAGCAGCCCTTACAAAATTAATGTATGTACTAGGAATACCAGGGAAGACATACGCTCAACGTGTCGAGGTATTATTTAATAACATGCTCTATAAGTTTCAATAATCTAAAAATAAGACGATTGTTTGTTCTTTTCTTTGCATGTCAAAGCAACAGTGTATTTGTTAAAATAGTGTATTTTCAGCTTATGAAAACAGATTTACGTGGAGAGTTGACGAGCCCAAATTGAATCGATACAAAATACAACAACAAATTTAAACATATCTATTTATATACTTATTTAAACATACATATATCTTATTATTTATGCTACAGATCAATCTGTTTCCAAATATATGTGATATTTCCTATTTACGAATTATTACTTCCCCTTCCTTTATAAGTTCAAACTGCGATTGAACAGATCGAGAGCTTACGTTAAATATAATACTGCTGGTTACTTTTAAAATAATTTCCTTCTAACGGGGACAAGCCACCTGGCTACCTCCGTCGACAGGTAAAGTCACGCCCGTTATAAAAGTAGCATTTTCACTGGCTAAAAACACAATTGCCTTTGCTACTTCGCTGGCCTCGCCTGGTCTCCCAAGGGGGTGTGTTACTTTGCATCTATTTAAAAATTCCTCGTATTGACCATCAGACATTCCACCACGTTTGTGGAGTTCCGTGACGATCACTCCAGGGTTGACGCTATTAACTCTGACATGCTTTGAAGCTAAATCTAATGCAACACACCTGGTGAACTGATCGAGTGCTGATTTTGACATGCAATAAGATAATAAATTATTTGAGGCACGTAATCCAGCACGGCTCGAAACGTTTACAATGTTTCCTTTGGTTATAATCAAATAAGGTACTGCCAGAGTTGTTAAGTAATATACCGATCTAACGTTGATGTTAAAAATCTTATCGAACTGCTCTAGGCTGGTATTTTCAATACCACCAGATTCTATTATGCCGGCATTATTAATCAGCACGTCTAATTTTCCAAATTCTCTAATAACAGTTTGAATTACCTTTCTGATATCTTCCTGCTTTTCCAAATCTCCTTGTATAATAAGGGGCTTCTTCGAACACATCTCAGCTACTTTGGCAAGATTTTCTAGGTTTCTACCGGTAATGACAACGTCAGCACCCAACGACGAAAATTCCAACGCTGTTTCAGCTCCTATGCCCGAACTTCCCCCCGTAATTAAAACCACTTTTCCCACGAAAGACATTTTTAACTATTTCCAGTATTTCCTTGCTTCAAAATATATTTTTTTAATGACTTTGACATATCACACAGAACATCTGAGAAGGATGTGTCTACTACCACAGAACTACTACAGAGAAATGTGTTATGCGATCGATTGTTTATTTGAACTACTCAAAAGAACATACCCATTGTGAGCGCATTCGATTGAAAAATAATCGTTCATTCGATTATTCACGTACTCGACTCACCACATCAATCGAATGATTTTATTCAAATGGCTGTCAACCGAATTAAACGTGATGCGAAGTTAAATAAGTTGAATTATATTCGAGTATCTTAAAATTGGTGGGTCTGAAACTGAACATAAACGAATTTTTGATAAATTAAAATAATTATTGTTTGATATTTTGTATTAACTAAAAAATTTCTTAATTTCTAACGCAATAAAACGAAATCATCGTTACTCGAGAGCCCGTGTTATATCATGGCATTAATGGTATTGAGTTATTGAGTATTCGAATGACCATTCGATTGATCATCGATTACTAGAATCATTCTATTGAATAAAGGAGTATATCAAGGCTATAAAAGTTTAATTGACTGGTGTTAGAGTCAGAGACATCTATGTCTCTGGTTGGAATACACCTTATTTGATCATTTAACTAAAATGGTGAAAAAAGTACACGTATGTACGACTAGGTCTAAGATAACAAGATAATTTCCTACTCTCGATTATCTAAGTTATATAAATTTAATCCCTACTTTTCTGAACGCGCTCCTGCACTTTTACTCCTTTCACAGTTGCCACAGAACACGAACAGGCACCAAGGTTTCTAGAACAGGGACAATTCTCCGCGCACGTCGCCATTTTATCTGATTAGCGTCGAGGTCGTCGGGCGTCGCCATTTGTTGTGTGCTTGTTCAAGTGTTTGGACGGTCTTCTGATTACGTGTCTGTGTCATAAGTGTAGAGTAGTGTAGACGAAAAGAACAGATTTGGACGATTTGGTCAGTCGACAAGTTAGATATTCTGTAGGATCGGCGAACTGCCTTTTATAGGTTATGTTATGAATGGTACGATTGTTACGAATGTATATAATTATTTGTAATAATGCAATGCGTTGATGATAATAAATAGCGAATAGTACATTGTATGAATGTAAGGTGTTAATTTCTGTATTTGCTGATTGTGAAGACGATCATTTATATAGTGTACAATTTAATTTAAATAAGTTGAAAATGTCTAATAAACGGAAACCGGAGACCCAGGTGCCTGCAGAGGAAAGCGACCAACTAATAATAAGACCTTTGTAAGTCCCAAAGAGAAACATATTATTTAAATCTAACCTGAGTTTATTTTAGGGGTGCTGGGCAAGAAGTAGGAAGATCCTGCATCATGATCGAGTTTAAAGGAAAAAAAATTATGGTATGTATCAGATAGATTAAAATACGTATATTATATACGTGAAGCGCTCCCTTTGCAGAGCATTTTATATCTTGTTGCTCTAGTATGGCAGAACCTGACACTGCGTGTAATAAATATTTTTTTTGTGTGAGTAAACGGTAGCTATTACCTTAATATAATAGTACTCCTAAAGTAAGCCTGTCGATCGTTCGTAACCCAAGGGCAGCAAGATATAAAACTACCTTTAGCTCTAGTTAAACTAATCCTTTTTTTCAGCTTGACTGTGGAATTCACCCCGGTTTGTCGGGAATGGATGCCTTACCATTTGTGGATTTAATTGAAGCCGACGAAATCGATTTGCTCCTTATTTCCCAGTGAGTACCGTTATCAGTTAAACGAAATAAAATACCTATAGCACTATAATTTTTTAGTTTCCATCTGGACCATTGTGGAGCTCTGCCTTGGTTTTTGCAGAAGACTAGTTTTAAGGGAAGGTGTTTTATGACGCACGCCACAAAGGCCATTTATAGGTGGTTGCTTTCCGATTACATTAAAGTCAGGTAGAAATAAATGTTTGTAAGCTAATACCATATTTTAATATATATTATTTTAGTAATATTGCTACTGAGCAGATGTTGTATACCGAGGCTGATTTAGAAGCCAGCATGGATAAGATAGAAACAATCAATTTCCATGAAGAAAAAGACGTATTTGGCATTAAGTTTTGGGCGTATAATGCAGGCCACGTTCTAGGTGCTGCAATGTTTATGATTGAAATAGCAGGAGTAAAGGTGAGCTTTCAAATTTTGTTGTGATTGTTGTAAATAAACGTGAAAGAATATTTCAGATATTGTACACTGGTGATTTTTCTCGACAAGAAGATCGGCACTTGATGGCAGCAGAAATCCCCACCGTTCACCCGGATGTTTTAATTACGGTAAGATCTACTGTTGAACTTGGTTCCGTAGTATTATATTGATATGTTTCAGGAATCCACGTATGGGACGCATATTCATGAAAAAAGAGAAGACCGAGAGAGTCGCTTCACAAATTTAGTGCACGATATTGTAAATAGAGGAGGAAGGTGTCTAATCCCAGTTTTCGCTCTCGGCAGAGCTCAGGAACTCCTGCTTATTTTAGGTAAGGACATTCGGCCAATACTCTTTTTTAGATTACTCCGAACAATCTACAGCATAAAATAAATTACCAGAAAAATCATTTTTTTTATTGTAGATGAATATTGGAGTCAGCATTCAGAACTTCACGACATCCCGATATATTATGCTTCGTCTCTAGCAAAAAAATGCATGGCTGTTTATCAAACATACATTAACGCGATGAATGAGAAAATTAGGAGGCAGATTGCAGTTAATAATCCATTTGTTTTTAAGCATATATCAAATTTAAAGGTGAGTGGCAGCATGCATAATATATAAGTAGGTAAATAGAGCTCTTGGCCCTGAACATCCTTAAATGTTCGATACTACTTAACTAGAGCTACAAACAGCAAAGTTATTGAATTCATAGCCCAGGCATATAAGGGGATTATCATTCTAAAAATAAAACAATTTGTTTTTAATATTTAAGAACTTTGTTCATTGCCAGTGTTTACAAAAACATTTGATACTATCACAATACATACAACATTGAACAGTGCCCCAAAATGAGGTTATTTTTGCCTCAAGCATATACTGAATACATCCTGTATATGCTGGGTTTCCTCCCGGATGTTTGTAGCCACCCATAGGGTTTATATTAACATATAAGAAAAAGATTATAAATGCATAACGTTTTAAGAAATTCTGGCTTCTCAGAATTTATTATAAAAAAGAGCTAAAAAAAAACACACCCTGTAGAAGAACACTTTTTAGTTTATAGTTACTTACTAAAATGGATACAAAAAACGCGCCTTTAGATACTTTATTTTATTTCATATTGTCTACCGATTTCAAATACGTCGATCTCAGGTTTCACCTTATCATACAAATGCGGAAACGCCCCCTGGGCGCCGTACCTCTTCCTGACTTGCTCGTACAGCCCTAAATCGAACATTCCCTCAAACTCTTCCCTGGTCATAAATATATCGGCATACAGAAACGAAAAACCGCCTACGTCTCTTGTAAACTTCTCCATGGCTCGCATTGCCGTCACCGGGTTGTATTTTTCCTTTCTATTAACGAAACCGGGTACACCGTATATTCCCAAGTCGTTGTACATGGCATAATTAGACCCGTCCACCAAGTATTCTTTCTTTGGTGGTTTTAGTTGACCCGAGTTGGGGCCGTGGTCGTACACCCTACATGGGTAAACCAGCAATGGATAAACGTCAAATAATCTTTCAGACGTCTCTATTTGCTCCTCTAATTTTCTTATTGGTAAAACTATGTCTTGGAACACCTGCCTCGTGAACGTGAAGGCTCTGATTCCTGGTGTGGTTGTGAATTTCAGGAAGGCTGGTTTTGGGGGTAGGAGCCACCCAAACAGTGACCGAAATACGGGGTTATTGCCGAAAGGAATCATCGACTCGACGACCCAAAATATGGACCGGTTGTGCCTCAGTAGATATTCACGTAGGGGTATCAGCTCCGTGTGCTTTCCTTTTTTGAGGAAAGACTCGGTGTATTTGTAAAACCACGGTTTGTACCAGCGGGTGAGATGGTTGACGGGTAAAGCTGGATCAAAATCTGAATAATCCCCGATCATAATCACGGCTTCGTTCTGGTTAAAAATGGTAGCCTCTAAATAACTAGCCACCGGGTAATCTGAACTACCATCTCCAGCTAATAGTCTTATCATTGTGCAGTAATTCTTTTGCCCCTTCATAGGAAGATAGCTCATCTTAATGTAAGGCTTTACTTTAACGATTTTTAGGGTTAATGCCACCAGGAAGGCTAGGCTACCATGCGACCAAGCTAAGGCCTTGTAAAGGTTGTCGTGTTGTTCCCTTGATGCCTTTACAAGGCTCCCATCCGCCAGTACCACTTCGTACGATACAACATTCTCGTGGTACAAGCCGACTTTATGGGAATGGGTAGTCATACCGGTGCCCATGGCTAAACCTCCGAGAGTTGCGTCTGCTATCTCCAGGGTTACAGCTAACGTATAACCTTTTGGTATCAGGTAGTTGGTGACGTCACCGACTGTAACCATCGGCTCCACTCTTATGGTTAAATTAGCTTCATCTAGTTCCAGTATGTCGTACAAATCTATCGCAACTTGGTGACATAAGTCCTTTCGGTAAAACGTCGTTGACAGGCTTAACCAGTTTGGTCGGGAAGTGCACAACAGTTTCCTTTGTTCGTTTGGCTGTTTATTCCATAATTGCACTTGCGACTGAATGTCTCGTACTCGCCGGTCGTGAAGCTCGGGACTTGTGAAGAGTAGACGGTGAAGAGACGTTTTTAGGGTCAGGAATAGATTGAAGATGAAACTTGCAGGTAAGCAGAACAGCAGGATGACTAGGCCTCGGTTGGTCTCTAGAAATTCTATGAGGCGATTTTTCCAGTTAGTTTCTGCCATCTAAAAAAATTAAAGTTATTTTTTTTAGTCAGGTTGGTGATGAGTTTAGGCTGATGATATTTTCTTAACCTAATATGCAATATTTGGCAACTGGGCGGTAACACATTTAAAAATATATAGAAATGCTTTTCATTAGATCTGTTATTAACGTGTTAATAATACAATGTAAATAAATGGAAGTAGGAACAAAACAAACCTTGTTTCTAAAATAACTGCTCAATTTTAAATATTATGTGACGTGGTTTCGTAGAAACAGTATCCTGTGTAAACCATTTTTCCACTTGAAATATCTCATCTAATCAGCTCGACCTTGAATACAGCTGTCTACTAAATACCAATAAAGTAGTGGGTTCACAAATCACAGTTAATGCTCTCCAAATATTCTCAATATTGTAATTGATTATTATTTATAGAAATGTTTAGAAATTACGTATTTATTTTACTTGTTACGCAAATTAAGCTTTTTATTACCAATATGGTGTTTCTGGTCTAAGCTAAACTTCCTTGCATGACATCTTTAACTTTGCTGTGTGTGTATATTAATATAAGTATTTTAAACTTTCCTCGTATTTTTTCAGGGAATTGATCACTTTGAAGATATAGGTCCCTGCGTCATCATGGCCTCCCCGGGTATGATGCAAAGTGGACTCTCCCGTGAGCTGTTTGAGTCTTGGTGCACGGATTCCAAAAACGGAGTGATAATTGCTGGTAACTTTTAACGTTCAAGCTTTATTTTATAAAAGTATACATCGTTTCTGTTTATTTAAGGTTATTGTGTGGAAGGCACTCTGGCGAAAACAATTCTGTCGGAACCCGAAGAAATAACGACGATGGTTGGACAAAAATTACCGCTAAAAATGTCTGTGGATTATATTTCATTTTCAGCACATACGGACTACCAACAAACGAGCGAATTCATTCGCATTTTAAAACCACCGCATGTGGTAAGTGTTTTTTGTAAAGAATCGAAGCTTTTTAGATTAGAGAAATTTAGAATATGCAAAATTGTATTGATATGATTTCAGTATATGATAGATTGATATAGGTGACCATTTGCTGATTTCATTTTAGGTGTTGGTCCACGGAGAACAAAACGAAATGAGCCGCCTAAAAGCCGCTCTCCAACGTGAGTACGAGGATGACCCAAACACGTCCATCCAATTGCATAATCCCCGAAATACTCATTCGGTAGAACTGTACTTCAGAGGGGAAAAGACGGCGAAGGTTATGGGGTCCTTAGCGGTAGACGAACCAGAACCTGGTCGGACCTTATCTGGAATATTGGTCAAAAGAAACTTCAACTACCACATTCTATCGGCAGATGACCTTTCAAGTGAGTTTTTGTTTGCTTAAATTAAAATGTCTTGTATGAAAAATATAAAAATAATAACTTCTTTTAGAATACACTGACCTCAGTATGAGCCAAATAATGCAGAGGCAGAGCATCCACTATTCGGGCAATAGCGGTGCCCTGCGGTATCTTATATCACAAGTAGCTGGTCTACTTGAGTCTATCGAAGGGGATAAGAAGCTCAGGGCGTTTAATGCAGTCGACATTACGATTGAACATAAGATTGTCACATTGGAAGTGAGTATAAGTTGTTCTTGTAAATGAGGTTAGGTATCGTTGTTAATATTCCTAATAATAAATGTTTCTTTTAGTGGGTTGCAAATCCAATCAACGATATGTATGCAGACGCTATTGTAGCTGCCATCCTACAGGCCGACTTACTCGATGTGCCCATGAAGAATATGACGGCGTCTGTTAAGGTTGACAGAATGCATTTTAAGGTTGGAATTAGATTTTATTTCTCTGGGCTATAAGCGGTTGTAGAAATCTACTTATTTTCTTTTTTCGAGGCAAAACATAAAGTTATCTGTCTTCATTATCATTTTTTTTCTATTTTAGGAGTGCCTCATTGAAATGCTGCAAGATATGTTTGGAGAGGATTCGGTGCCGAAAATATTCAAAGGGGAACGATTGTATGTCACCGTTAATGATAAACGTGCTGACATAGATTTGGCAAATTTGGTAAGATTATTTGTATGTCAATGGTATAATAGAGAAAATAATTGCTTTCTTTTATTCCACAGGAAGTGAAGTGTCCCAGCGATGAAACATTCCAACAAATCGTGCAGACGGCTGTCACAAAGCTGTATCAGTCTTTAGCACCACCGCAGATTGATATGTGACGTTTTATAAGGTTTTTTACTGTGTATTGCAATAAAAGTGTTATTTTTTAATATCATTGTTTTATTGGAAAATATTGTCGGAACGCCAAACACTCGATAATGGATTTGAGAAAAATAAAACACAGAAGCATACAGATATTTTGTAATTAAACGATCCACTAAAGAACGAATAATTTTATTGATATTTCAGTTTGCCAAATAAGTAAAATATTTTAACAGTATTGTTGGTTGCATAAGATGAAGGTTGCCTTAATGCCTCAACCGAATCGTCATTCGTTTCTGTTCGGCACATTCATAATTAGTGATGGACGCATTCGATTATTTATGTAACTCGAGAACCACATCATTCGAATGGCTGTCAACCGAATTAAACGTGATACAGTTGTTCAAGGATTGTTAACTAGAAAGGATAGCTTATCAACACCGATTTATTCCCCCAAGGTCACGCAGGCGTGACGTCGACAACGGTACCGGTACGCTAGCGGCTTGCACCAGTGGTCCTTTTTACAATAGATACTACATTGGTGGGATGCCGTTTTATTCTTTTAGCTAAATAGATCTTGATATTTTATGGACGTTAAAATAAAAATTCGAAGATTTTTATTTTACACAGTTCATCATATACATTAGGTACTTCTATGTATTATGTAAATGAATAACAATTAATTTGTTTTAAAAAGTTATTTTTGAAATCAACAAATAGTTATGTATATGTGCCTATGGAAAAAGAATAAAACACATTCTTTAAAATAAAGATAGTTTTAACACTAAGTATAAAAAAAATATAATATTTTAAATTGTAGAAAGTGCAGAGACTGACACATTATATTTTAATTTATTATTTTATTTAATTTACGATTTTTCCCTCTTTTAGAATCTGAGGAATTACTATTCTTCTTTTCAATTTTTGTTTCTCGTTGGCCTGAAAATTATTGAAATTTATTTTTATGATTGTTCTTAAGTTACAAAATTCTGCTGATATAATTTCAAATGGGAATAACTGAATTTCCTTTTTTGAATTATTTTTTGCCAGCAGTTTAGCGTCGGAACTGCAGTTTTTTTTAATTTTCGATGCAAAGGTAGGCCTAGAAAAAGAAAATAAAAAATACTTAGGTAGGTACCTAATTTCAATAAAATATAATTTTTTTTACCTAAGAGCTCATTTTGAAGGTCTTGTTCATAGGCATCTTTGGTAAAATGATTACAGCAAACCCAAGCGTTTTTTAAATTAAATGAAACTGCATTCTTACAGCGACGAATCCATTCTTTCTGGATGGTACTGACCAAATCCCGTGCAATATATAGAGAAACAATGGAAAATGATATCCGTATTCCGTAATACCAGCTTTTCTTAAAGCCAATTTGTTATTTTTACAAAGATGCTACAGCACATTGACGACCAGGTATCTTCGTTACTTTAAATTAAAAAATTAAAATTAAAAGTGCTTTAAAACCCATAAAAACATAGGTACTTACAAAAAATTGTGTTTAGAAATAGAATTCACGAAAAAGTTCACAATCCACAGAGTTCAAATAAATAAACACAAATTAAACTGAACGTACCAAAAATATATTGTTAATAAGTTAAATAATAAGCAAATTGCAAAAAAACACCTTCAAAAACACACTTTTCATAGAGTCGAAAGAAACCAAAACACAGAGACAACGCAACATATCGTATTGTGCTGTAACGACCCGTGGCGAAATCAACTATCGCCCACATATAGCCGCACCGACAATTCAACCGTGTACACGTCACAAACGGTACCAAACGCGTGGGGGGTGGGCAACGCTGCGCTTATGGAGATGAGCGATCCTTTCTAGTTAACAATCCTTGACAGTTGTTATTGAGGATTCGAATCGAATGATCATTCGATTACTAGAATCAGTCGAATACCGATTATCGAGATCAGTCGAGTATGCATTCTAATCGAATGATCTCTCGGTTGCAATAATCGAATGATCGATTATTCGGCCATAATCGAAATACTTCGGTCTTCGATATTAAAATTCATAATCGCCCAACCCCAACCTGCCCCAACATCAGTTTTTGTTTTTGGCAGAGATGATGGTGATGGTGGGGATGGGATTGATGGGGTTTTAATATATTTATCTATGACTATGGTTTTTAATGGACGATAAATATCTGTGATATATATATCTGAAGCAGACTAAAAAAAATCCTAAAAATAATATACATGTTTTTTCTCAATTTCTGTCGTCTCATCTTTGTTTGTTTTTATTGCAGTCCACAGTCCACTTCCACTTCTATCAATCTACTTTGAAAAAGCGAAAACTTTGGACTTTGCTCGTTATAACTTAATTTTTACTTTATATTTTTATTTAATTCTTGTGTAGATGTTGTTTGTTTATAACCGGGTATCGAGAATAAACGCTCGAAAATAAATGTGATTATAAAGATAACCTGCACTTTACATACAGGTTAACTTTAAACATCTCTAATAAAAGTAAATACAAAACATGAACTTTTGGACTTTGATCTACACTGCAAATAATTAATTTTTATTTCACATAAACGAGTAGAACTTTTAGTTACGCTTTTATTTTAGTAGGTAGTGTTTCACAGTTTGCTGCAACCAAGATGACTTCGTTAGTTAAAGGAAAGTATACTTTCAACACTATTTGCCAGATTGCAATAATTAAAGCAGTGATAATTTCTACTTTAATTTATTCATGTTAAAATAATTACAAGTTTACCATTCCAACAGGAGTGGTGATTGTTGGTGCCAAACGTACACCTTTCGGAACATATGGAGGAAAACTAACCAAGACCTCCCTGTCTGATTTACAAGTTGTTGCCGCAAAGGCAGCTCTAACGGCTGCAAATGTGAAACCGGAGTCCGTAGATACTGTTATAGTGGGATGCGTTGCTACGGTAAGGTGTAATAGAGTAATAAGTGCCTTGGTAATGTTACTTTTATAAAAAAGATATATTGTGAAGATGAGTAATTTTTAAGTTAACTTATCTTTAAAAATATCACGTTGCTTGATCCAAACGAGATGGATTTAACAACAATCAGGGTAGGCGATACATGTCATTGTCATTTGTCGTAGGTTGTCAACCTATATTTATTTCTGATGCTTTTTGAAGTAATCTGTCATATAAATAGCTATATTAAATTTATTTTCTAGTCCCCAGAACCTGACGGAGGCCTGGTTCCAAGACATGTACTACTAAAATGTGGCATTCCAATTGAAAAACCTGCTTACATGGTAAACAGACTTTGTGGTTCTGGCTTCCAGTCAATCGTAAATGGAGTACAGGTGTGTAAATACATAGCGTTTATTACTTAGTTCTTGAAATTATTTTATATAAAATCAATTTCATTGAAACTGGTTGTTACAGGAAATCACCACGGGCGCAGCTAATATTGCATTAACAGGAGGCGTAGAGAACATGTCTGCCATGCCTCATACCGTAAGAAATATCAGATTTGGAGTTCCTTTAGGTGTGAGCCCTGTAATTGAAGACAGCCTGTGGGCTGGTCTTACTGACACGTATTGCAAGTTGCCAATGGCTCTAACTGCTGAAAAGTTGGGAGAGCAGTACAAAATCACGAGGGAAGAAGTAGATGACTTCTCTCTCAGGTCCCAGCAACTTTGGAAAGCAGGTAAAGTTGACATAAAGTGAGATGTTTTATATTTTTGGCCAGTTTTTTTTAACAACCCATAAGTTAAAATAAAGAAAAATCAAAATATTGCCGTGCAATCTTGTTTGTTGCAGATTTTAAAGGTCAAAGATAAAAGTACATTGCTTAATTAAGAGTCTTATCTAAAGAAGGCAATAAACAAATTAAATCTTCGGTATCAGATCATGTATTAATATAATTCTTATCTGTGTAAAATTTGCAGATAAAACTACAGTAACAATTAATAATGGCAATAAATTATTTAAGTATCTTTGGACCCCCTTCTTCGTATATGAAAATTATGTCAAAATGACTAACATACACTATAAATTATCAGTTGAATTTGGTTATGTACCCGAGCTTTGTCGTGTGACGTTATTCATTGAAACATAATTAATTTGTTTTCTTCTTCATGCAGCCCAAGATGCGGGAAGATTCAAAGAAGAAATTGCCCCAGTGCCTATAAAAGTAAAGAAGGAAATTCAAAATTTCGAGGTCGATGAGCATCCCAGACCACAAACAACCAAAGAGGGGTTAAAAAAGCTTCAGACTCTGTTTAAACCGAATGGATTGGTAACAGCGGGTTCTGCATCGGTGTGTAATTATCAACTATTTATTTATATCTTATAGAGTTAGATGTAGGGCTTACTCATATTGACACTTGATCAGTAGCTCAATTTTAAGCAAATCCTCCCTTATTCCATGAGGTTTGTGGGGAGTTCTTTATCAGAAAAAGTCTAATGGCTAATTTCTAAATCAAAAATATTTTAGGGCATATGCGATGGTGCTGGCGCCGTTATCTTGGCAAGTGAGGAGGCAGCTTCAAAGAACAACCTAAAACCGTTGGCCAGGATAGTAGGCTACTCTGTTGTAGGCGTGGACCCCTCCATCATGGGTATAGGTCCTGCACCTGCTATTAAAAATTTACTTAAAGTAACTGGGAAAACTTTGAACGACATCGACTTAGTCGAGGTAGGCGGTTTTTATATATCTCTTACTGTTATTTCTTTTTATTTATTTTTTTCATTGTAAAAATAATCTTTCTCAGATTAATGAAGCATTTGCTGCCCAGACGTTGGCTTGCGTTAAAGATTTAGGTTTGGATATCAATAAATTGAACGTCGATGGAGGAGCTATTGCTTTGGGGCATCCCCTTGGAGCTTCAGGTGCTAGAATTATAGGGCATCTAGTTCACGAACTGAGGTGAGCAACATTGTTCTCTTTGTAATGTCAGTAGGCACTTCTTTAAAATCATCTCACCCTTGTGTATATTTATTTTCTAGGAGACGGAAAGCTAAACTTGGTATTGGATCAGCCTGTATCGGTGGAGGTCAAGGAATTGCTATCATGGTGGAAGTTTTATAAGAAGAACAAATAAACATAAGACTTACATTTTTTAATTATACAAACATTTTATAATCTTTATATAATTAATAATTACGTTATTTTTATCAATTACATCCATCTTTATACTTATAAAATATATATTTAGTAATTTTTTGTAAGGAAATTATATATTTTCTTTGATTTATGTCTTTTTATTCGCAACGTAAACATTTAAATCGAGGAAAATACACACGAATTTATAATAAAAGAGATAAATAAGATGTATCACCTGTTTTGTTGCCAGAAAAAATTACATTCTAATAATCTTTTTACTGTATAAAAAAAAGTCTCGTACCCGCCACTGCTGCAAGGCAAAACATTTTTATGGACGATAGACTGTGTTCAGTCATATGCCGAATATTGCAAATTATTTATCTATATAGATTCTAGATGAAGTTTGTGATTCGTGATCGTTTCATGCCAACTCTACTTTAAAAATGTAAAATATATTAGAAGAAGAAGAAGAGCGTTTTTTTTAGATGCTTTGCTGCCTGTCATAGAATAGATTATTCTGTGGTGTTCCTGTTAAATTTTGACAATTCATTTCAGAGTCGGAATTCTTTAAATAAATACTCTATACTCTAAAATTAAACTTAGAAATGGTAAGTCCTATTTCTACAAACATTTTTAACTCTTAGTGTTTTACAGAATAAAAAATTCCGGTGCAAACATATTTGCATCTCAATTTATATTTATTTAGGTTATGTATCTTTAGTTGCAAAGTCATCATAATGATTTTTATAATTTTTGTTCTTGTAGGCTCGCCGTTATGATACCAGGACTACAATTTTCTCCCCAGAAGGTATAACAGTTTATCAATATAAACATTTAGTACTACGTTTAATTTTTTTTTAGGGAGGTTGTATCAAGTTGAATATGCAATGGAGGCAATCTCCCATGCTGGTACCTGTTTAGGAATTCTAGCTAATGATGGAATTTTATTAGCCGCTGAAAGACGTAACACTAACAAGTTGTTAGATGAAGTATTTACTTCTGAAAAAATCTATAAATTAAATGAGTAAGCACTATTCAGTTGAACAATTAAACTAAAATATAAGCTTTACAACCGTACTTAAAAACTGCAATTTTAGTATGCTGGGATGAGTTTTTTCAAAATTGAATATTTATTTTTTTAGGGATATGGTATGCAGCGTAGCAGGTATTACATCGGATGCGAACGTGTTGACCAATGAACTCCGCTTGATTGGCCAAAGATATTTGTTTCAGTATGGTGAATCCATCCCTTGTGAGCAATTAGTGTCTTGGTTGTGTGATGTTAAGCAGGCCTACACACAGTATGGAGGTATGCCAGTTGCATTAGTGATAAATAATAGAATGTAAAATAAATTAAATATTCTAGGTAAACGTCCCTTCGGTGTCTCTATTTTATACATGGGATGGGACAAACATTATGGGTACCAATTATACCAATCTGATCCAAGTGGAAATTACAGTGGGTGGAAATCTACATGTATAGGAAATAATAGTGCAGTGAGTAACCCATTTTTTACTATACTATTACCATTGGTGACTTATTTTAACGATTCTCTTAATACAATTTATTTTCTATTATAGGCTGCTATTTCCAATTTGAAGCAAGAATACAAGGAAGGTGAAACGACCTTACAAGATGCAAAGTCTCTAGCGATTAAAGTTCTTATTAAAACTTTGGATATGACGAAGTTAACATCAGAAAAAGGTAAAACTTGACTATTCTTAATTCTAAGGCGTTTGTGAAGCTGATAATTTCTAGAAAAGTTTTCGGATTCTTTTTCGAATTGAATATTTTGAATTCTTGACATTTCAACCGACTTGTCGTTTTTTTTACCTCAATTAAAACCACAAGAAGGTGGTCGAAACGTTAAGAATTTAAAAAGATAGTCCGAAGACTCTTCTACAAATTATCTATTATCATTATTATGTGTAATATTTTTCTATTTATTTTACAGTTGAAATGGCAACACTTACTCGTGTTAATAACAAAACGATCATTAACATTCTAAACAGTAAAGAAGTCGAGGCGTTGATTGCCGAATACGAAAAAAGTGAGGCCGTCATCGAGGCAACAAAGAAAGAACAGAAACAAGTAGCTTAATTTTTTTTATATAAGTATATGCTAATGTTTTATATTTCTAATTATCTGTCTTTAAGTAATAAAAGCATTTTAAATCATAATGGTATATTTTTAAGACAAGTTTTACTTTCTATCAAATAAAACATTCACTTCTACCTGCTTAAAACTAATGTAACCGAAGACAGCTATTCTAAAGAATGAACATTCTTAAAAGTAACTTCGAATTAAAATAGTACTTTGGTATTTGTCTATGTAGTGAAATATTTAGCGTTAACGCAGGACTGGAAATGCCCACATTTCTTTGTGGATTTGTTGGGGTTATTAAACTCCAAATTGTTGGAGGCTCACTGAGGCTCAAGGATTTTATACTAATTAAATCTGAGACCGACAGAATTTATGATGTATGACATCCTAGTAATAATATATAAAAGAATCTTTATAAGTGATGGTAAACCATATGATTGCAAAGTTAGGCAACCATATATACGCTCTTGTTTATAAATACAGAAAGAACAAAATGCGTGGTTGGTTGCTTATTTTTGATCAAGTTGTTACCACAAAACATATAGAATCGTTGTTACGATTACAATAATTTTAACAACTGACCGTGGATTACATACAGAGACTGTTAGGGGCAGTGGCGACAATGGGTTGTCAACATGTTGATTGGTAGTTGAATCATGTGGTATGTACCGCCATTAAGAAGCTAAAAATGCTGAAATTTTAAGCTGTCATATTATATTGTGTATACTTGCGCATCTTAATTACATGAGGTGTATTTATTATTTATTATTATTATCTTTAACAATTTATTGTGACTTATTAAACGTATAAATACTGTTTGTGATTAGTGTATTGTGACAAGAGCTATTTAGAGACTTATTTAATAGTTCTATATTGCATTATTCATAAGGTAAATGTTGGTTTAGTTTATTATTGGCTAGTGTGAAATTTAAATTTTTTTTGCTAGAACATTTTAACAATAAAATTTGCAACGTTACCTAGCCTCACACTTGCACACATATTTTTAGTACGTAAGTACATTTTTGCATAATACATGACTAATAATATTCCACATTTTCATTAACTTACAATAATAATTATGGTAGGTATCATAATTACGAGTGTTTTAATAGTCAACTAAAGAAAACCAAGCCCAAAATGCTTTTTGTTGGTTGGAATTCTAACCTCTAATTAGCGGTTGGAATTCTAACCTCTAATTAGCAGTAGTAGTTAAATAACCTACAATATTGAAATTTTAAGAATCTACTGTCTGAGAGAGTTTTTAAATGTTACAATGGATCCAAGCTAAAATTACAAAAATTAGAAGGAATATTAAAAATAAAATTGCAAAACTAAAAATTTAAAATTATGTTTGTCCTGATAAAATTAGCCTCATAATGGCGGGTGGACGTGACTTTGGCTGTTTTGTCGGCTCTTCGTTGTAAGATACCTACCACCCTGTTATATAAATATATTTCAATCTACGATTAAGTTATTGGGATAGGATTGCTGCTTTGTCTTATTCGAATAATTAAATATTTCTAAAAATAGCTCATCGTGATTGTTGGGCGCATGTCAAGAGATGTCACTGCTGTGAAACTTCCGATTCGACGCAGTGTGTTCGTCTGATCGACCACGGCCTGTTCTCCATCTTTTTTAGTGCTGGGGCGACTGGTTTGAAAAATGTCTCTGCTCTCCGTTCGTTTAGCTGCCTCTGTGGCAAGGAATTTGCCCAAAAATGTCACCCAGGTATTGTACAGTGATTTTATTCAGTTTATTTCGTAATTGTCGCTTTTAATGTTTAATTTCACATCATTTGATCCGGTGTTGGATTATTTGCCGACGACGATACTTGTGACATAATCATGTATAAAATTTACTAGATTTGATATTTTCCTATTTATACCGTGCATATTATTATTCTGTTTTGTATTATAGTCGGGTAATACTTTGTTTAACACTGAAAAAGTCTTATATAAAATTCTACCCATTATGTAACATTTAACCTTCTTGTCATTTACATGTTTTAAGTCTGTCCCTTAAAGTTTATTTAAACCTAAATGTTATTAACAAAACATTGGTAAACACTTCCAGGTATTTTAAAAGACAACCGAACTAAGACAGTTTTTATGTTTTAGGTTGCGGGGGCAGCTTTCCCAGCCGCTTCAGTTGCAGCTCGCAATTTCCACGTTTCCACACAAAATCGAGGTGCTGAGATTTCATCCATCTTGGAAGAACGTATTTTGGGATCTGCTCCGAAAGCTGACTTAGACGAAACTGGTCGTGTATTGAGCATTGGTGATGGTATTGCCCGTGTATATGGTTTGAAGAATATCCAAGCCGACGAGATGGTGGAGTTCTCATCCGGTCTTAAGGTAAAATTGTAACGCTATATATCTTAGGCTAAACAGCAACATATGTTTATAAATTCATAGTAAATTTTATCTTGCAGGGTATGGCTCTTAATTTGGAACCCGACAATGTTGGTGTTGTAGTATTTGGTAATGACAAACTTATTAAGGAAGGTGATATTGTGAAAAGAACTGGTGCTATCGTGGACGTTCCAGTTGGAGAACAAATTCTAGGCCGTGTTGTTGATGCGTTAGGTATGTGTAATGGTTTATAATACGCATTATTTTATTAGTTTTATTGGAAAAGTGACTTAATCTTACCGTTACTCTGTGTGCAGGTAACCCCATTGATGGCAAGGGCCCTCTTAACACTAAACTGCGTTTCCGTGTGGGTACTAAAGCCCCAGGTATCATTCCTCGTGTGTCTGTAAGGGAACCTATGCAGTCTGGTATTAAAGCCGTGGATTCCCTTGTACCCATTGGCCGTGGACAGCGTGAATTGATCATTGGAGATCGTCAAACTGGGTAATTATTGTAACGCATATGTTCTATTTTGTTGTGATTATGTTAACATCGCCTTTCAGTAAAACTGCTTTGGCTATTGACACCATTATCAACCAAAAGAGATTCAATGATGCCGACGACGAAAAGAAAAAGTTGTACTGTATCTACGTAGCTGTTGGTCAGAAGAGGTCCACCGTTGCCCAGATCTTGAAGCGTCTGACAGATACTGGTGCCATCAAATATACAATCATCGTATCTGCTACCGCTTCCGATGCCGCTCCCTTGCAGTATCTTGCTCCATACTCTGGTTGTGCCATGGGCGAATTCTTCAGGGATAATGGCAAACACGCCCTCATCATTTACGATGATTTGTCTAAACAGGCTGTTGCCTATCGTCAGGTTAGCATCGTCTTTTTACGTGAAAGACGCTCACTTAGAAACTCGTTGGTTTTTAGATGTCTTTGTTGCTTCGCCGTCCCCCAGGTCGTGAGGCCTACCCCGGAGATGTGTTCTACCTCCACTCCCGTTTGTTGGAACGTGCCGCCAAAATGTCCGAAGCTCACGGAGGCGGCTCCTTGACCGCCCTGCCAGTCATCGAAACCCAAGCTGGTGACGTATCTGCATACATTCCCACCAATGTAATTTCCATTACCGACGGACAGATCTTCTTGGAAACTGAATTGTTCTACAAGGGTATCCGTCCCGCCATCAATGTAGGTCTCTCTGTATCCAGAGTAGGGTCTGCTGCCCAAACCAAGGCCATGAAACAGGTAAAGGCATTTGCAGAACTAAATTGTGAAGCGTTTGACTTTTGGGTTCTAAAAATTTATTTAGAAAAACGATTTAGTTGAAATTGTGTCTCGCTTTATTCTTTATTGCCGCGGGATGAATTTACTGACTGATTTATCATAATAGGTAGCTGGTTCCATGAAACTGGAATTGGCCCAATACCGAGAAGTAGCTGCCTTTGCCCAGTTCGGTTCCGATCTTGATGCTGCCACCCAACAGTTGCTGAACCGTGGTGTGCGTTTGACTGAATTATTGAAACAAGGTCAATACGTGCCCATGGCTATTGAGGAACAAGTTGCTGTCATCTACTGCGGTGTAAGGGGATATCTAGACAAAGTTGATCCAGCCAAAATCACAGTCTTTGAAAAACAATTCTCTGAGCACATCAAGTAAGTTCTTGGTACACGTGATTTTTTT
The DNA here is from genome assembly GCA_963680705.1 of Rhagium mordax. NCBI lineage: Eukaryota > Metazoa > Arthropoda > Insecta > Coleoptera > Cerambycidae > Rhagium > Rhagium mordax. The sequence goes on from OY796657.1 coordinate 110,345,440, forward strand.
GTGCATTGGTCTGAAACTGTGTTTACTTTCATAGGGCGAGTCATCAAGGAATTCTAACAAGCATCGCCAAAGAAGGTCAAATTTCTAATGATACCGATGCCCAACTTAAGAAGGTAGTACAAGATTTTGTCGCTGGGTTCTCTGGTTAATTTATGATAACATTAAGTTGATAATTATTTTAAATAATTTTTAGTCGACAATGATTAGAAGTTTCTCGCTATATTATTAGCGCCTAATTATATGCTGGACATTATGTTGTCGACTAAGAATGATTTTTATAAAGCAATTTTTAGGCTAGGTCTGTATTTGTACTTCTGGTTATGTGGACTACATTAAAAAATATAACGAGCGAAATTTTTGTTGGATTATATACGTTACATCATTCTTTACTGATTCGAACTTGTACAGCATTTTTGTTTTTATTATTTTATTTGTAACAGTAAATAGAAATATATGTTACACCGTAAGTGAAGTGTTTTATTATATAAGTTTCTTAAATATGTCATAATTAATAAATCAGTACAGGCCATAGCGACTTTCATTTATTTGGAGTTTGAGATTGAATCAGATCTCCTGTTACAGGCAAGTTGAGCCCATGCCTTATGGCTCCGTTAAAAATGGGTCGGTGCCTGTTCGCACAATTTATTATCTGCTAAATCGCAATTAATTTGTAATACAATCATCAAAAGTCTGTAACTAAAAAAACTATTTTTTCAAATTCAAAAAAAAAATGCTACAAATTTTTAAAAATAATCTGGGTGCACACGTCATTTTTTCGGCTTTTTTTTCGCAAGTTTCAATCGAAATTTTTTTGTCTACAAAACTTTTTCATTTAGTCCTGATATTAACGCCTCAAGGTTTTGGCCCCATGCTCCCAATACTATAAGATTTCAAAATTTCACTAGCCGCTACTAGAAATATTTCAATGAATGCTTTGATATTAAAATCTAACAGAGAATATGAAGAAGTGCCTGTGCTAGCTCAAAAAAACATTACAAATATATTTGAAGAGATCCCTTTAATTATAAACACTTGACTTGTGTAAATACTTCTGGTATAAAACACCAATAAACAAATATTATTATTATTATAAACATTTGAACTAGTAAAGATAAATATTTAGGATATATTTGACTAAAAATATACACAGAGGAGTCTGTGTCTGTATTTTACGTGATACTCAGCATTTAAATTATCGAATGAATATAATCACATTTAAGCCTACGTAAAACGTGATAATCAGTATTTTCGTGAACACCTGCATTTTAAACGAAATAAAAATAAATTTCTGACAAGGGGCGTTTCCTATTACTTCACATTTCAAGTAAATCAATCTTATGTAGATCAATACGTATTTGACACGATTGATTTTTCTATTCGTGGGTGAGAAGTGTGTTTTGACGTAGAAAGTTTGAATTTTGGACGTCAACTATCATTTAAAACTCCCGCAAAAGGCGGTTAGAATTCGTTGCCTCCACACCAATCAAATGGAAGTAAAATAGTCGCACGCGTAGCAATTAGGAAACAACCGCGCAAAGTTGGAGTTGGTTGGTATCTCTTCCTCGTTTTTGTGCAAGTGAAATGTCCCTTTCGTGAAGCCCATGCTGTGGATGTGCATCTAGGATATAACCGGTTCTAAGTTGTTTAACTTTTAACTAAGAAGAAATCGTTTTCGACACTATCAAACCCTAAAGATATATTTAGTAAATCTATTTTTGAAGTCAATAACAATAAAATGTAAGTATGTCAGTTCCATTGCCCCTTTTATGTGGCCTTGAGTAAGTGAACTATACCGCAACACGTGCATTTTGCTTGATAATTTCGCGGCATTCAACGGCGTCTTTGTTCAGACATTTGCCTCCAGCAGTTCTTTGATTTACCAGTTTTTGCAGAATTTGACATGGACGACGACTGGGATGATGGTGCAACCACTGTTGCAGCTCCTGTGGTAATATCTAAATTGTTTTGCAATTTCAGCGGTTTTAAATTAATATTCTTTATTGTAACAGAATGCTGGAATTGCTTCCGAGGGCGGTCGCAAATTTACTGCTGGAAGAGGCTTCAAGGCCGTAGACGCAGGTGATGACTGGGAAAATCCTGGGGCAGCCACTGCGGAGGGTTCCGGTGAGGGATGGGGCGATGCACCTGATAACTACAATAATAATAGAGATAACAATCGCGGTGGAAGGGGTGGCCGTGGCGGAAGAGGACGCGGTGGAGGTAGGTTCTAGTTTTAGCAAATTTTGTTGCGGCTTCGTGTATCTGTGTAACAAACTTTGCATATTTAGCGTAATTTATGTTGCTAAGTCGATTTACTTATATTTAGGAAGGGGAGGCTTTAGGAGCGACGATAGAAATAACAGGAATAACGATAATGGCTACAGTGGTGGCGGAAGATCAAATGGTGGTGGATTTTCCGAGGACACATGGGGCGATTCGGGAGACAAATCTTCTGGAGGATGGGGCGGAGGAGACGATGATGGAGGATCAGGTGAGCGAGGTACGATAAAAATGTCTTTCTGAATAATTGTTACTGCAATGGACTGAAGGACCTTGGTCAATAGCCTATTGAATCAAATTTTTTCTTTTTGTTTGATTCAATAAAGTTCATTTATTATTATTTTATTATTATTGTTACTGATCTGGCTAATATTTAGGTCGTGGTCGTGGTAGAGGACGTGGCGGTGGCGGCCGTGGTAGAGGACGAGGTGGAAGAGACGGAGATGGCGGAAGGGATGGAGGAGACTTTGATGGCAAGCGAGATAGGGATGGGAGAGATAATGAAAACGGGGAGGAAGTTAAACGGGAGATTTATATTCCGCCAGAACGTTCTACCGACGAAGAACTTTTTACTAGTACGATCACGTCTGGCATCAACTTTGTTAAGCTGGACGATATTGAAGTAAACGTAAGTATATATCAAAAATAATATATTATGTAGACACTCATTCACTGATGAACAAATCTTCATAAAAGTAGTGAGTTTTTGATTTGATGTATCCATTTTTATTTGCGCCATATTGGTCTAAACCTGGAGGAAACGAGTTGATTTTACTAAAATAGTTTTGCACATAATAATAAGCTCTACATCTGGTGTAATTAACCTACCTTATATCTGTTACCGTTTCCAAGATATCCATGGTGGACACAATAAGTGGGACAACCTGTATAACTATTGTTGCTTCCCTTTTAGGTTAGTGGAGAGGAAGTACCCGCTCCTATAACTTCATTTGACGATTCAGGATTGAGGCCTCATTTGTTAGAAAACGTAAAAAAGTCAGGTTATACCAAACCAACGCCTATACAGAAGTATGCAATTCCCATAATAATGGGTGGAAGAGACCTGATGGGCTGTGCGCAGACCGGCTCCGGTAAAACGGTAATTTACGCAGAACTCGTTTGAAATAAAATCCACTAATGTTCATTTTGTTTAGGCTGCTTTCCTTCTACCAATGATCAACAAGTTGTTGGCCAGTCAAGAGCCTCCGGTTACCGAAGTTAACTCTTGTCAACCTAGGGTGGTTATTGTATCGCCGACAAGGGAATTGGCTATCCAGATTTTCGAGCAGGCGAAGAAGTTTGCTTACAATTCTATCGTTAAGACTGTAGTGGCTTATGGAGGCGTCTCCGTTAGTTATCAGAGGAACCACGTCTTGGTAAGTAAAAACCTGTTGGCAACCACCAGGGTTTATTTCGCCATTTCTTTTAGAGTGGTTGCCATATCTTAGTAGCGACGCCTGGCAGATTGAATGATTTTGTAAAACGTGGACACGTCTCATTTGCCTCCGTTCAGTTCTTCGTGCTAGATGAGGCTGATCGAATGCTGGACATGGGGTTCTTGCCCACGGTAGAACAAATGTTGGGGGACTCGACTATGATCGCCACTGTAAGTATACTTTTTACCCTACATTTTTGCCATTTCATCATTTTTATTGATCTCGCTGTCCTCTCTGGATTAGAACGTTGTAAGTATTTGTCGTAGAATGAAAAATGTGTTCAGTACCCTGTCGACAATCCTTTGTGAACTTAGTTTTTAATCATTAAAAATCAATTAAAAAGTAAAATATTAAATTTACCTTAAAAATATCGATAAGCAGACTCCAGTTTTGTATTACATATCTGATTCAATCCACATTTAGGGTGAACGCCAAACACTTATGTTTTCCGCAACGTTCCCTGAAGAAATCCAGCATCTGGCTGGTAAATTTTTGCACAATTACGTTTTTGTGACCGTTGGAATCGTGGGAAGCGCTTCCACAGACGTGGAACAGGTTTTCCACCAAGTTACCAAGTTCGATAAGAGGGAGAAGTTACTTAAAATGCTTCAAGAAGGTAAGATGACAATTCCGATTTAAAATTCCTAACCCAAGTACCTCCTCAATTGGTACTCATGTTAATTTTGAAATTTAGGGGGTGCTGATCGAACCGTGGTGTTCGTCGAGACCAAAAGGAACGCAGACTTCCTGGCTACGCTCCTTAGCGAAAATGATATAAAAACTACAAGTATTCATGGCGACCGCTTGCAGCGAGAGCGCGAGCAAGCATTATGGGACTTTAAAAAGGGGATTTGTAATATTTTGGTGGCTACTGGAGTGGCCGCAAGAGGACTGGACATTGAAGGCATCCAACATGTCATTAATTATGACTTACCAAATAGTATTGACGAGTACGTCCACAGGATTGGGCGTACCGGAAGAGTGGGTACGTATCTTTTTGTTTGGTAACAAATCGGGACGCAGTTTTACTTATTCTGATTTTGTGTAGGAAACCGAGGTAAAGCCTCGAGCTTTTTCGATCCCGCCCACGATTCCAACCTAGCAGGAAGCCTCTCAAAAATATTGACACAAGCTGGACAAACTGTACCAGACTGGCTGAGCAGCGGTGGTTTCGCTGCAGGCGGAGATGCCGATAGTTTTGGAGGCCGAGACATTCGAGGGGTATGTAATTAATAGTCTTCCTATCTCCGAAAGTTTCTTTTCTGTAATATGTTATTGTGATCACAACGTATAAGGATTCTGAATTGATTATTTTCTTTCAGAACGATTTCGGCAAGGCCCAGAACTTCAGTAAGCAGCCGGCTGAAGAAGCAAACGAGGAGTGGTAAAAATTTCCGAAAATCACCACTTCTTACCCGACTCGCGCTCATACTCATACAATCATTTAAAAATGCAGGTTAAAATGTAATAATTTCCGGATTTACGAAGGGCGCAAGCAAATTTTGATCAGAAGATGTTCCTTTTTTTGTAAATATAGTTATCATGTAAGTTAATATAGTTTTATTAAAAAGTAAAATTGTCAAATCCTTCGTGTATCCGTAACTAACCATGGCGGGTTTGATTTTTCTTACCTTACATTTAAATTAAGCACAAAAACAACAAAACGCAACATACCATTACCGTAACAGATCTGTTAAATAATATACAGCCCATATTTATATGTCGATCATATGTTGATTCTAGGAGGACAGTAGTTCACTCATTCTGGTGCCCTTGCCAGTATTTTAATCTGTGAACAGTTTAAAAAGTGGGGTAACAAAATGATATTATTATTGTAATAGAGAAATAAATCTTACGTTGCGCGCTATTTAGGTAGCTTTGTAGTTAGGCAACTCCAAATTTGTTAATAAATAATAATAACTGTTACTGCTGAGATCCGCTGTGTTTCTATTTTAAACTCCTGTAATAAGGTTACCTGTACTTATAAGTGATTGTTTTGTGTTTTGTTTAAATTTTAAGAAGCATGACGAAGTTTTGTTTAAGTTTTGATTTAATGTATAAGTAATGTTAAGTTGTTTAGATTGTTTATGTTGTAAAACTTATTTTTAGGCCATATAACTAATCTGTGATAATATAGAAACTGTTAGATCTGTAAGTTATATGGTTGTACTGAAAAAAAAAAACGTCATTCCTTTACAAATAAATAAATTTTTGTAATATTTGTTTTGTTTTTATTGAAAGATATGTAAATATTGGTGTGTTTAAAAATGGTTAAATAGAAATGCAGTAACTCGTGTTGACTTTTAAATACGGTCCTCTTTACACTATTAACACACCACCGTACCGCAGTTAGGGGAGGAGAAGTTAAAGTAATCGTTACGGATTAGATGTTCATATAAAAATTCAACAATTATTAAAATCTCTATTTAAAATTTAAATATAAAAAATAATTTACAAATTGTTAGTCTTCACAAGTTCAATTAAATTAAATATATCGTCTAGTGCTATAATAAGACACCCGAAGTACTAGGAGAATTAGTAGTATTTGCTGGAAAGTTACCCTGGGTCCACATTATGAGGTTGTGCTCGGGCATCTGGGATGCCTGAAAATGGTCACTAAGTAACATTTGTGAGAAATGAACGTGCCTTTGATATGCTTCATTTTCTCGTTGGGAATCGCCACAAATCCTATGGAGATCTGCAAAATAGGGACAATGAGAAACGCAATTATCATATTTAACTAAGAAAAAAAACGTTACTATATAGTGCAATCTTCTGTCTGAGAAAACCTACCTTTTAAAATTGCTGAGGCCCATAATTGCACATGAACATCAGGTATCTTACTAGCCAATTGCATTGCCGGAGTAACCATATTCATACTCTCCCTGCTATTTCCTAATGATAAGAAAATGTGTCCTAGGAGTACCAACGAACAAGACGTCAGTCGATTCAAATCCTCGGCATTCGCCATTTTCAAGGTTTCTCTGAGGTACCTCCTAAAAAAATAGTCGCTTAGAAATATCACAAAGTTTTGAAATTTAGGGGATCAGATATAACCATTAGTGACCATCTCTTGGCTAAACGATGATGAAGTTACCCCTGGCATAACCAGGAGTGCCCCCATCTTACTGGTTTTAAATAAAGCCCTCGACATAAAACTGAAATTAATTTTTCATCCTTAAAACTGACATTTATTTATTAATAATAATTATAGATTTGGATTCACATTGAATATTTTGATTCTAGACAAATTTCAGCTTTATACATATTAATTACAAAAAACATACTAACTTGGCTTCGTTATACCGGCCCTGGAAAAAGGCCTGCAGGCCTTGAACGTAATATGCGGCTGCTCTAAGGCTATGCGAGTGGGAAGGTAAACTTTCGGGATTGATCCTGTCGTGCAACGCTACAAAATCTGCCTCTCTCTTTCCTCGTAGGTAAACAATGGCCAGATTTAAATTGGCAAAGGTCCATAATTCTCTTTCTCGAGAAGTCTAGAAATTGGTAAGACAGAAAGAACATGATTCAAAAAATCAAATGTAATCAACGTGTTTAATTATTAATATGAATAGATATTATACCAACTAGTTATTTTCTGAGACAAACCACAAAATCTTTTTTAATCTTTATCTCTTTTTGTTTCTCAGAAAACAACTGTAGAGTTTATGTGATTAAAATATAAGCATCAACCTACACATACATTTAGCGCCGCTATAAATTGGGCCTCTGCCGCCTCCATGCAATTCATACTCATCGAGTACAACCCCAGTAACGTATGCAGCTGTGGTCCGTGGGTTTCTAACAAACGAGGGCACTGCTTACACAAAGCAGCAGCTGATGATATTTCTTGTAAAGCTTGAGTCTTATTTCCCATAACTAATCGACACATTATGATGTGTTCTAATAACATTAACTGGAATACTGATAAAATGGGCTTATTATCTACAACTGAAAAAAAAATGTAGCTTTAACATACAAAAAAATCAGCGGTACGTTGGTGAGAAACTATTTTGCAATATGCGTACCCAAACAGGAAAAAATTAAATTATTGTTAATTTCTGCATTTTGCAAAGTTTTAACTACAAATATAAAAGTAAAAATGTACACTCTTACTTTTCAACTTCTCTATCTGCATTAAAGCTTTATCCGTGTATTTTTGTGCCTTTTCCATATACCCAGCTTGCATGCTATGCATAACGGTAACTAGATACACTAACACGTACAAATGCTCCTTGGGCATCCACAAAAACATGTCTCCTGCACTGGGACCCATAAAAACTAAAATAAAACACTGGATCTAGCTAATCCCACGTAAAATAAAATATATATAATTACCATCATCTGTCGCCATTATGGTCTGGATACTCTGTTGAAGTTGCTTCAGACACGGTTTAACGCTTTTCACTTGTCCTGCCATGAGGTAATGGCATACCTGAAAAATTTTATTTAAACACCTAACGTCGCCACTTTATTTCCAAAAATCGTACTAACCTGTAAAACTAAAAAATAAACTTTAAGATACTCCTTCTGATAAACAGCGCCTGTCCAGGTCTCGATCAAGTGTCCGGCTTGATTCAAAACCGGCTGCACCTCTTGTAACTTTTTATCGATTAACAACAACTAAAAAAACAATTAATTCTTAAAAAAATATTGCACCAATATCACCTGATAACAACTCACCATACCCTTACTTAATAAAAATAATACTCGTGTGTAAGAAGCATTAGATATATGGGCATAATCTACCCCTACACCTAGCAAACTACTCGCCAACGTGTAGTCCTTTTCGGTGGCATGAATTTGCTAAAAAACAAGAGAATTTGTGTATGATCTACATATTATAACGAAGAGTATCTTACTGCCAACTGAAATATTAATCTACAGTGCCAATATACATTGTGTTGCGATAATTCGATTGCCTTCCGTAAAATAGGTTTTGACAAGGATATTTGTTCCTGTTGCTCGTACAATTCAGCCAAAACACTAGCAGCTTCGAATTTAACGTCGTCAAATGAGTTAATTACTTGGGAAAGCAGCCACTAAAAATAACCGACTATATATTATAAACGTAAACAATTAAGGTTATGATTCACTTACCGCTTGCTCTAAATGGTTTTTTGCCAGGTCGATATTCTTTGTATGACTTAAAAGGATATTCCCTAGCTGTAAATGTGTTCTAGCTTCGACTCTCTGTGGCGGCTTAAAGTTGAAAACTGCTTGTAAACATTGAATGCATAATTTTATCATCGGAGGACTGGAAGTACGAAAGTGTTCTGCCAAACCTAAAAGAGAAAGGTACCACGCGTCTTGCGAGGAAGCCATTCCCCGCCCCTATTTTTAAAGGAAAACTAACTATTTATCTAATTTTATGTACAAATTAAAATTCTTTGAAAAACATTTTTGTTTGTGTACGCTAAAAAGTGACAGAACCGCCACAGTTGCTCGCTAACTTCACTACACGTCATACCAACACAAGGAATTGTACATATCGCCTTGAAAGTTTATATTATTGTTAATTCTTTGCAAAGTGACTGTTCAATACGTATTAATGTATAACTTGCCTAAAAAATAAGCCACTGTAAGCTTCGATTCAAACTATTTTACAAATAGTAAATTTATTGTAATATAACTTTTATTTTTGTTAAGTTGGCAAGACGAACACCATCGACTGTCATCGTGACAAACTTAACGATTGTGTACATGGAAAGACACTTCGCAAGTAAACAAGCAGATCGTGCGCGTTCACAAACTAACATACATCGTTATTTCTTTATTTGTGATATTAGGCATGTTTTTGAAAAATACTGAGTAGTGTAGCATCTATGGAATTGCATTCAATCGAAATGATGAATCAGTCGTATGGTATCATCGATAAGTCGAGGGACAAGTACCCCTGTTGTATTGTGTGGACCCCAATTCCACTTTTGACTTGGTTGTTTCCTGTAATTGGCCATATGGGAATCGCGCTTTCTTCGGGAGTTATAAGGGATTTCGCGGGGCCCTATTTCGTATCGGAAGACAATATGGCATTTGGCAGACCGACAAAATACTGGCAACTACACCCTTCCTTAGCCCGAGGAGGAATCAGGTACCAAAAATTGTAATGATTATATAGGATTTTAGTTACTTTGGGGCTTTTTATTGTTATAGTGGATGGGACGTAGCCGTCACTGAGGCATCCGATATATACAAAGGTCGCATGCATAATTTATGTTGTGATAATTGTCATTCACATGTTGCGACTGCGCTTAACCTGATGCAGTACGACGATTCATCTAGTTGGAACATGGTAAAGTTAGCATTTCTAATGTTGCTTCATAGTAAATATGTTTCTTTTGCTGGATTCATTAAAACCTGGTTACCCTTTGCTGTCTTAATCGGAATTATTTTTGTCATTATATTCTTCACGAATTAAACTTAATATTGTGCCATATTATTTTTCTCTTTATTTATTAAATTGTTTTATTATGTAATAGTATTTTCATTAAAAATCTGTAACATCCCCTAGGTGGCTAGGAAAAATAAATACTTGAATGTATGACATATTATACGAGTTAAAGTAACAATATTGCTCTCCTGAACATAAAATGTAAGGTTTCATAATATAATAAACGCCAACTTAAATATATACAGAAAACAGTCTATTAAAATTACAAATTTAAATAGTTAGCTGGGTTAAAAAGATTTGTATCGAAAGCGCTCCAGGTTGCTCCATATATAGTTTAACCATCTTTTCGTGAACGATACTGCATAACGTACGAGCGTTATTGATCTGCAAACCAGTAAGAAACATCAGGAATTTTTTAATATCTACCGTTGAATATATAATCTGCGAATTTTCATCGTCTTCATCCTGATCAGTTATTGTAGGAATTTGACCCACTGGAAAATAACAAAAAAATTACTCAACTGGGTGTTTGTGGATTATGTATCGCCGCCTACTTACCAGCGAAGCTTTGGACGCTTAAATCAGAAAAATGTGCACTTAGTTTAACAATATCTGTTTTGATTCTTAATGTTAATCTTCCATGTTTGTTTGCGCTTACTATTAGGGAATGGCTCATGTTTCTCATTCTTTCGACGATATTTTTTAATGCCTTTATGTTTGGCATCTCGATTGACACCTGCAAACACTGCGGATAAATCAGTTGACTCTATTTTCAATCAAAATCAAAGCATTTCAAGAAATTTACCAAGACAGTACGAACAATGCATTCATTCTAATCAAAAGAGTCAATTAGGAGATGCCCTTACGTGAAAATCATTAAATCTAGGTTCCTCGTAATCAGACCAATGTTTCCTAGAAATAACCTCAACAGGAATATCGTGGACAACTTGTCGGTTCGTTAACTCCCCTGCAATCTGAAATAAAGGTACGGTTAATATTAAAAATCCTCGCAGGTAATTAAACTTTATCATTTAAGTAAGGTCGTTAGGTTTTAATTACTTACTAATTCCATTTCTAGTGTTAAACAAGGCGACTCCTTATTTGTTAACTTGATTTTAAAGGACTTTACGTTTTGTTTCAGTACCGATAAAGATCTCGCCAAGAGAACTAAAAGTGAATGAAAATTAATAATATAAATATTACTGGCATGCTGACAGCTGACATTATTGATAGGAACGACAAAGTCAAACCTGTTGAAAATTCTAAGTATATTTCATTGTACTGTTCATTAACCCCTACAACGTTGTATTCTTTAAAATAAAAATTGACAGGTAGTTCGCACCAAACCAACGGCCTCCTGGGACCTGCCTCTTCCTCGGATATTATAAAATAAACTTTCCTTGATGTTATCCTCATAACGCAGTCCTTCGAAAATTTGGACAGGCTTAATGCTATGTCTGCAAAAATTGTAATTTAATGTGTGCGTCTGAAAACGTATTAATTTTCTTACTCATGAAATCTCGCATCGCTGGAGTTTCTGTTATTAGTGCACGGAATTTCATGATTTAATTTAAAACTTAACTTGTGTTTGAAATTCAAAAACGTAAACATAACCACAAATATCAAATGTAAACCACAGAACATAGAACGTCTAAAAGCACAGAATATACCTCACAAAAGAATGTAAATAATAGTGCTTTTCAATTGTTATACTGGGTCGTAGTTACCATGTAGTTAGCAAGTTTGGGTTAAAATCTTTTACACTTTTACTGTATAACAATGACCCACTAGATCAGCGATCTATAAAAAAATTGCTGATTATGGCGGCACCTCCAGAAGACAACATTGTAAGAGATAGATAATAACTTATAAAAAATTGTTTGTTTCTACAAAATCAAGGACAAATTTTTATATCAGAGCTTCATAGAAATGTGACAAATAAAAATACGTCATGAACGGTTCAAATCATATTGATTTTAATTGTAATAAATATAATTTTGTTACAATAGAATTAAATTATCTTATCAAACATAAATATGTTATCTATGATAAAAAAGATAATATTTTTATCTCGCTTTGTTTAATTGTACTTATCTGTTTTGTTACTTACAAGTGAACAAGAAATGAATCTTACTGACATTTATACAAAATGAAAAGATCATTGTTGCTTTTATTTTTAACATTCTTTTCTAGAGGTAAGCGAAACTGTACAATTTTTTTTCAAAAAATTACTCAATTCTTATTTCAGTGTATGCTCAAGAAGTTACAGAGGATCCTGATGAAACTACTGTTATAACAACTACTAGCCTTCCTATATTGTACTTGAGTGACAGCACCCCTTCATTATCTTGGTCTCCAAAATCTACCGAGTCTGTCGTAATAGAAGCTGATGAAGGCTACCAAATCAGTGTTAATATTACGGACTGCAATATCGACGGTGAAAATGGGGAATATGCAACCATCACTACAAGTTGGTATTCATGCAGTTCAGTTTTATTCCAAAACGTTAGACTTTCACTTCGTAAAATCATTCACAACGAATGTCATATTGTGGTCATTTTAATATTGATTAAAGAATATACAGAGACGACAATAGAGCCAGGCTCGCCCAGCCGCCATTATGAGGCTAAATTTATCAGGACTAATATAACCTTAAATTTTTTGTTTTGCAAATTTATTTTTAATTTATAAGTCTCACGCGCACAAATAAGTAAATGATTATATTTTCACTTTTTTAGATCAATCTACTGACGGACTAATCTTCTCTTATGCCGTAAGCAGGCAGCCAGCTTACTTATACAATACTAGCACATTACTCGGTGAATTTGTTGGAACGAACGCTAGCAACTTTACCGCAGTGTTCACTAGATTTGGTAAGTATAGAATATTCATTAATTTTTGAGATGTAAACCGTACAATTTTTTTTAATCTACAGTTATTTTTGTATATAAAAAATAAAAATATAAACATTCTGATGAAACCATAAATATATAAATAAGACAGATAAAACATTGCTATAGAATGTTTGACTTGAGGCAACTTATCTGTGAATTCAGAGAAAGTGTGGTTATGTTTCTGTCAAAACTTCCCTCAACGACATAGGCGTAGGGCGTAGGCAATAATAAAATAATTTCAAGTATTTAAATAAAAATATATATATCACAACCTGTTCATAACGACAGTTTTTCCTTTCAGGTGAAGCACTGACAACTACCGTCACTGAAATACCAACAACGACAATCATTTTGCCATCGCCTTCCTACAATGATTCTGATACACTGGTAGTCTATCTTGCAGGAAGAGCGGCAAGTGAATATGTAGATGAGGTGTTCGATTCATTAGTAAATGCTATTACTAGGATGGCTGTGGAATATTGCGAAAATGAGAATTTCCCACTGGATGGACCTATAACGTACGTATATAGACTATACAGTGAATATTACAATTTGTTTTCTGTCATCTGTCGATTTTCACCAGATTTCGCTCCAAGGCCAAGGATATTATATTTGGAAGGATTAAAAAACAATGTATAGGGCTATCTTACTGTTCTCTTTTTATGTTTAGTAACAAAAAAACTAAAATATCGGATTATTCCTATACAAAAATAGGCAAAATCCTGAAAAAAAATCGTTTCAACACTTTTACAGTTAATCTTGCTTTCTCTTATTTGTCATAATGAATTGTTTTAGATCCAAAAATGTGCAGATTCGGAGATTAGCACCCTGCTCATTATCCTGGCCGAACTCTGAGACTTGCATCATCCTTACTTTTGCTGTGCCTGTTCAACTAGTAGCTGATTCCAATTCGTTATGGGGTGGATACCAAATGACAACACAGCATTTGCAAATTATGTGGGACAGATATTTCAGTTACCTTCCAGAGGGCGTAAGTATTTACGCCCAACCTGACATGAACCAGCTTAAATGGGGAATTGTTATTTCCACTGCAATTATTGCAATTTTTGTCATAATTCAATTCGTTATTAGACATTATGGTATTAAATTTTCTAAAATAGGGAGGTAAGAAATTAGAACACGCCTAACTAAGCCAGATTGGCACGTTCCTCTTTATTTATTTTAATTGCAGGAGAAGACCGAGTGATGCTGCCTCTATCATATCGGAGAGTGACAGAAATAGCCAAATATCTTTGCCACCGCATTATTTGCAAGAAACACCGCCACTTTTCGAAAACGCTTATCCTATGTACAACCCTGAGAAAAGCCCAACGTATGCCGAACCAACATATACCAAATCTTTTGAGTGTAAGTACCAAAAAGAAAATATATCAATAGTCATTTGTTTGATCTACAAAGACTTTATAGGGACAGAGACGACAATAGAGCCAAAGTCACGCCCACCCGCCATTATGAGGCTAAATTTGTCAGAACCAATACAACCTAAAATTTTTTGTTTTGCAATTTTCATTTAATTTTTGTAGTTTTAGTTTGGATCTATTCTAACATTTAAAAACTCATCTCTCAACAGTAACCTTATAAAGAGTCAATACTGTAGATTAATTAAAATAGACTGCTAATTATAGGTTAGAACTCTAACCAACAAAAAGCATTTTGGCTTAGCTTTCTTTAATTGACTATATTGAAACACTCGTATTATAATACTATAATGATGAATCTAGAATATTTTAGTTCTGTATTAAGCAAAAACGTATGTACTTCTTAAAAATATAAAAATATGTTTGCAAGTGTGAGATTAGGTAAAGTTGTAAACATCATTAAAATAATTTTAGCAAAAAAAAATTGAATTTCACACTAGCAAATAAATACAATGAATTTATTTTTAGATGCAGATTCGGATTACCAGGATATAAATACCGCCGGAATGAAAGTACAGCCCGATGACGATGATATTGAAGAATCTGGAGCGTAGTAATACGATTTTCGACTTTATGTTAGTTTTAGTTACACTTTAAATAAGATGCCTACTGTAAAAATAAGTGTTTGTTGGGTAATTTTGCATTAAAAATGTATTTATAATAATAGTTGTATTCATAGACAATAGACATTTAAACAAGAGGGACATAACATTGCTACAGTTCCTTAAAGAATGTTGGATGTGCAAAGATTCACTTGATGCACTCGTGAGTTATTTACTACATTACCACTCGTCAAATAATTTACTATTATATCCTCTCACTAGTCACTCTAATGACTTTTGGAATATTATCTCACTAGTCTGTAATACATCACATTCTATGCCTGCGCTGTTGGATAAATACGGTGACATATTATTATAAATATTTTTGCCCACTTAAATCCCTTTGTGACGCCGCTGCTTTTACGATTACGCCTGCGGATAAAAAATAGAAATCTCGTAATAAGTCGCTTATCTTCATAGGTAGGTATTATCTTCCTTAAACAAACAACGTAAAAAATATGTTTGCATTTTTTAACAAACAAACCTGTTTGGATGGAATGTAGAACGCATATTTTTTGTCCCAGGTGGGAAGGTGAAAATGAAATTTCGATGGCGGTACGTCTATTTGCCGGAAGAGGGCCAAACGCATTCCAACGGCCATTTAAAAATGATACAAATCAAATGACGTGTAGGGAGATGCGCCCTGTGAAATATCGTGTTTTGTTTACGTGAAACGCGTTATCTTTTGTTTTCGTTAACCTAAATTCAAAATGCACCCGAGCAGGCGGAGGAAAAAGCGCCCCAACTACGGCATAAGGACGGTGGAGGTTGTGAGAGGACCAAATGGATTTGGTTTTACGATATCCGGACAGCAGCCTTGTATTTTGTCGTGTATTGTGAGTAATTCGCCAGCTGATCAGGCTGGTTTACGTGCGGGTGATTTTCTAATATCTGTGAATGGTGCATCTGTATCGAAAATAACACACGACGCTGTCGTCGGGTTAATAGGAAATTGCGTGGGCCCCATAAAGATGACTATTGCTGAAAATTATTATTCTGACAGCAGTGACGAAGAGCTAGATTGTGGGAGGATGGTTAACAGCAGGAAACCCAAATATATGCACAAGCCTAGAGCACGTGTGCATAAGGGAGATTTGAGAAGGACGGCAGTAGAAACTAGCGAAAAGAACGTGATAAAGATGAGAGAATGCATTTCGAAACAGGTAACGAACGATGCTCGATTGAATGCAAATGTTTTTAACGAGGAGCCTGCCAACGATGTATTGAATATATCGAATCCGATGCCAATGGAGGATGAGGCTGGCCCAATTGAATACAAGGCATTAGTCGGATATCTAGGGACGATAGAAATGCCCAAACAGTTACTACCTAGTTCGAGGTTGCAAACGGTGTGTAGTTGCATACGTAAACTTAGACAGGAGAAGAGAACCCCCACAGCCGTCTTGATGACCATCTTGCCAACATGTTTAACCTTAAAAAACGCCTCCAACCATATTCTTGCCATATATCCAACCAACCGGGTGGTATATGTCGGATCGACCGCAGACAGAGAATCAAGGTATTTTGGCTTGGTAACAAGCGCAGTTTGTGACACCAGAAGCAACGAGAGCTTACAAAAACGTTATGGGCAAATCAATTGGCAGCAAGACGAGAAGAAATTTAACAATGTGGATAACGGCGTAGAAATTTCTAACAGTTGCCATGTGTTTGTAACTGACCCAAAAATTGTAGACCACAAAATTCACCAGAAAAAGGCAGAGAGTTTTAAGATAACTTGTACCACAGATGGGGTTACCGGCAACTGTTTGGAGTTCCCCCGAAACGCTTTGTATATTGTGAGCTTAGTACAGAACATGTATAAACTGCAAAACAGTGATGGCAACAGGAATAATGACAATTTGGGACCGTTGGTCGCCAATTCCCCCCAGCCGAGTGCTTCAAGTAATTCCGACTCAGGCATAGGCTTTCGGGATGATTGTGGAAATATAAGTGATCGTATTTTAGTTGTGGAGTTCCCAATGCATCGGCCTCTGCCTGTTCTGAACAACACGAATAGACCGTTGGGTATAGACGCCTCGAATATGCCTCTGGAGGGCTTAGATTTACCACTCAACAATGACCAACCTCAGTCTTTTGAATTAAACAATATACGATGTCAGAATAACTTGGTTCTGGACAGACAAAATAATTTGTCAAAAAGCGACAATAACGATAAAAATTCGGATATGAGACAGCTGAATAATTTGAATAACATCAGGGCCTGTGAGGGAGTTAACATTAAAAACCAGCTGGAGAAAAGTGAAAGCTCTTTGAAAAACGATTACTTACACAAACAAAATAACGATATGGAGCAGTACGCCGAATATGGCAGATTGACCTGCCGAGCTATGCCAGACGCCACCGTAAAGGTAACAAGAGGGCTGTCACCAACAAGCGTGGTAAGTTCCGACGATAACACTCGCAATGCTGACGTTGACACGGGGCACATTTACACGGAAAGGGCAGTAGACGTACCTGACAACAGTCCCAGTAAGAAATCTTACGAGTGTGTATCGCTTCATTCAGTGACAGACGAGTTGGATTTCAAAAGCTCCGTGGACAACGTATCCATGCACAGCTCAAAAAGTATAGAATTCGCCAACTTGCTAAACGTATTCAAAGCGCCCTTCGAGAGTAAAAAGGCCAAACGCCAACTTAAAATGGTGAGCAGCTGCGACAATTTGGACAAGTACAACGAGAACATCATGAATTACAAACTGAGCCCGAAAGTGTACGGTTTGTCGAAGCCGAATTACAGTTGCGAGGAGCTTAACAACTTTGACTCGGTGGAAAAGCATGGGTACGGAAGTTTGCAGGATTTGTACAGCTGGAACGAGCAAGGGCAAACTAGGAGGAACGTCGCTCAGAGCGAGCCCGACGTTCGGATCCCGAGGAATGTGGGCTGTAACATGGTGAGTCGTTTTGTATTATGCTTGTACTAAGTAGCTAGGTGTAAGTACACTAACGTTAGGTATGCTAGTGGGTAGATTAATTTAAAATCCTTATTATGGTAGACAAGCGTCGTTCGGGTACCAGAATCTATATCCTGTAGAGAGCATTGCGGGATAACGGAGCACAGTAATATACGCTGACGACTAAAATTAATTCACCACCCAAAATTTACTATGATTTTGATTTTGATTTTTTTTAAAACCGTTTGTCTGATTTTAATGTGAAGCTACAGTTGGGTCTGAACTGGAGTTTAATTTTGCCGCTGGCGATTCCCACAGGATGTTTTGAATTTTTGAAAAAAACATAGCGTTATTGTTAAGCCCTATAGTTAAAGAAAAAATAATTTTTACTAAAAATTGGCACGGCTATATATTCCTGAAGAGTTAACTTACAAAACAAAAAAAAAACGTATTAACATCAGACAAACGGTTTAAAAAGAAATCAAATTCAAAATCATGGTAAATTTTGGGTGGTGCGTTAATTTTGGTCGTCAGTGTAGTTTAAAAGTTGTATTTTTTATATGATTTTTTTTAAAAGCCTTTTAAAAAACATTGCAACGTGAAACGATTAAATTTGGACAGTAAAAATGGAAAAAATCCAAAAATAAATTATAAATTCTTAAAATTGTAGATATTTAACGTACCTTCTGCTGTGTTTCAAAAATCTAGCTTTAAAAATAAACCCATACATGCAAAATTTATATTTCGCTGCAAGTATTTGTGCCGAGTAGGCAGCACACTTTACAGCTATATGTGTCGGGTTGCCTACTTTAGAAATATAACCCCAACTTTCATTTTATCAGCATTATTTTATGACTGATGGTCGAGATGGTAGAGTACCTGCCTCTCACCCAAAAGTCCCGGGTTCGAATCCCGGTCGTGGCAATGGAAAATACTGTGAGAGGGATTTTTCCATTATACACGGATATTGGATGTGTGTCCCTTGTCTTTAAATGTGTAGCCCCCTCCCGCACAAGGCTCAGCCTTCTGGGATAAAGGGGGTCGTAATTACATGTGGTGTATTTATTTATTGTACAGGGTTATCCAACGAAAAGGCCCACCCTTATATTTTCTTTATTGTTCGAGTTAGGAAAAATGTTTCAAATAAAAGTTGTAGGGAATTAAATGAACTCATTTAAAACCCCTGCAAAGAATATACAGGGTGTTCCATAAAAGCGGGACAAACCTAACTTACATTTTTTACATTTTTCAAATCTGTGTTTTTTGTGATTTCATATATATATATATATATGTTGTATCTTATCTTTTACTGTTTTTTATTTATTGCAAATTTCGTGAACAATATTATTTATACTACCAGCATCTGCATGCGTATCAATCAGGTTAGCCATGGATGAAGGGTTTGCTTTTTGAATTTATTCAATTATTCTGTAAGACATAAGTGTCAAATTAATTGTTTTTCATCCATGGCTAACTGATTGGTATGCATGCAGATGCTGGTGGTATAAATAATATTGTTCACGAAATTTGCAATAAATAAAAAACAGTAAAAGATAAGATACAACATATATATATATATATTTGAAATCACAAAAAAACACAGATTTGAAAAATGTAAAATAATATAGGGTGTTCCATTTAAAAAAATGTAATTTAGGTTTGTCCCGCTTTTATGGAACACCCTGTATATTCCTTGCAGGAGTTTTAAACGAGTTCATTTGATTCACTACATCTTTTATTTGAGACATTTTTTCCTAACTCGAAAAATAAAGAAAATATAAGGGTGGGCCTTTTCGTTGGATAACCCTGTACATTTACTTTTACTACACGTGAATACTAATCGGGTAATGAGTTATTAATAATTACGTATTCATAGCGTGGCATTATCTTTGAGATTGGCACTAATATGGAATGGCATGCCAATGTCACCCGTACCCATGATCTAGAGTTTGTAGAATATTAATTGCCCAATGGAGAATGAACGATAGCAGTAATATTCCGCACAATGTTCTGCAGACCACAGTTTAAAGAATATACAGGGTGTCCGGAACCATGGATTCCTTGAGCAAAAATAATGGCCTTTCATAATTTTCATTTTATAAATTAAAACGTAGTATTCTTTTGCCAGGTGAATTAAAAAATGTTAAATATTATAGTTATATGTATTAAAGGTCATTTCGTGCATAAGTCGCGATTATACCCGCTGTAAGACGGAACTGGAAGTAGATAAATCGTTAGCAAAGCTGATTAAAAGTGGGCAAAATATTTGCGTCTGTTACGAAACAACAATGTGGTTTCAGAAAAATCGAGCGTATCGGCGAATTTATAACATCGAGTAAATAGATGGCCGCTGCACCATTTCGAAAGTATTTAAATAAAAAAAAAACGCTAGAACAAAGTTTTGGTGGTATTAGACAGACAAGTAAGAATTACCAGAGTTTTTTTCAAACACCGATATTTTGGAATTTGGCAAAATTTCGAATCGAGTGCGATTAGTGCGCAACCGGCCCTGCGCATTCTTAGAAACGTCCATCGATTAATCAGAACTGGCTGATGTCGTCGCGCCGTGCGGTGGTAGATCCTTCCGAATTGCCCATCCTGGTGAGACGCGCGTTGCGGTTTCCACGGTGCATCACACCAACCCCTAGCTGAGGGGTATGGCTAATGGCGGCAGATCACCTCGAGTTTTCTTCCCGAGCACCTCGAAGGGCGAAAGGTACTTAGAAAATATTGTCCAGCATGCTCCGCAGACACTGCGGAGGACCCACTGATAAGTTGAAAAAAAATAATAATTTGTTAAATCACTTTTGTTAAAAGTGTGTGTGTGTATGGCTGGTGCCTCAGGCTTGGAAAAAATCACAAGTGTAAAGAGGGTAAAATTGCGACAAAGGCAAGACGAGAAATGTTGCGCACCTATAATAGATGGCTGAAATCAATGCGGGTCAAAATACCAGTGTGTACGAGTGATTTTTTCTGCAGTCGATTTGTACTTGAAAAAAAAAAAATAATTATCCTCGTAATCCTAAACCCTCGCCTAAACCACGATAGTTTTTTGGCATGATTCTCAGAATATCATTATACAGGGTACGTCCGACTTCGATATTTTATTAAACGACAACTACGTGTCATCGCAACGGTGCCGGCATTATCAGGTAAAATATTTCGACCCAACTTGATTCCTGGTCCTGTTTTATACCAGCCCTGGGAGGTGTCCTTGTAGACCTCCCCAACGAGCCCTGCTTTCGAGAACACCCTGTACACGTCGGCAAACTGAGATGCTGCGGCTATGCGAATCGTGCGCTATAAATAATCTCGGTAGGTTGTCCAAGAATTTCACGTATTCCACGAATCCCAGCTCACACTCCGTAGTACATTATTGTAAAATACACGCCGGCCGGCCGTTCAGTAACGACTAACGGTATTTCATATTCTAAATATAGTAACGAGAAAAATTTTAAACATTCATATCTGTTTGATATAAAGTGCGTGGTGCATTTTAAACAGTTTTATCTACGTTTATTTGGTCGACTTGTTGGATGCCAAGCCAGAAGTAAACACGTTGCTGTACGTGGTGTACCAACAAGGCGGTTTTCACGTGAGTAAAATTTGTTCACAAATCACAGAACGAAATGTTTCTTGTATGTGCCTTGTTTAATTAAACTTCGTGAATCAGTCGAATATACAGGGTGTTAAGAAAAAGTAAGTCCAGCTGTTAATTACAGATTCTTTGGATGAAAATAATGCGTAGTTTTTCCTATACAGGGTGTTAGTTTAAATTTTGAAAATTATTTTTATTAATAACTCGGTTATTTTTTTAAATTTTTATCTGAAATTTTGCACAGACTTTTTTGCACAATCGATTTAAAAAAACCAATGATTACTACAAACAACAATAATAAAAATAATTAAATTCCTCGTTAAATTCCGAAACTAACATATTGAATATGAATCTGAATTTATTGGAATATCTCGTTAATAAAGTCCTAGATTAAAATTTTACAAGAGTAAGAAAAGTTAGAGAAATAAGTATTTAATCTAAAAATTAATATTTAGAGACCATAGGCGTACGCATGAAAAAAATGGGGAGGTTAATGGGTACGATAACCCCCTTTTCCACGTTTGTGCTTTGACTTTTTTTACCAAAATTACACAAAAAGTGCATCTGTGTAAGATAAAAGTCTGTGCAAAATTCAAAAATACTGAGTTATTAATAAAAATAATTTTTGAAAATTTAAACCGAACAAAATAAAAAATCATATCATAAAAGTCGCATTATTTTCGACCAAAGAATCAGCTTGACCTACTTTTTCTTAACACCCTGTATACCGGGTGTAAATGAAATTAGGCTCACCCCTATAACTTTCTTGTTTTTTCAGATATCATTTGGAAATTTGGGTAGTTGCAATAACAAGTAAATTTGAATTAATGCATGTTAATAAAATAATTCTAGCACTTCCGGTTTCACCGGAAATGACCGTAACATCTGTTTTTTAAAAGGAACACACTGTATATTTTTACATTTTTGGATTCAGGGATTTATTCTGCATACGATGGTATCAACTTCGAGGAAGAAACATAACCTTATAAAAATATACAGGGTGTTCCATTAAAAAAATAGATGTTACGGTCATTTCCGGTGAAACCGGAAGTGCTACAATTTTTTTATTAACATGCATTAATTCAAATTTACTTGATATTGCAACTACCAAAATTTCCAAATGATATCTGAAAAAAGCAAAAAAGTTATAGGGGTGAGCCTAATTTCATTTACACCCGGTATAATGCACAGGGTGCGAGACAGGGTGGCCCGTTCGACCTGGGCCTATCCCGAAACTGTAGGTGCCATGAAACAAACGCGAAAGTAAAGCCAGAAGAGAATTTAAAACTTATACAGGGTGGTCTTAAAATCGTCAGTTTGCAAACGTTGAAAGAAACCTTTTCAAAATGGTATTTCGGTTGCCTATACAATTACAAGAACTCTAAAGAGAAGGGATTGACTGGAACACTCGTAACACAATAGACAGAGCTGTCAAACTGTCAAACTGCGTGACCATAAGTAGACAACCAGATATACGTTTCGGCGTATGCAAAATCTTCTAATGTATATATGGTTGCCTAATTCTGCAACCACGTGGTTTTCGCCTTTATAAGAGTACCGCTGGTTATTCCCAGGGACATTTTGACGTTACCCGTCCAAAACTATTTTTAATTGTAAATCAAAAAGCCGATTAATCAAACCTAGTTGGAACATACGTAACGATTTACGGGAACCTGGCCGCGATCCCGTGAACCGATTTTAATCGTATTGACGATTGTATAATTTGCTAAAAGTTCCGCGAATTGTCCCCCCTAGTCATTGACTGGCGATTAACTCATTGAATCAGTTCCACTTCCACACGCGCGGTATTCGCTCAGTAATTTTATAGCACCAGGACTGGCGTGCCACGGCGAAGAGAAACTTTAACTTCTAGTCGTAGTCGGCTAACCGCTGCTTCAGCTGTTTTGCCCGCGAGGGTCTGAATAAGCAACAATCTCTGTGTGTGCTTGTGTCTGTTATTATAAACGCGGACCACTTGATTTAGTGCTGTTTTATTGAGGTGATTATTGTGTAAAGTGACCGAAATGGGGTGCAGTTAAATGTTTAAGTGCGATGCGACTGCATCGCGATAGTGTCAACTGGAGCATGTTGTGGTTGTGTTGAATTTTTTTTTAAGTTGTGTTGATTCTTTCAAGGACAAAGCATGGAAATATGCATGTAAGTTTATGTTTCAAACATTCCTGGCTTCTTTCATGTCATGAGCGGTTGGAATTGTTGAGATTCTTGGAAATTTATGTTAATTGATTTTAATTGGACACGGCGGCCCACATTATACAGTGAATCACTTGTAACTTGTAATGAACCATGCGGGGTTGACACGCACATCGTAATTTCCATTTCACTGCGCCTCTTAACATCAAATCTAAACAGAAAAATATGCCGTTATGATGTCAAGATAAATATATATTTGCAAAAAATTTTGAGTTTTCATTTTTATTTTTTTTAGCTTTGTTTGAAGAGATATCAAAAAACTGAAAGAACTTCTTCATTGCGACTTTTCCAGCTCTACATCATAGAGTTAAAATATTTTGAATAGAACGTTTCACCAGACCGGGGCCACCCTCAACTTTGTTTTTTCAAATACAGACCTGATATTGTTTTTCCCGAGGTTTTTCCTTAATTCGTTAGTATTTTTCATCCTGATTCCAACGATTTGTGACACTCGTAGATTTTAACAATATTTTCAGTTCCAAAACCTTATTTAAGTCTTTACGTAAATAAATCCATTCGTTACAGCCCTGTCTTTTTACTTAATTTAAGTTTTAGAACTGAAAATGCTGTTCAAAACAACAAGTGTCATATATCGTTGGAATGAGGATGATCCTAACGAGTTTAGGAAAAATAATGCCAGGTCCGTACTTGAAAAAACAAAGCTGAGGGTGGCCCCGGTCTGGCGAAACGTTCTATTCAAACAAAATATTTTAACTATATGTTGTAGAGCTGGAAAAGTCGCAATGAAGAACTTTCCCAGTTTTTGATATCTCTTCAAACAAAGCTAGAAAAAAACAAAAGTGAAATCTCAAAATTTTATATTTTTTTCAAATGTCTCTAAAGCTAAACAAGATATTCTCGATTTCATCACGGCATATTATTGGATATAAAATTGTGCAACTTCGCCCCCATTTAATTTATAATAATTATTATATTGCAAGACATATAGGCAACATTTATTAATATCATGTACGTACAGTTGCCTATTTCACGTGTTTTAGTAATTAATTAGTTTTTTATATTGTTCAGTGCAACATAATGGCTCCACTAGATAAAAATATAAGATAAGATATCTTTTGCTTCACATACAGAGTGGCCCATTTGAAAGCGGGCCACCCCTGTAAAGTGGCTATTTTTGGTCCGATTTTGATCAACTTTTTTTTAGATTGTTGCCCATGGAAAACTGCATTTTGTGGCTAATTGATAGATGTCTATCACAAAAATCAAGGCCTACTTTGCAATTTTTTTGGGTGGTCCGCTTTCAAATGGGTCACTCTGTATATAATAATTTTTAGTTTTCTTGGACGTAAATAGCAACAGTTTTCAACAAGTTCGACTTCTTTCAACCACTATTCGCTACTTGTCACTGTACTAGGCACTGTTCATTTTCTGTTCTGTTCAGTTCACTTTCCAATATGATTGTGCGTGTAAGCCGGAGACACTCTGTATAAGGAGGCGGAAAAAATGATGAACTAAAATTGTTGTTATTTTAAGTTGCTCCAATTAAAATTCATCTCTCATTCAGTGTTTTACTAATTGATGAGATAACCAGGCGAGACCTTGTAAACATTTTTTTTTTCGATAGTTTCAATGAATTCAGTGACTTGTGTATGTACCGCTTGGCATTAATTAGTCGTGAAATAATTTTAAATTGCCCGAACAGAAATAGAATCGGGCGAGTATTTCTCATTAATTAGTTAATCAGAGGGGACCTTGTGGGCTTTCAATGCTTGAAATAAACAAAATATAAACTAATTCGTTGGTCTTGCTGTGTGTGTGTGTGGATTTTTTTTGTTCGCAGCGACAAGGATATTTGCACACATGACAAACATCATCGCTTCCAAAAATAGTCATCTGGGCTGTTGCGCGAATTAAATAAAATAATTATCTTTATTGCCCATGGTCATTAACCTATTTTTAATTTTGTTAAATGCGCCTTAATTGTTTCTATGACGATGTTAAAAGACACCTTTATTAGTTGCGTTGCGGAAAATAAGATCAAAATAATGGGTGATACTTTAGTACGAAATATAATTACTATCGCGTGACTTGGTAGATCACAAAAGTGAAATCTCGAATTTATGCATATCCTGTAATAATTAATATTAACATTAATAGTAAACCACCTCATTTAATTTCACGCTGTTTTAGTTAGGCAATATTTAATTATGGGTGCGTTGAACTCTTCTCACTTAACATGAATTGGTGCTAGTGTGTGAAAGTCCTAATTTCCATAATGCGCCTATGTGCACAATGTTTATTGTTTATACCCACATCGACAAAAATTGTAAGGCTACTATAATAAAGATGCGGAAAAAAGCTCTTCGTAACCTCATTTTTGTGAGACAGGTACAACCTTAAACTATCAACTGCGCCATTTTTTCCAAGGTCTTCTCTGATTAATTAATTAATGAAAAATACTCGCAGCCGGAAGATTTTTCCCGATTTTTTGTCAAGTTACCAGTTCTCTCCTTATTGGCCCTCCGATTGAGAGTCTTTTGTTTACGAATAACCACAGCGTATTAAATTTATGCAATGTGACATATGACAAAATTCAAAAGTCTAGCCAAGAAAATCGATGAACCTAAAAGTGCGGTCGGTTGGGCTTAAATCAGGGCCTGTCGGTGGTCAACAACTTGGGACGTGGTTTCCGTGAAAATGTTATGTGGGGGTACTTAAATAATGAACATGGTTGAATACCTCGGGTAGTTCTAATAATTATAATAATAATAATAGTACCACGTGACGCCTCTCTCAATTTTTTTGTGAAAATCAAATTAAATATTTTCTTGCTTGACGTACGGTTTTTTGCGTTATATTTCCATCCACTTATATCAGTTGCCTGAATAAAATTACCGCCATATAAATAACTACATCCGTTTTTAACAATAATGCAAATCAAATGGCGGATGTGATAATTATTAATTAAAAAAGTGCATTAGATTACGTACGAATAATAATAATTAATAAGAATAATCATAATCAGCGTTGAACAATGGGCGTGTGTATGTTCCCTGAACGGAATGCTCCAGTTATTTTGCGTGCATGCTACCGATATGTCAAAATTGTACAGGGTGAGTCAACTGTGCGAAGAGGTCCAATATTTCCTTTATTGACGATAATACAAACATAATATTGGGATACAACGAGAAATACAACTAAATTATTTTTTACATAGATGGCCATGCATAAGACAATAATGGTTTAAAATTTGACAGATCAACAATTGTTATTTTAAACCATTATTGTTTTATGCATGGCCATCTACGTAAAAAATAATTTAGTTGTATCCGAAACTTTTAAGAATATTATTTATTTGAATAACTCAGTTATTTGAGGACGAAATATAAAACAATTATATATATTTATAAAGGGGATGAAAAGGGCTAAGTATCCAAATATCTAAAAATATAAATGGTGTTCCATTTAAAAAAATGCGAGAAAAAATGTGACTATGTGGCGCTCACTGTATAGATGATCTCCCTGTGCAGTAGTGTAGAAATACGAAATTGATTGGGATAACCCCAGTCGAGGTTTGCGAAGGATGTGTAGATGCTCCAAATTCAATTTACAATTCTAGTTAGTTCAAACATCAAAATAGTAGTAATTGAATAGAAAATGATGATCCTGACAATTGTGCGAAATTGTAATGACATCATCATTGTCTACAGTTTAATTATTTCCGTTATGAATAATGTTTTTTATAATACGTTTTTAACAAAGCTGCCGTTGTTTTGATTAGAATAAAGTACAGGGTGGCTCGGACAATTGGACCTATAGGTACTTTGTGTTAGAAACTATAGTGCCATGGAAAAAAGCTGTCTTTCAGCTTTTATACTTTTATACAGGACTATAAAATAAAGTCGTAAAATATGTATTAATGAAATTATAAGCGCTTAAAAGAAAAATTTGACAGCTCAAGGTCAACATTGAACAGTGAATAATTCCTATGTTAGGCAATATTTGAATTTGCAATTCGGCGCAGGCGATTGGCACATATTATTGCGTAGAACAGTTGGAAAAAAATGTAGAGTTTTTGTACAGGGTGATCATTTTAAGTGCCTCACTCGATTTTCCTGCTTTATTCCTCACCTAGGAAAAAAATTCAAAAACCATATTTGTGTACTTTTTTCCGAGGAATCCGATTCCTAAAAGATAAAAACAATTGAATGTCAAAGAAAAAAGTTACGGCCGAAAAACTGAAAGAGGAAAAAATATACACCCTGTATATTAATGCGGAAATGGATATGTGACATTTCACTGATTGTAAATGCGTATCATATACTTATTTTTCACTTCCGGTTTGACCGGAAATTGCTTTAATTTTTTTATTTTAGGTGATACACCCTATATATTGAACTCAGTTTAAAGAACATTTCTTTCTGAATTCAGCAATATATAACATATTATCATTATCTTTCATATTTAATAAGATATTGGGGTTTACATTTAAAATAACACAAATATATGTTATGAAATAAAATCATCCATGAAAACAAACAAAAGCATTTAAATTATTTTTAATTTATTTCAAAACTAAAGAATACAAGTTATTATGCTATATCTTCTTTTGTTTTTGAAATAAATAAATAATTTAAATGCTTTTTTTTGTTTTCATGGATGACTTTATTTCATAACATATATTTGTGTTATTTTATATTAAAACCCCAATATCTTATTAAACATGAAAGACAATGATGATATGTTATATATTGCTGAATTCAGAAAGAAAAGTTCTCTAAACTGAGCTCAATATACGGGGTGTATCATCTAAAATAAAAAAATTAAAGCAATTTCCGGTCAAACCGGAAGTGAAAAATAAGTATATGATACGCATTTACAATCAGTGAAATGTCACATATCCATTTCCGCATTAATATACAGGGTGTATATTTTTTTCTTTTTCAGTTTTTCGGCCATAACTTTTTTCTTTGACATTCAATTGTTTTTATCTTTTCGGAATCGGATTCCTCGGAAAAAAGTACACAAGTATGGTATTTTGAATTTTTTTCCTAGGTGAAGAATAAAGCAGGAAAATCGAGTGAGGCACTTAAAATAATCACTCTGCACAGGGTGGTCGCATTCGCAATGCTCTCAGTTTTGATAATTAAAAAATTCTCAGATCGCTCACCTTCTCCTGTCGGTTTTGCACTGAAGGTACAAAAACGCTACATTTGTATATTTGGTAGTATTCTATTCCATCCGCTTTATCAGGAGCATAATCTTGCAAAATAAGCGACATCCTCTTACTAATTCCACATAAAACCACTAGCTTTAGATTATAATGCAGCTAAATATTTTTATAGCACGCTTTGGTTTATAATGATAAATTAAAGTACAAGAATTAAGGAAATATCACAAAATGATAGAATTATGAAAGAGATTTGATTAAGACCCAAAAAATATCTCGACCTCGACAGTACAATCGGAACGGCACAAATTCTATTTTCGTTTTATCGCCACGAATGTGAAATTGAACAGGTCCCCGTTTCGTCTCCGTTCTAATAATTGTAACGTAATTTAATTAATCTCCGAATATTAATAACAGCACAAAACATAAACAAACATGTCAAATGTTGATAGGCCGGAGTCATTGCCCTTGGTGATTTTAAAGCTTACGAAGTTTTTTTCCTCGACCTCATTTTCTGTTCGGCCGGGGTTTTCGAAAAATTGGTGGCAGTGGCGTGCCGTTTTTGTCTAGTTTCCTAATTCGTTTGCGTACCATTGGCCCCATCTCGGGGACGATTGCTGAACCACCACACTTGGGAACCTGCTATGAGTGGGCATGCTACAGACTTCTGTAAAGTGGGTGTGGGTGTAAATTCATCATATTATTTATAGCAAAATTTTAAAAAATCTCTATAACATTTCTAAAAAATTTATCGCTGTCCTTCAAATGACCTTGTTGTTTATCCCATTCATTCAGCATTATTAAGTTTCAGGTTTCTGAAAAACGACATTTATCATTATCAGATGATGACCCAAGCGGATATAGTGCGGCTTTTATTCGAATTACAACATGCTTTATTGTAGAGAACAGAGTAACAACCGCATTACTATAGGCCGTGCTTTGATAACAAGTATGTATGTATTATTTTGGTAAATTTGCAAGAAAAAAAAAGACTCAAAATTATGTTCAAGTATAAATCTGTTTTAAAATAAAGAACACGTTTAAGTGTAAAATAAACAATAAAGATAAATTTAATTACTATAGTCGCTGTAGACAAATAAATCTCCATTGTTTATACATTGTTTATCCAACGCGATTTAATGATGCACATGAAAAAAAATTCCGTATAGTTTACAACCGGAGATTTTTTCGCAACTAATTATAGCTCTGCAGAAATAGATAATTAGTGGAGGCAAGTAAAATCTTCTTAATGTAAATTTTTGGAATATGCAAGTAAATATTTAATCATTATTTAATAAAATAAAAAAAAATAGTATATTGTTTTATGAAGAGTAACAGTGATCAGTAGGTGTGCCGGACGAACGAAATGAGTTCGGGAATTACAGATGAGTCACAACATTGCCTTCGAATAAAACATGTTATTTTTGCTTCAAACGTCGATTAGCAATAAAAAATATAGATAAAGAAATCTCGAATTTCAACACCAAAAACGCAATGGATATGTTTTATAATGTATAAAGTGCTATTTATAACATATTCAATGTAACGTATATGAAATATTTCGGTTTAACATTACAAATTATGTTTGAATAACATTTTTTTAACATTTAAGAAAAAATGTTAAAGATACATTTAAGAGAATGTATTACAATACATTTACCAGGTGTATCGTATGATGTTATAGAAATATTTTCTAGTGACATCGAGTTAATATTGTATAAACATTTATTAAGTATTTTACATTATAATATTTCTCAGAATGTTAGTTATCTTATCATAACAGAAATATTATATTTCATGAAAACATTAAAATTGTTACCTAGGTCTAACATTACATAATATGGTGGTTATATATGTTGCGCGGGGTATGTAAATCAAACAGATAAGTCTTAAATCAAAATTATTTATACTGTACCTACATCTGGTGAAGGAAGGCATAAAAATATTTGCGGTTGCCGAGTGAGTCACCTTTACGGCTAGTAAACTACTCTGGCCGAGAAATAAACCGACCGCAGAATAAAATTAAAAATTTTCATTATGAAATTAAATTAAAAAAATGTGTAAAAGTTATAAACGTGTGAATGTTGTTTTGTTTATTTTATGTAAGCATAACACGCATAAAGGTCATATTATGTTTACTTTGGAGAAATTATCACCTAAGTACTCTGTTTTTCATCTAAAAAACGTAATATATTCTTTACAGTTATGAATTATGTTAACGAGCTAAAATCAACGTTTCATATTGACCATCTTCAGACAATTGGAAAATACAACGTTGGCCACGTATTTCGCCCTGCAACATCTGGCCTGTCACCTGGGTGGATCGTGTAAACCGTCACGTGAACCAGAAACGAAAACAGAAAACAAATATCAAACATGGTCCTGGCAGCGAACGTGCGTGCATTTACAAAAGCGCGCTGACGCACGCCCCCCGCCGCATGGTCTTATGGGGAGTAATTAAACGACAACCAGTATGGATTTTATATCGCATTAAATCTGAACATCTAAAAATATTCGATCATGCCATCCACCGACACTTCACGTGATTGCAGCACGTAAAAATAATATATGTAATAATAAGTTTATTTATTTACTGTTTGATTGAGATAAGGTGGGGTGCTGTGGATGTAGTAAATTAAATAAATACCTATATTATTGGTACTCGTGATTCTGGGTATCCATCGCCGGGGCAGGGTATTGATTACATTACAAAGAAACTGGAATTATAATTTATGGTTTTGGTAGGTGCACCAATTCCTAAAATTTTGAAGTAGAAGCAGATGAAGCTGGCTCAGCTTCCAAAAATTTTGATCCCTTCCGCTTCAACGACTTGCAATTTTAGGTTTAATTTTTTTATCGAATTTTGTCTATCGTCTAAAGCCTCCCCACTTCTCTTACTTTTTGAATGAATTAAGTTGAAGAAGAAGAAGAATCAACCAAATTGAGGTTGAATAGACTCGTAGAAGAATAAAATAGGGACAAGTTGATTGGGATTATCAAAGACTGTGCCTAAAATGGCAACCTTGTGCCTCCTGGCAATGGAAGAATCGACTTGAAAACTCCTGACCCTGTGATTCCCCAAAACAAATTTTGTAGCTTCTTTCGCCGCCCGTTCAACATTAGACCTTATCCCCTGTCTCCTTCCAAAAAGAAAATTATGAATGATCACATTGAGGAAATGCTTAAAGGCCGGAAATGCTTAAAGCAGGTGTCATAGAACCTAGTACAGTTCTTTTATTCCCTACAATATTGGTGATAGCTAATTTTAGGGTACGATTTCTCTCTCGGTGTACTGATATATGACCCAAATGAGCGGTTAATCTTCGATTTATTTATTGTTTATAAGACCTTCAAACGTTTATTTTTTTTTATCGAGAGCAGACGCGGATTACTGTGGTTACCGGCGGCGTTTGTTCTCGATCTACTATTTCATATTCAGGGGACTTTACCGCATAATATTATTAACGACGAGGCGTAAATCCAACATTATATAATAATTCGATAACTAGTTTATCGTCTTGTGTCAATAGAACTACTTTTGATTGCACCTGCGTGTGAATGACAACAATTACAAAGTTTCCTTGAAATAATTTCGTTTATAAGAGAATCGCCAGAGATCGTTTCTCATCTATTGTTTTTTTGGACGAGGTGGCTGACCCTGTACTCCGAGGAAGTCAATTGGGTGTTATTTCAGAAAATTATCGGCCGCACAAAGAGACGTCAATCGTTATTTAGTAAACAATTTAACAATACACGTTGCCGGGGATTTGCGTTAACACCGGTAAACATATGAAATTGTTAATTTATTTATCTACATTATTTGATCACGTGACGCGCACACTAAGTACTAGGATGAATAACAAGCTATTTTCGAATTTCTACACTAATTATTATACAAATCAGCTCCAAAAATAAAAGCGCATTACCTTAAAAATAGATCGGCGATATTTATGCAAATTTACCACTAAGGATAAATTATTGATAATTAACAGAAATATTGTACAATGTACGCATAATATGTAATACCTAATAAGTTGTATTTTCTATGTATGTATGATTCTAGACCGTGCGGATTTTAAGATTTTTAAAATTTTGCGGATTTTAAGATTTTTATAATATTGCAGATTTTAACTCCTCTTTGATCTGCAGCTTAAACAGCTGAATCGATCTGGATAAAACTTGGTGCAAAAATAGTTTGGCTTCAAAGAGAAGATGAAAGGAATTTGGATCAAATCGGGTAACCTTTAAGACCATTTGGCAAAGATTGAAATGACAGAAACATTTTTTTCCAAAGCAACACTCCATTGCTTTTAATTTTCATGAAGTACTGCTATTTCTTTATTTAAAAGTATTAAAATCTGGTGGTTTTCAATTGCGCGGATTTTAAGATTTTCGGAATATTGCGGATTTTAAATTCTCTTTGACCTGCAGCTGAAACGGCTGAGCTGATCTGGATAAAACAAGTGCAAAACTAATATATTTTAGGTCTATTTGGATAACATTTTGTCAAGGATTCATTTTCTTTCCAAAGTAGCCCTTTTTTTATTTTATTTTAAGAAAGTGGTGCTAATTCCCAATCTAAAAGTACTAAAATCTCTTGGTCCTAAACAGTGCGGATTTTATTATTTTCGAAATATTGCGGATTTTAACTTCTCTTTGATCTGCAGTTTAAACGGCTGAATAGATATGGATAATCCTTGATGCAAAAATAGTTTGGGCGTAATATAGTAGCTGCAAATATTTGGGGTCAAGTTGGATACCCTTTAATGCCTTTTGACAAGGATTGAAATGAAAGAAAAATCATTTTCCATTTTTTTCCAAAGCAACAACCCTTTTTTTATTTTATTCTTACGAAATGGTGCTAATTCCCTATCTAAAAGTACTAAAATATTATGATCCTAAACTGTGCGGATTTTAAGGTTTTCGAAATATTGCGGATTTTAACTTTTCTATGATCTGCAGTTTAAACGGATGAATAGATATGGATAATCCTTGATGCAAAAATAGTTTGATCGTAATATAGTAACTGCAAATACTTAAGGTCAAGTTGGATACCCTTTAATGCCCTTTGATAAGGATTGAAATGAAAGAAAAATCATTTTCCATTTTTTCCAAAGCAACATTTCATTTTTTTATTTTATTCTTACGAAGTGGTGCTAATTCCCTATCTAAAAGTACTAAAATTTTATGATCCTAAACTGTGCGGATTTTAAGGTTTTCGAAATTATGCGGATTTTAACTTTTCTATGATCTGCAGTTTAAACGGCTGAATAGATATGGATAATCCTTGATGCAAAAATAGTTTGGGCGTAATATAGTAGCTGCAAATACTTAAGGTCAAGTTGGATAACCTTTAATGCCTTTTGACAAGGATTGAAATGAAAGAAAAATCATTTTCCATTTTTTTCCAAAGCAACAACCCTTTTTTAATTTTATTCTTACGAAGTGGTGCTAATTCCCTATCTAAAAGTACTAACATTTTATGATCCTAAACTGTGCGGATTTTAAGGTTTTCGAAATTATGCGGATTTTAACTTTTCTATGATCTGCAGTTTAAACGGCTGAATAGATATGGATAATCCTTGATGCAAAAATAGTTTGGGCGTAATATAGTAGCTGCAAATATTTGGGGTCAAGTTGGATACCCTTTAATGCCTTTTGACAAGGATTGAAATGAAAGAAAAATCATTTTCCATTTTTTTCCAAAGCAACAACCCTTTTTTTATTTTATTCTTACGAAATGGTGCTAATTCCCTATCTAAAAGTACTAAAATATTATGATCCTAAACTGTGCGGATTTTAAGGTTTTCGAAATATTGCGGATTTTAACTTTTCTATGATCTGCAGTTTAAACGGATGAATAGATATGGATAATCCTCGATGCAAAAATAGTTTGATCGTAATATAGTAACTGCAAATACTTAAGGTCAAGTTGGATACCCTTTAATGCCCTTTGATAAGGATTGAAATGAAAGAAAAATCATTTTCCATTTTTTCCAAAGCAACATTTCATTTTTTTATTTTATTCTTACGAAGTGGTGCTAATTCCCTATCTAAAAGTACTAAAATTTTATGATCCTAAACTGTGCGGATTTTAAGGTTTTCGAAATTATGCGGATTTTAACTTTTCTATGATCTGCAGTTTAAACGGCTGAATAGATATGGATAATCCTTGATGCAAAAATAGTTTGGGCGTAATATAGTAGCTGCAAATACTTAAGGTCAAGTTGGATAACCTTTAATGCCTTTTGACAAGGATTGAAATGAAAGAAAAATCATTTTCCATTTTTTTCCAAAGCAACAACCCTTTTTTAATTTTATTCTTACGAAGTGGTGCTAATTCCCTATCTAAAAGTACTAACATTTTATGATCCTAAACTGTGCGGATTTTAAGGTTTTCGAAATTATGCGGATTTTAACTTTTCTATGATCTGCAGTTTAAACGGCTGAATAGATATGGATAATCCTTGATGCAAAAATAGTTTGGGCGTAATATAGTAGCTGCAAATATTCAGGGTCAAGTTGGATAACCTTTAATGCCTTTTGACAAGGATTGAAATGAAAGAAAAATCATTTTCCATTTTTTTCCAAAGCAACAACCCTTTTTTTATTTTATTCTTACGAAATGGTGCTAATTCCCTATCTAAAAGTACTAAAATTATATGATCCTAAACTGTGCGGATTTTAAGGTTTTCGAAATTATGCGGATTTTAACTTTTCTATGATCTGCAGTTTAAACGGCTGAATAGATATGGATAATCCTTGATGCAAAAATAGTTTGGGCGTAATATAGTAGCTGCAAATATTCAGGGTCAAGTTGGATAACCTTTAATGCCTTTTGACAAGGATTGAAATGAAAGAAAAATCATTTTCCATTTTTTTCCAAAGCAACAACCCTTTTTTTATTTTATTCTTACGAAGTGGTGCTAATTCCCTATCTAAAAGTACTAAAATTATATGATCCTAAACTGTGCGGATTTTAAGGTTTTCGAAATTATGCGGATTTTAACTTTTCTATGATCTGCAGTTTAAACGGCTGAATAGATATGGATAATCCTTGATGCAAAAATAGTTTGGGCGTAATATAGTAGCTGCAAATACTTAAGGTCAAGTTGGATAACCTTTAATGCCTTTTGACAAGGATTGAAATGAAAGAAAAATCATTTTCCATTTTTTTCCAAAGCAACAACCCTTTTTTAATTTTATTCTTACGAAGTGGTGCTAATTCCCTATCTAAAAGTACTAACATTTTATGATCCTAAACTGTGCGGATTTTAAGGTTTTCGAAATATTGCGGATTTTAACTTTTCTTTGATCTGCAGTTTAAACGGCTGAATAGATATGGATAATCCTTGATGCAAAAATAGTTTGGGCGTAATATAGTAGCTGCAAATACTTAAGGTCAAGTTGGATAACCTTTAATGCCTTTTGAAGGATTGAAATAAAAGAAAAGTCATTTTCCATTTTATCCAAAGCAACACTCCTTTTTTATTTTGTGTTGAGGAAGTGGTGCTAATTCCCAACCTAAAAGTACTAAAATCTGATGGTCCTAAACTGTGCGGATTTTAAGATTTTCAAAATATTGCGGATTTTAACTTGTCTTTGACCTGAAATAGTAGGCCTTTGACAAAGATTGAAATAAAAGAAAAATCATTTTCAATTTAATTGTTAAGAAGTGCTGTTAATTCTTTGTCAAAAACTACTCAAATCTTATGGTGTTAAAACTGTGCGGATTTTAAGATTTTTGAAAAAATAGCAGATTTTAACTCTTTAGTGGGCAGCTTAAACGGGGAACGGATTTTAAGAATATTTGATGTCGAAGATAGGTTGGGCATCAAATAGTAGCTGAAAATCGGGTAATCGTGAGGTCCTTCTATTATGGCTCTCTCTATTATTAATTCAAGGCTAGTTTTCCATTTCGTTCTCCAAATATGTCTGCAACTCTAGGATTATTTTGCGTTTTATTGATCCTTCGATATATGCTCGTGTTTTAAGTTGCTTTAATAAATCATTTTTATATATCGTCTATTAAGTATAAAACCTATAATAAATTGATTGATTAATATGTGTTTTTAAGCGTCTGCTGCTCACATTAATAAAACCATCCGGCATCAGAATTTCCACTGTGGTAAACATGTCAAGCATTTAAAACTTTTACGTTTCAAAATTTATTGACAGGAAAATTTTTCTTCGAAATTTAGTCAACATCTTCCGAATTACGTTAATACATGGGATTTTCCTTAAATCAACGAAGAGACGAAAAATGAGGTATCCGCAAGCACTTCTTTTTCTTAATTTCGCAATCAAAGTAGTGATCTAAAAATAAATTCAATTAAGTACATCGCCAT
The DNA here is from genome assembly GCA_963680705.1 of Rhagium mordax. Taxonomy (NCBI): domain Eukaryota; kingdom Metazoa; phylum Arthropoda; class Insecta; order Coleoptera; family Cerambycidae; genus Rhagium; species Rhagium mordax. The sequence goes on from OY796657.1 coordinate 110,382,682, forward strand.
AGTTTACAATGGAGGCGGGTGCGTGTTTGCGTTTGTAATTGCCTGGAAAGGGGCAGGTGTTAATTGTTTTGGATGTGTTAACCTGCTTGGCCCAATTGGGAAATCGTGGGGAAATGTGACTGGCGTTTTAGTTTATGCTTATGCTCTGTTAACATGTAATTCAACTAATTATTACACCCAATGCGGCAACGCTGCTTTCTGTAACCAGCAGTCCCAAAAATTTTCGTCGGATATTTTTTGGACACTTCATAGGAAAATACTTCGGTAAAAACTGGTAAATTTCTGCTTTTGTTCCTTTACACCGGTGATGCCATTTACACATGTTGATAAGTGAAGTATACAGGATGTGGATTTTATACGTTCCTTCCTGCTTTTGTTTTTCAAGTTCCAAAAATTTACGTCGACTTCTATATTTATCTAGTGGGTAATAAGAAAACGTATTTTCCATGGGAATATTCTGAATACTCGTCATTTCATTGTTATCCTCTTTTTGTTGCTTTGTGGATATGCACGTATCACGTAATTGTATTCTAGCGAGTTGAGACATGCCAATCTTTGTCACTGCGATTGTGAGATTTATTCATTATTAAGCCGTTAATAATACAGTGACAACTACTGACACAATGCAGTTCCCATAGTATCAGGAACGATACGGAGACTTGCCTGTGTTGCAAACTAGGCGAGGACAATAAACAATACCCGTTAAGTTCTTTGTGTTTTGTTATTATTATGTAGAATAAAGGAAGTTCCGCGGTTTTCACGCTAATAACGGATTCCCGGAATGTGTTAAAGTTACTGCAAGGTTTTTCTTAATTGGAACAGTTCTAACTGTATAATATTTACATGAAGGAAAACGTAGTTTTTTGAAATCCTGCAATCCTGCAAACCCAATTTTGACGCTGATTATAGGATCATGAATTCAACCTTATTCCTCTCGTTATACACGTGGTCTACTTTATTTGATCTTACATTCATTATTGTCGCTTAATGACGGTATAAAAAAATATTTGACGAGATATGAAGGAAAATCGTATACCGTATATTATTAATTTCGAAATTTGCATTTTCGATCAAGTTATACTTAATTATATTTTAAAAACGTGTTAGTTAACATGCCTAAGTTTTTATTTATATTTTTTTATTTTATACAAATTCAGTGGTATTAAAGCTATATTTATTTGCACTGACACTAAAGCTTTTGAAGTAAGTAGCCTCTGTAAATTTAAAAATCAAACAATTTATTTTTTTCATCGTAAAGGCAAATCAATTGAAGGCACTTCGAAAGAGTTGAATCATTTTGCAAAATCGCCACTGACTTTCCTGGCCTTTATACAAATTCGGTGAAATTAAAGCAATTTTTGTTTGCACTGACACTAAACTCGCCCTTTTGGAGTAGCCTCTGTAAATTTAAAAATCAAACAATTTATTTTTCTCATGGTAAAGGCAAGTCAATTGAAGGCACTTCGAAAGAGTTGAATCATTTTCCAAAATCGCCACTGAATTTCCTGGCCTTTATACAAATTCAGTGAAATTAAAGCAATTTTTGTTTGCACTGACACTAAACTCACCCTTTTGAAGTAGCCTCTGTAAATTTAAAAATCAAACAATTTATTTTTCTCATGGTAAAGGCAAATCAATTGAAGGCACTTCGAAAGAGTTGAATCATTTTCCAAAATCGCCACTGAATTTCCTTGCCTTTGTACAAATTCAGTGAAATTAAAGCAATTTTTGTTTGCACTGACACTAAACTCACCCTTTTGAAGCAGCCTCTGTAAATTTAAAAATCAAACAATTTATTTTTCTCATGGTAAAGGCAAGTCAATTGAAGGCACTTCGAAAGAGTTGAATCATTTTCCAAAATCCACTACTTTATACAAATTCAGTGAAATTAAAGCAATTTTTGTTTGCACTGACACTAAAGCCTTTGAAGTAGCCTCTGTAAACTTAAAAATCAAACAATTTATTTTTCTCATGGTAAAGGCAAATCAAGTCAGATTGAGGGTACTTTCGAAACAGTTGATTCATTTTCCAAAATCGCCACTGAATTTCCTGGCCTTGGCTTGTTTCACACGCCGCGCCGGTATGATTAGGTGTTGTTTACCGTGACTCAAGGCTCTAAATATAAAATTACAGGCGCATTTTCGGTGTGTGCGGAGAAATTTCCTAACCACCTGTCGTTGCAACCTGACCAAAGGGCGCGGCCCTTCCACCTGACTCGGCGGCGTTTAACCGTTTTCGCTCGCCCGGCAGGGCATCGAATCTTACGTAACGCCAAAGCGGAGTGGAGCCATTTCGGGCACGGCTCAGTCACAACACAATTCAATAAGCACATCCGCTACATTCGTAACAAGCATTTCAATTAATTTGTTTAATGAAACACGGTGTAGTGACCAGACCGGAGGACAATCGCGCTACGCCACCAGTTCGTTTGCATGAATGAAAATGCTCGGACCATTACCGATTTTATTTAGGTGAGTAGTCCAAGTGCTATTTTTTGTCTCGTTAATCCATTGTTTACGTCGGTAAGTGGGTGGTTTGCGATTATAAAGTCGGGTCGGTATGTGTAAGCAAACGCCGAAATTAGACGTGTTTTAGCTCCTAGAGTCAACGCGGCCCGCCGTTTGTTCGGTAACTACATTTAATTTTGGTCACAGGTAAATAAAGTTTTTTTTAATTATATCGTTGAATCTCGTAGAGCCGGTATTTATAACTGTATTATTTTTAGTGTAAGTCGTTGTAATACGTATAAATACTTTTCAAATGTATGGGAGCGTTACGTTTGATACCTTCGTCCGGAAACTAGTATTTTTGAAACGTCTTGTACGATTCCTGAACTGTGTGTTGTTGCCAAACTGCACGATTCTTCTTCTTTCGCGCTATTTTTTGTTAACGCACACCTGCTGCATGTGAAAACTAGGTCAGTAGTAAAGTAGCAGTAAAGTTCAGTGACCCTGAAACGCAAACAGCTGGCAAGAAGTGATATAATAGGGAAGGGAAAGGTCCTATAATCGAATTCTGTTTTTAAAATCTTTTTCATTTTGTTATAATAATTGTGAAAGTTAAAACTGCGTATTTATATCGTGGAAAATTCGTATTTAAAATAAATATCTGTAGGTGCTGTTGTTTTTTTGGCATTTTTTATTGCATTTATACGCATATTAATTTAATCCGTCCAAGTTATGCCCATTCATTAATAAAATTATACTGTCGGGATTTGCGGCCATAAAAATTCATATCGAGTTGGTTTATGAATGAAGGACGACGAAATGTACGCATAAAACGTAGCGTACTAGGAAAACGGTAATTGCGTACCGGGAAATCGGCATTTGAAAGGACTGGCGTGTCGTTACGATAGTCGCCATGGCTACCAAAAGCTCACACCATATGGAAAAAATATACTACAACAACAAGGTACAGAAAATATGGCCAAGACGTCCACTAACCTGTTTTTGTAGCTAGCAAATGCCTCGACTAGATTTTGATAAACATACACCGGCGCGGCGTTATGTACATGGTAGTTTATCGATCCCATCCCTAAATATATTTGCGTCTCAGCAGTGCTTAACAATTTAGTTATCTCTGACGCATATATCTTACGTCCAAATTTTTAAAACCTCATAAAACTTAATAAAGAGCAAACATGCATACCACTTTTGCCAGTATATATTGGTGGAAATATAATTATACCGAGTTTTTAAACAAACTTTACCGCCCCCATCGCTCACGTAATTTCAACTCATTAATGTTTTTCTACGGCTGTACACTGTACAGGGTAGTTCGTGAGAATTAAGAGAGAAATCAAAAATAGTCGATTGGGTTTAAATCGTGAATTCTGCTGATCGAAGGGAATCTGCAAAACGAGTTGGTTGTGTACTTGGATCTATACTCGGGCCAAAAAGAGTAGTCAGTAGAGCCAGGGGCGTACGGATTTACGAATTTCATAAATTCCATAATTCGAACAAATGAAAGCGGATTGTGTTAATTATGCATGAATATGAGTTACCATGTCTTAAATTTTAAATAATATGCTTACATCTGGCAACATTATCTCCACGAATTAGGTATAGCAACGCAGTTGAACAATGCACATCCTTTGCGTTGCAGCATATGTGACGCCACTGAATGCGCTATCTAAGCCCTCTCGACGACCTTTCCAATAGCCGAACAAATTATTGGGTATAAGGGCGGCACGTTCAAGCATTTACTGTATTTGGTTGACTATACCAATTAAACATAATGACCTAGTTGTGGTTTTCATCTCTGGTAGGCGGAGAAAACTGGATATATTTCTCTGAATTATATGGGATTATATGGTAAAACGAGCTGCCGCTTCTGTATTCCATAACAGCTAAATCCTTTGAAGAATTGCCGGTGAGTTTTTGCTCTACTGACTACTCTTTTTGGCCCGAGTATAGCTAGGCAGTTAGAAACATAGAAACGTCGCCTTAAAACAACTTTTGTTGACGCATTCCAAGCACGTTTAATTAAACAAATCACAATCGGCTACGATAAGTGAACAAATATATACAAATCAGACAAAGTGTTTTGATAAAGAAAAAGTCCCGTCATCGATTACTCGGTTTATTAAAAAAGATGTTATAACCAAAAACGGTTTCATTTGATAACTGCTAGATTTCTAGGAAGCTAATCTATTAGACAATATTTATCCATTATTGTACAGGGTCATTCCTCATATATTGACACCCCACCTACGGCAGTTATTTGATGACTTTGATGTGAATATAAAAGATATATGCTTTACTCTATATGTTTAGAATTCGTTCATCGGAAAAAACAAATGAACATCGGAAATGTAATATTTCTGCATAACCCTTATTTTTTTTAATGAAACACTCTGTATATAGATCTACACGTGTTTAAAGAGCACATTTTTCTGATTCCAAAAATACAGGGTGGTTCGAATTTAAGTCGGGAAACTTCGCCAGCGGATACTACGCCTAAAAATAATAACTTTTTGTCATATAAAAATATATCGAAAAACGAATGGATTTTAAGATACAAGGTGTTGAAGTTGGCGGAAGAAAATTTTTTTTTTTTCAATATCTCAACGAATAAAGATTTTTTATTAAAATTTGACAAACAGGTATAATTAAGGCAAGCACACCGACTAAAATAAATTCTGTCCAAAATATTACACTGGGTGATTATTTTTTCCTGAACGATTACCCCTTAAACCACAAGAACTTTTTGTTTGTACGCCACTGGTCAAATTTGATTGAAAAATTTTATTCTACGTTCCTTTTAGAGAAAAAATGTATTTTTGGCTTTTTTTCGAAATTCTTATGGTTTTTGATAAAATTGACATTTTCTACAACCCATACACGACGGGACGAAGCAATAATTTTTTTTATCTCATGAAAAAAGTATGGGGACCGACTAAAGTGAACCTCGCGAGTCCGAATTTTTTTTTCGCCAACTTCAACACCTTGTATATTGAAATCCATTCGTTTTTCCGACTTGAAATCGGATCACCCTGTATCGTTTGCCTATGTTTGGATAAGCGTAACTATTAACGATCAATACCCACTCCCAAATATTTCCGATCTTCTAGACCAACTTGGTAAATGCCAATACTTTACTACTTTAGACTCGACTTTGGATTTGACACCAGGCTTCCACCAAATCGAAATAAACCCTGAACACATTCAACATTCAAGAAACTGCTTTCACAGTTGAGAATGGTCATTTCGAATTTGTGCGTATGCCTTTCGGTTTGAAAGACCTACTTTTCAAAGAGTGATGGACGATATTCTGTTCGGAATTCAAAACAAAAGATGTCTATCTACATGGACGATATCATAATATATTCTCCTACCATCCATGACCGTATTTCGCGCTGGTACTGCTCTTAGTGGAAAAATTTGCCGATATTCTGCTCTCGCTGCGGATGCATTATTATTTTTATCCAATAAACGAAGAATATCACACTTTTCACTTTTCATCATCCCTGTAAGGCATTTTTTTGCCTTTGACAACAATATTCACAAACGTCAATGAATTCACTTGTTTTTAAAATCTAGATGATAATTCATGGCTACTACGCTTTATTTTTTAATATTGTTTTTTAAAATTTTAGGGTCCAATAGCTCAAAAACAGTTTATCCAAACATAGGCAAACTATATATTTTTGGAATCGGAGAAATGTGCTCTTTAAACAAGTGGATCCAGATACAGGGTGTTTCATTTATAAAAGAGAGGGTTACATTTCCGAGGTTCTTTTGTTTTTTCTGATAACGAATTCTAAAAATATAGAGTAAAACATAAATCTGCTGTGTTTGCAATTTTTTAATAACTCATCAAATAACTGCTGCAAGTGGGGTGCCAATATGTGAGGAATGACCCTGTATGGTACGTTTTATTTTGATTTAAAAAATTTGTGTGTAGTGCACGAGGCGAGCGAGTGCTAGGCCGGTAAAGAGTTGCAGTTTTGTACGCAAAAAAAAATCTGTCGATTCGCCAGCTCCAAAAACCGTGATTAATATTTTATTCAAATAAACGATCTAAAAATAATACACAAATCTGCTTACTTTACCGACCAATATAATGTAGTTTCTAGCTATTAGTTTTACTTTTAACAAATCATAATCTTTATTGTTTATACAAAGGCGTAAATTTGTTTATAGATTAGATTAGCACCGCGCTCGGCGTTGTAGTTGCGAGCTTTTTTCCAGTGTGCCCACGGACTCGCATCACACGACTTCGTATTGTAGTTTGTGGCAGTGCAGTTTGTTTTTTTCTTGTGGTTCATCCTCTCAACAAAACAGTATTCATGACTAAGATTACAGAAGTGCCGGTTATGGATACGCTATCGAAAGTTTACAACAACATAGTTTATCACGTGCTGTATCAAAGTGTGGGGTAAGAATTTTTCGTCCTGGATTTTCTGTGTGTGTGCTTTCGATAAAGTTGCTCTCGCCTTGAACGTTCGAACTTCCAGCAGATCAATATTTGTTCACCTTTCTATTTGCGGATTCGGTGCCGAGATGGCACGCCGGTTTTTTTAAGGAGGGTGACGCCTAGCTTTGAGGAATTTAGATAAGTTCGATGCGATTTTTACTATTTGAATAAATATTGGGTAACAAGTCCTGGTGGAAATTCAATTTTTTTTTTACGTGTAACTACTGTAACTGCGTATTTTTTCGTGTTAAATACAACAGTTTTCTGGCTCCTGTCATACAATTCGTGTAAATCGGAACGTAGGAAATATCAGGCAATTTTTTAGTACAATTTCGTTAAAATAAACATGTCTAGCTCTTATCAAAGACCGCATAACGTCATCTTGGATAGTAAGAAATCTGGAGGTGGTGTTTGGTTTTTGTGGGGCTAGCTTGTGTAAATATACACAAAAGGTGAGTCACACCAGAGTGTAAGCCTGGAAAACTGAAACTGCAAATGTGTTGATCTCGGTGTTGATTTTAGTCTTCCAGTGTTTATAAGTAACAGATAATTTGAAAAACTGCACGGCCGCGTTTATTCTCGGAAGTGTATAATCACTGAGATGAGAACATCACCAGTTCCGGTAAGGTCATTGGAAATTAGTTCTTAAAAATCTGTTCATCTGTCTCTTGATCGTGAAAGTCCAACACTTTATTATCGATAATAAAAACAAACATTTTATTTACAAGTTATAGGAGACTAAAATGGCTACATTTTAAAATCAGTTCGAATTATACGGGGTGGTTCATGAAAGCGGGGCGCTATAGATGTCAATTTTTTTTAAATAGAACACCTTATATATTTTTTAAAATTTGAATTCTCCATGAAATTCTCGATATTTCTATATCAGGTTATCATAGTCTAAAACTAATAGTTCTCTAGATATTTAAGAAAATTAAGAAAAAAATGAATTCCAGCATTTCCAGTATATTTCAAACTAATTTTAAAATATAGCCATTTTGGTCTCCTACAACTTCCTTATAAAACTTATGTTTGTATTATCGACAATAAAGAAAATATTGGACTTTTTCGCACCGTTGGCTCACCCTGTATATTAACACCCCACTTTGGTGAGTTACTAAAAAAATTTTAAAGACAATATGTTTTACTCTATAGTCATTTTCGGAAAAAACAAATGAACATCGAAAATAGAATATTTCTGCATAACCTTCATTTTTTTAAATGAAATGAAACACCCTGTATACGGGTCCACGTTAACGAGCATATTTATCTGATTCCAAATATACATTAGGCATAAAAACCACCAGTTAGTGGTATGCGTGATATAACTGACGTTTTATTTATTAATCTAAAGAAACCGTCGACATTTTAAAATCTCCTTTGTTGCTTTGTTTTAGATAATTAAATCTGCGAAAATATACACACGGATCCATTCATTAATTTAAACAATCCGTCCCCCGGGTAAAGTCTGTGTCATATCTATACAGCACATAAAAAGAGCCGGCTTGTTCGAAGTTTTTATGGGCATCAAACAAGCCGCCGGTTTTTTATGTGTCTTACAAATCTGAAGTCGACCATACGCAGCTATTTCTCGATTGTAGTCGCAAAATCGTATTTTTATACCGGGTGCCACAGGATACTGGCTCACCCCTATATTTCCTTTATTTTTTAACTTATCCATTTGAAATTTGGGGGGGCATAAACTACCGTTTAGTCCGTTTAAAATGTATTTTTGCACATAACAAACACTATGGTACCACTTCCGGTTTATCCGGAAATTACCTCAACTTTCGATTTTCAAATGGAACACCCTGTATATTTTTTCATATTTGGATGCAGGGCAAAATTCTGCATACACCATGTAAGTTTCGCGAATTTTTGGGCCGATGTTAAATTTTTTCTAGCATTTTAAGAAATCCGTCAAGAGTGCTTTGGAATTCCAAAATTGGTTATACGGTAGGTAAACTTCAAAGGAAAAATATAATTTTTCTTTTCGTTTCACTAACAACTGTGCGAAGCCTCCAAAGTTGAACATATCTCTTTTTTATCGAAAACTTTTTTTTTCAAATGGGAAGGTGGTGGGCCATAGTGTTTGAAAAATTATAATTTTCTTTCTGATTTCATTGATATCTATTTCATATCTGTGCTATTTATTTTCAATTTTATTTCATTCGTTTAAAAGTATAGAAGCCACTTTCAAAATAACTTTTATTGAACCTTAACATAGTTACCTTTGCACTACGAATTGACACATTATAAAACAAAAGAATGATGACATTTATAAACAGTTTATTGTTAGCAAAAATTATATCCTTTAAAGTTTACCTATCGTATAACGAATTTTGGAATTCCAAAGCACTCTAGCACTCTTAAAATGCTTGAAAAAATTTAACATCGGCTCAAAAATTCGCGAAACTTATATGGTGTATGCAGAATGATGCCTTGCATCCAAATATGTAAAAATATATAGGGTGTTCCATTTGAAAATCGAAAGTTGAGGTAATTTACGGATAAGCCGGAAGTGGTACCATAGTGTTTGTAATGTGCAGAAATACATTTTAAAAAATTCCATCTTTAACACCCTGTAGATCTTAAACGAAGCAGAATTCGACCATAGTTTATAGGACAAAATGTCTTTATTTTACGCTGAACTAGCTCCTGGTAAAGTCCTGCTATTATAAACTGGACCACCCTGTATATACAATTTTTGTTTTTATTATCGATAATAAAGGAAGTGTTGGACTTTATCTCACCGTTGACTCACCCTGTATAATTGAACGATCTGTAATGTTGTTATTATTAATTAATTAGTTATAAATAGTTGCATAACTTTTCAGAGAAAGGCGAGTAAATATTGTTCCTATAATTTTTATCTATAAATTATATTTTTATTAGACAGGGATGCATATACATATTGACTTTTACGGAGGATAATTATTGCTGAAATGATAAGATAGAGAGACTCGGATAGAGACTAATTCTTGTTGGAAATTTTCGGATCTTTTCATCGGTGCGTATTTTAATAATTAAAAGGCTTTCAAAATGCTTTTATAAGCGGTCAAAAACGCATGAGCTAAAAACCATAAAAACTATAATTATTTTTATAATAAGGAATTAAAGGGTATTTGAATATTTTTTAAAAAAGGGAAATGCAATTTTTTGCGAAAATCAATAACTTTTGAAATAATTGAAATAAAAGAAGATAGTAAAATTTTGCGCAATGAAAACCCTAACACCGCTTTTCTATTTACAATTTTCATTAACAAATAATTAATAACACGACAAGGCTCTCGATAAGGTTTACAGCTACATATTTTATTCTACCATAGCATAAGGATTTTTAATTTAAGCACAATATACAATGCGTCTCACAAGTTGGTTTTTATGTACAATCGCGGCCATATAAAGGTTTCCAACAAACGATTTGTGACAATCTGTGAAACGCCTTGTATACGAGTAGTCTAACTTGATAGTCTAATTGGGGTTGCATGTGGTGTAGAGATGGAAGCAACATGGGTACGGGGCTGGTGGTGGCTCTGAGACCTCCGTTCAAGCGCTTCAACAGCTTTCAAAGGGGGGGCTCGCAGCGATTGCCGAGAAGACCTGCCTCGCTCCTGGCACCGCCTGACATTGTCTCACAGGTATTTTTTTCTCAATTTTTGCTTTAGTAGTTGTAGATTAACGTAGATACTAATATAATCATTTTTTTGTCGAACATGTGCGGATGAAAAATGCCCAGCTGTGCGGTTTTTCCCCCAAGAGAAGGTGGTGGCCGGTGAATTTTTTACGCTTTGTCTTTTTTACTATCAAATTTTTAAATATTTAGATGACTCGACTTGGCGGCTATGTCGTTCTATGACCTGTATATTCGTTACACACGCTATACATATATACCTTCCTAATCTTGCAAGATATTTGTCATGTATCTTATCAACAAATATTGTTATCTTGTTTTTATTATAAAAAAAAAATTGCAGCACGCACAGGTGCGGTGATGTGGTGAAGTAGTTATTAGAAAATTGTTACGGCGAGCAAGATGGAAGTCATGAAAAAATGTTTGGTCAAGTTCAATGCGGTAGGTGTTCGATAACTGATAAGAGGTGGGGAAAGTGTGGTGTTTTTTTTTTTAGTAATTAGAGCGTACGTCGTCTGTCCCTCAGACTTTGGCACAGATTGCGCTTTGTTTTTGTTGTTTGGCCTACTTGAGGATTGCAGTTTTTTCTGTTTTCTGTTCCAAGCACAACGTTTCGGCAGCGGCTGCGACATGTGGTGAAAAAAGTACTTGTTTGGGCCACTTTTGTGGCTGGGGGTGGGGGAGTTACATTGTGATTCCTCTAACGTCCTCACCCCAATTTTTTGGTTTGTCTTTGGAAACAAAATAAAAATATTTAACGTAACTTATAGTATTTTTTCCAAGGATTTCGAAAATTTCAACAAAAAAACAATTGAAAGTCAAAAAAAAAGTGAGAAAAAACATAGCAGTGTTTCTTTTTAAATGGAATTCCCTGTATATGTTTACAACTTTGAAAAAAGGTTTAAATTCTCTTTTCAGAAATGTAACTTAACATATATTTACCTTTATATTTAGTAAAATACTAATAATTATTATTATTATTATTATTATTTAATTATTATCAGTATTTTACTAAATATGAAAAAATATATGTTGTGTTACATTTTTGGAAAGAGATTTTAAACCTTTTTTCAAAATTGTAAAAATATACAGGGGATTTTATTTAAAAAAAAACATTGCTATGTTTTTTTCTAATTTCTTTTTATTTTCAATTGTTTTTTTGTTGAACTGTTCTTCTAGAAGTTGTTATTCAAGAACGCGGGCCTCTTAATAACATCAATGATTTATAGTCCATATAAATTGCTAAAATACACACACATTACTTGCCGAGCCTGACGAAATGGTTACCTAATAATTCATATTGTACGTTTTATTTCATATATGAAGCAGGAAAAATACTGACCTGGCTTGTCGCTATTTATAGCCCCCGCTGTTACGATGCACATTTTTTCTTATATCAACAAATGCAGTCAAATCCATGATGTAAGACACTTTCCAGTGTTTCGAGAAAAATATGTAAACATTGCGTCTCTGATTTATTTCGTCGGGATAAAATTGAAATACATGCTGGCATATCATTTAGGGCAAAATAAAACACACCACCCCCTTCGAATGAGCATTGTTCAAGAACCAGAACAACTACTGCGCCAACTAATGCTAACGAGCATTGAACGACATCTTAGAGACGACATTTTTTTTTGCAATCCACTTAAAAATTGTTGCTTTTCTCGAACTACTTGTTAAATTATTGACTGAAGACGTCGTGTGAAGGAAACACGTGTATAAATAATTGCGCTATAAATATAATTGTTAAGTGCCGCAAAAATTCGTACCAGGAACCACAATAATTTGATACACAAAGCGAACACGTTAATTGTGTGTTAAAAGTATTTATGCAAAACAAATATTTGTTTATTTTTAAACGGTTATTCTTCTAAGCGGAGAACTCGGTTTTGCTTATGCACACCGTGTGTTCTGGTGAAAGTGGGACTTTCCTTTTAACACTTTTCACATTAGTCTGTTTGCCTGAGCATCACCCCAATGAAAGTCTCTTAATGGCGGAGAAATCCACATTTGCAATGTATTGTACAGGGCGAGTCAAATTCGATGCTCACCATTGGAATCCCAATAATATATGCCTTGAAGAAATCAAGAATATCTTGTTTTTGCGATATTTGCAAAACTACAAAATTTTGAGTTTTCATTTTTGTTTTTTCTAGCTTTGCAATTTTTTCAGCTCTACAACAGAGCGAATATTTCGAATAGAACGTTTCGCCAGGCCGGGGCCACCCTCGACTTTGTTTTTTCAAATACGGACCTGATATTGTTCATTAGTATTTTTCTTCCTGATTCCATTGATATGTGACACTCGTTGATTTGAACAATATTTTCCGATCCAAATCTTAAAGACTTTAAGTGATTAAATCCATTCATTACGGCCCTGTTTTTTTCCTTAATTTAAGTTTTAGAACTGAAAATATTGTGCAAATTAACTAGTGTCACATATCTTTGGAATCAAGATGAAAAATGCTAACGAATTTAGGAAAAACAATGTCAGGTACGTACTTGAAAGAACAAAGTTGAGGGTGGCCCCGGTCTGGCGAAACGTTCTATTGAAAATATTTTAACTCTGTGTTGTAGAGCTGGAAAAATCGCAATGAAGAAGTTCTTTCAGTTTTTTGATATCCCTTCAAACAAAGGAAAAACAATAATGTCAGGTCCGTATTTGAAAAAACGAAGTTGAGGGCCCCAGTCTGACGAAACGTTCTCTTCAAAGAATTTTATTTACACATCAAGGGGAGAAAAATAATAATTCAATTTATTTATTTTTTTATTAAAAAAATATAATTTTAAAATCAAATTGCTAAGAAAAGGAGCGCGCATTAATTTAAATCAGATAGTTGGCTGAGGGCTCTTAATCTTAACTGAAATTTACGTGGAACACAAAAATTTGGTTTTTTTCCCAGACCTCGTTTTGTCATTAAAATTCTAGGTAAAATCACAAAATCCGCGGAAGACAAATCATACAAATCTCCTTTATCTATAAGACATCCTTAAGGCGCCAATTAATCATTTCTTATTTGTTCAATTACATATTGTAGCCGGATTACCGAGTTATCTACCTGTCTGGAATCAAGCGCAAAATTAGTGTTCGAGTTCAAATAATTTAAATGTACTGGGCCGTGCTTGGAATGGAATCCAATAAATTCTGTGTACTTCTTCCTACGTCAATTACTGCAGCCAGTGGCGTAGGGACGGCGTTTCTTGCACAAATTCTAACCTAAAAGTGTACGTATGTTTGCCAAACAACGGATACAGCGGTACTGCACTGGCCACCACCATCGAAAACGAACCTATAAACTCTCCAGTCATATTCATTTGTCTCAATTAAGAGAGCAGAAAGCAATTTCGTCGGCCATTCATGGGGTACGTCGGTTTTCTCAGCTCCTATGTGCATACCACGTAATATTGTACTTATTGCTTCATTGAAGTGCAGCTGCGGCATGTGTAGCGTTAAGTGATTAAGTGTTCCTTAACATAAACAAATAAATTTGTTTATCATGCTGGTGTTAATTGACGGTCATTATTTTATTCCGCAGTGTGACCAGAATGGCGTTGCGAAATGCATCAATACCGAGGGGCCTGCCGGATGGGCGACGTCTTTCGAGAAACTGCTGGAGGACCCGCTCGGATTGCACACTTTTGCTGTAAGTATCGGTTTTTCTTTCAATAGTTGATTAAGGTATGTTTAATTTTAATTCCACAAACAAGCTGACAAACATGCCTGAATTTGTTAAAACCATTGATATATGTATAAACTAGAGGGCGCCATCGTTTCCTTAAAATGTTTTGAGCAACTGATCTGTCAATTCAGAGAAAGTGCGGTTATGTTTCTGTCAAGGCTTCCTCCAACAACATAGGCGTACTGCAAAACAGTTTCTATATTTACCTGTGAAAAGATATGTTTGAGCTCTTGCTCGTCTTTATAGGGACAGAGACGCCCACCCGCCATTATGAGGCTAAATTTATCAGGACTAACATAACCTTAAATTAGTTCTGCAAATTTTCAATTTTCAAACAAACGCATAACACAAGTAGTTAGTATTTTAAAAATATATTTACCTACGCATTATATAAAAAAAATCCAAAGAGAAATACAAATAACACCGCCTCGTATCGACAGAGCGCTGCTTAATTAAAAATTGATATATAGTCATTTCGTGTTTTGTGTTTTTATTAACGTTTGCAACGCGTGAATCAGAAAAACTGATGAGATGTTGATGATAATAATAAGTAATGTAACTCGTTTAATATTTCCCTGTTATCTTCGCCGTTCGCAGACAGCTCGCTGCGTCGTCGTTGTTAGCATTAAATACCACAGTTAAACACGCCCACTTGGTTTGCTAATCATAGTATGGATTAAGTGATATACCAAACAATGTTATGATGATGTTTTTTCACTAGAATCATCTGGTAATAATTGTATACTGTAGGTTTCCGCCTGTCCCCATCTCAATCTCGATAAAAAAAAAATCGATCAGGACAGTTATACAGTTATGTAAAAATTGTGTATGAGGATGTTTAAATAATTATTGTTAATTTCATCGCAACACATCGACATGAACGTTTTACAATTTTCAATACGTCATATTTCTGGTAGAAATGTGTGATAATGTTTCAGAATTTCAAAATATCTTGCTAGTTCGTCTAATGTTTAGAGCGAGCGAGCTTGACTGTAGCTCACTGTACTCTTATCAAGGTTAAGGAACAATAGTCGCAGACTAGTATTTAACTGGGTAACCCACCAGAAGAACTAACTGCTAAGTCGGAGTTATCGTTATTTAATATAATAATGTTTATGATTTTGTCTGCAGGAATTTCTGAAAAAAGAATTTAGTGCTGAAAACATATACTTCTGGACGGCATGTGAGCGATACAGGAGGCTGCCTCCAGGGAACGAGAAAATAGCCGAGGCGCAAAGAATCTACCAACAGCATCTCAGCCTAGGCGCCCCAGAAGCGGTGAACGTCGACGCTCAAGGCAGACAGTATACGGAGCAGTCCCTGCAAGACCCAAACAGCAACTTGTTCGATCTGGCCCAGAAACAGATATTCAATCTGATGAAGTTCGACAGCTACCCCAGGTTTTTAAAATCGGACATCTACAAGCAGTGTTTGTCGGGGGACATCGATAAACCTGCGCTGGACGCCGGCTTGATGTTGCAAATGCCCACCACCACTCCTTCCAAGCTAAAGAAATCCCTGAGCAACGCCGAGGACAGAAGGCGCAAGTCGCTGCTCCCATGGCACAGAAAAAACAGATCCAAATCGAAGGACAGAGGCGAAGTCGAGTATATTCAGAAGCGGAATGATATTATAGCTAGTAGCGAGCACATCGATGATCAAATTGGGAAGACGGCTGGCAGCGATATGCACTCCAGCCATTCCTCTTTGACCTCTCTTGACCTCGCTATTACATCTCAGGTATGTGGTATTATTTTCTTGTCAAGTTATCACTTATTCGTAAATATTATGTTTTTCACTATTATTTATTACTATTATTATTATTATTATTTATTATTATTATTATTATTATTATTATTATTTATTACAGTTACTGTTTTATTACAGGATGTGACTAAACCAAGATTAACCAACCAGGAAGAGTTAACAGCGAATGGGGGCAGGACATCTTTGTGCAGGGTGCTTCTTAGCAATGGAAGTACGACCGTTGTGCAAATAAAGGAATCGGAAACTATTCAGCAGCTTGTCACTCGGTTGCTTGAAAAAAGGGGAATCGTCTATTCGTCTTTCGAAGTTTTCACCAACAAACATCCAAAGGTAATAGACATCACTTAATTATTTTTATTGTCATTACTACAATATATTTTTTTTATTTTTCAGCCGATGGATGCGAGTGAACCGTCTACGAAATTAGCCGGCTGTGAGGTCACGGTGGAACAGAGAGTTGTCTTTAAGCTTGATTTGCCTAACCGTAAAATTATTTCGGTAAAGTCCAAGTACACCAAAATAATTGTGGACGTCTTACGGCCTATTTTGCATAAATATCAGTACAATTTGGATCAAGTCGTAGTAACCAACGTAAATGTTCCTATCGATCTACACCAACCAGTCACTTCAATAGATGGAGCTCGTCTCAACGTTCAGCTTCGCGAAGGTAACACTATCGAGAGTTATTATTGTTTTAAAATGTCTCACTTTCTATATTTTCTAGATGTTAAAGAAGATAGATCTAACACGATGATAAGGGTGAACAATGTGAAGGCCAACAAGCTGGACGAGATAACCAATAAGGTGTTTGAGGGCATTTTACAGGAAAAAGCTGATTCCGCCTCTTTCAAGCCAACCAAGTCTGATAAAGGATCTGTAAAGGTAAATAACATCTAGATAATTTATTTACCGATAATGCCCCAACTTGGACGTTGAAACGTTCCAAAAAGAAGTTAGTTTCCTATCTTTCTTTTTTCTTTAGAGTGAGGATTGGGGGTCCGAGCACTCGTCGGGGATCTTTGGGAAATTTTTGCGCAGGGACTCTGGCGTGCATGAACGAAAAAAGAAAGCCGGGATACCGAGGTTTAAAGGGAACCTCAACAATGGTAGCACCGAAGATGTACAAAATGAACAAAGTCAAATTAAGAAGCCCCTGATTGCCAAGTGGAAGGCTGGTGCAAACAAGCTGCACGTTACCTGTAGTGAAAGTGACGGTAAGTAAGTAAGAAATAATAATAATGTAAATTTCCTCTTCCATTTGCAATAGTCGTAACATTTAATTGTGTTTTCTTTGCAGAACTAGTGGAAGGTCTGACCCGAGCTCAAAGATGTCGACTGGAGGACCAGCGCGGTACCGAAATCAACTTTGAATTACCAGACTTCCTAAAAGACAAAGAAAATGAGCATAATTTCCACAAACCGTCACGGAGACCCGGTGAATCCGAAAGCAATACTCGATTTTACCTCGGGGAAACGGGAATACCCTCGAAACTGGACCGAATTTCAGCAGTGGCTTCTGCGAAAAATCTGAAATTGGCGTTGCAGTCGAACTACGAGAATAGAAATGTGTTAGTACCTAGTGAATCGTCAACCCATGTAAATAGTAATTTTGGCACCGACCAGGACCAGCAGGCAAAGGAAAGTAATGTGAAAGCAAGTTCGCCAAGCAAATTGTCCTCTGAGGAGAGCGCCAGATCGAATCAGTCAACCCCATCAAAGTGTAGTAGCCTAGAGAACACGGTCATCGAAAACAAAAGCCCCACCCGGAGTAACGATCCTCCGCCGCTGCCGCCTAAACCAAAGATCGTTCCTATTAAACCGCCAAATTGGGGCCAGCTAAACGGCTTCCATAAAACAAAAGACAATTCGTTATCTAGCGATAGGAGCCAGGCGATGTTCTTAGAACAACCTTCTAGCAGCTTTGTGTAAAGTTTTAGGTGAATTTTTTAATATTGTGCAAATATATGTATATTAGTATAAATATTATTGTGAATTTAAAAGTTGAAACTGTTAGCTTTAAATGGTATTAATAACTTATTGGTTTATTTTGTATTTCAAAGAAGTATTGTATTTAATATTATAATATATATTTTTTACGTTTGTCGTGTTTTATTTGTGGCGAAAAACTCGCATTTGTAACTAATAGAAGCCACTAACAACTCGATAAATTTATATTCTAATTCTTTACATTGGATGAAATTTTGAAGGTGATTGGTAACACTGAAAACGAATATTTATTTGTGAGGTTTGAATCAGTTTTGGACAGACAGAGTGAGATGCAAGCATAAAAAATACATTACGTGAGAGAGAGAGTCGAGATAGATGAGTTTGCACTTTAAGTTCTTTTGTCATTGCTTTAGATGTTCTGTGATTTCTGTGAATACCAGACGCAGACCACTCCCTCACCAGACCCAATTTGGAGTGAACGAGCTGTGATTTTCTTTTATTTGTTGTATTTATTTGTGTCGTTTGTGATTTTGAAACCTGGTAATCTAAGTAGGATTACCGATTACCTACAGGGTATTACCTAATCAGTAAGTACAAATAACATCATAATTTACTAGCTATAGTTAATACAAAATTTATAAATTCAGAATCAAGTGTTTGGAGAGAAGAATATTAAAACCGCTGTGTTAGGGGAAGAACGAGCAAAATGGTTACGGCGTATGAATTAATTTGTGCAGTTCGAGAGGGACAATTACAAAGAGTAAAAGAGATCATCAATACTGTTGGCCTATTTTTTGCAAAAGAATGGGCAGGAGGATACGTTTTACTTCTTGACGCAATTGAAAATGAAAATACGGAAATGACTAAACTACTACTATTAAATGATGCCAGAGTTAATAGCAAACAAACAACACATTACAGAAAGCAAACCAATACTCCTCTTCACTATGCTGTTAGGTACGGTAATGTTGAAATTATTAAAATGCTTCTAGATAGAAATGCTTTAATCGATGCTAGAGATAAAAGAGGTAGAACGCCACTGTATGATGCAGTTGAAACAAATCGAGTTGAATGTGTTGAATTACTTTTAACTCGTGGAGCTTCCACTAATGTTAGTGACGATGAAAATAAAACACCACTTCACACTGCCGCTATGACAATCTCCATTGAGATTGTTGAGATACTTTTAAAGCATAAAGCTAACATTAACTCGATAGCGCAAGGAAGATTTTGTAAGGGTTGCACACCACTTCATTATGCTGTTGAAAGAGATAGTCGAGAAATCGTGAAGCTACTTCTAAAGAGCAATTGTGATGTCAATACCAAAGCATCGAATGAAATAACCGCACTCCATATTGCAACCAAAAATGGAAATCTACAAATTGCCGAAGATCTTTTAAACCAAGGAGCTTATATTAATGCTCAGATTAACTGTGTAACAACCTCAACAGAGAAAAATGGTTATACGCCACTTCATTATGCTGTCCAAAACAATAATCAAGAAATCGTTACCCTACTTCTAAAGAACAATTGTGATGTCGATATCAAAGCATCGAACGAAATAACCCCACTCCATATTGCAGCCAAGAATGGAAATCTACAGATTGCCGAAGATCTTTTAAACCAAGGAGCTTATATTAATTCTCAGATTAACTGTGTAACAACCTCAACAGAGGAAGATGGTTATACACCGCTACATCTTGCATCTGCAAAAGGTAGTGCGGAAGTTGTTAAATTGCTTTTGAGTAAGGGTGCCGATGTTAACGCTACTGCCAAATGTAATGTAATGCCACTTTCTGTAGCTACTCAAAAGGGACACGAGATGATTGTAAAATTACTCCTGGAACATGGAGCCAATGTTGATGCTCAGGATAAGGACGGTAATAGCGTACTATATCTTGCGGTTGAAAGGGGACATTTAAATATTGTGGAGCATATTCTAAACTTTTGCCCTGATGTTAGTAACAGAAGTAATAGATGTTCTCTTCACACTGCGGTACAAAGCTTTGGAGACCGGTACGCGAAGGTTGTTGAAAGTCTTCTTAATTACGGTTTCACTGTTACCTCTGATGATATAAATAATTGTATGTTACTGTTTGACTCTGTTGAGAAGGGATATTTAAAGATAGTTGAGGATCTCTTGCAGAATGGTGCAGACGTTAATATGATATCTAGTAGAGACTCGAGTAAAGGTGATACCCTTTTACATAGCGCAATTAAAAAGAAGCAGGAGGATATAGTCAAACTGTTAATAAACTACAGAGCCGATATAAGTGTTAAAAATGCAAGTGGGAGGACTCCAATATTTTATGCTCTTGTATGCCTGGATTTGAAAATTGTCAAATTACTTTTAAATAATGGGGCTAATATAAACAATATCCCTCCTAGATTACTTCATAATGCTGTTGAGAAAGATTGCATAGAAATTGTTGATATTATTTTACAACATGATTCTGACATTGATATTAATGTTAATAGTCGTACTAGAATTGGTACAACACCACTTCATGCAGCTGTTAAAAAAGGATATGAGAAGATTGTCAAAATACTTTTGGAATATAATGCAGATGTAAATTCTGTGGATTCAAGAGGTACAATGCCAATTCATGCTTCTGCTGAACAGGGAAATGTAGCAATAATGAAGATGCTTATAAATAAAGAGGCTGATATAAATGCTAAAAATAAGGACGGTCATTCTGCACTTCATGTTGCAACTAAGAACAATCATGAAGAACTTGTGGAAGTCTTGTTAAAATGTGGTGCAGATTATGAATCCCGATCCAAAGAAGATATAACACCACTCCATATTGCGGCTGAAAAGGGCTCTCTTAAAAATGTCCTCAATATCTTAAAATTTGGTGCCAGTATCGACGCAATAGATAAATTTGGTAAGACAGCACTTCAAATTGCTTGTAAAGAAGGACACAGGGATATAGTCACGGTTCTTCTAGAGAATGGTGCTGATATTAACATTATCAGGCGTAATCTCGGTTACTCATTACTTGAACTAGCTATGGGCGATATCGCTTTATTTGATGATGATGATGATGATGATCATTATGATCATTATGGTGATGTTCATTATGATCATTATGGTGATGTTCATTATGATAGTGACTATTATGAAAATTCTATCTATTTTGGTGATAATTATAGTTATAATTATGGCAATTTTGCTCGCAATTATGCTTACCGTGAAGAAAAATATCCTGAACAAATTGAAATTGCATATATTCTTGTCCAGCACATAGTTAAACTGAAGGCTCAAAATCTGTTTATGGATGAAGATTATTCACGATCGATTGGCAACAGCAGGGATCTAGCAGACTTTTATACTAGTT
Source organism: Rhagium mordax (assembly GCA_963680705.1). Taxonomy (NCBI): domain Eukaryota; kingdom Metazoa; phylum Arthropoda; class Insecta; order Coleoptera; family Cerambycidae; genus Rhagium; species Rhagium mordax. The sequence continues at coordinate 110,403,972 of OY796657.1, forward strand.
GTGAAAGTGAAGTTGTAGAGATGAGATGTGAACAAATTGGAAACACCAATGTTACATTTTATGACATCTTAACAAAAGGTATAAACCAGTTAGCAATATATGCAAGGAATGAAAATGTAGTACATGTTTTGCAATCTCAAGTTTACCAAAAAATATTCCCAAGATATGCCAATATGATACATAATCGATTCAGTAGAGGACAAGAAAGACAGCGTTTGTTAAATTCAAGTGCGAGGTGCTTTAATCTTTTAATTGGATACGAGCTACCAGAACTTTTTACTAATCAAATATTTCGTTATCTAAGTATTATGGACTTGGAAAACCTAATAGAAGCTTACCCTAATTATAATATCAGTGATGATGATCAGCCCACTTCTATACAAAATGTTTGATATCGCAGATTATTTATAAATATAAATATGCTATAGCGAATATTATTTTATTTCTTGGATTTTTAATTATTTTATAGCTAAGTTTAATAAATATTTCTCATTTGTATGTTGCTTTTTTGTCCTTCAGTCGTTGACTGCAGTCAACGCTATTACCTTATTTATTATACGTGTACATTTTAATACTAAATATTGATATTTATTTATTATTTAAATATCGTTAAGGGCACCGTCAATTATTAGTTATCAGTATTATCATGATAAATGTGCAAAGGCTGTTAAATTTTTGTTTTATTATTTATTTTCTGAGAAAAAAGACACGAGCTTATAGCAGAACAGATTCTCTGTTTGTCGCAAACATGCGAAGGAATCTTAAAAACGTCAACTTAGGCAACCCACAATATTATGAAGGTAAGTTGGTTGCCTAACCAAGAGTATGCTGAAAGTAGTTACTTACATAGATAAAGTTTTTGCCTTAGCTATAAAAATGTATAACAAACAAAATTACTTTCATTAAAATTTCTTCTTCTGTACTTAACACTATATTATTATATATTACTGGATGCACTTGACTCCTGGATAGCTACTTGTTTTTTGGAGTCAGGCGCAACCATTGCGGTTTCTGGCTCTGGAGTTGGCCCAACAATTTTCTTATAAGTTGTCGCAGACGGTTCTCCGGGCGGTAACCAATCGGGGATGATTTTAGCATGAACCCTCCAAACGCCATACTCGTTTGCCAAATGTTTCTCGAAAACTACATATTCTAATACATCTTTGGCCACTATTTCGCTTCCGTGAATTAGCCTCCCGAAACGATCATAAATTGCCAGTGTCTGAAAATACAACGAATTAAGGACTCTCGCAAATTTTTCACGATTTCAATTTTTATGTATATCTACCTGCTGTGTGTGGAATCTGACAGTGATCTGACCAAATATATTTTCTTTTGAAATAACATCCGTACACCTCGCTTGAACGACTCGTGGTAGCTCCACATCCTTGATATATTTCCAGCGGATCGTTTTATTTTCAATATTATACATAACTTCTGGGTATGCCCTTTCTGTTACAACGTCGATTATGTCATCTTTTTCATTCGCCATCAACATCTCGTGCATCTTTATGTAAATTTTAGTGGCTTCTTTACAAAAATCAGGTGTGTCGAATTCCTCCTCGAACTGCCTAATTTTTCGAATAGCCATCATAGTCCTAGATTTCTTCTCTAGGAATCGCAAACTCTGCATAGCACCCTAAATACGATTTTGAACTACGTTAAAATATAATGAGCAAGCAAAAGGGACGTACCTGCTTGGAGATAGGAGATATTTTACCATCCCCCTCAGGCGGAACATACGGCTCAAAAACACCGCCTGTCGAGTGAATAAAAAACTGCCGTTCAGCCCAGGGTCTTGGTGGTAACAGCCCTTTCTCTTTAAGACGTGATCGTATTTGCTCTTCCGATAAGTCCTCGGCTTTTTCGTTAAATTTAGGCAATTCCACTTTCATAACCTTCAGCCGCCGAAATAATTTCCACTTGGGGTCCCAGTGCTTAGTTCTGCGGTGTCGTACTATTTGAACGTTTGCACTATTTGATATCGGACCCAAGAAGCCTACGGCAGATTCCTAAAATAAACTCAATTGATATCTCTTTCACAAGTGAATTGAATTATTACCTGTAATAAACGTAAACCTAAGCTGTTTGAAATTCTTAACGCCATTATTTGATTTCTTTGGGTGTTCCAAATTACAGAAGAGAAATTAAATTATAACCCTAAAAAATTTACAATCGTTGTGTGACCTGTCAGTTGTCAATTGTCATTTTTATTTTACCAAATTTAATGTCATTTTAAATTAATTATCAACTCTGTTAACACGAATCTGTATTGCTGGTTGCCTAACCTGTGGTGTTCATATAATAGTTTTAAGTTAATAATTTAAATATAAAGTCAAAGTCCATCTTATTTCATTAAATTGTGACCCAAAAATTACAATTCCATCATATAAACTTTTTCCGTATATATAAAATTAGGTACAAATAAAATCCACGTACCTACATGGTCCTATGACAATTTAAGGCAGTGGCGGCAGATATATTTTATGCAGATAATATTAAATTAAGTAAATACAGAAAATGATTCTTAGAATTTATAATTTATCTATGTAAATATTAAGTACATAATATATTATAATCATATTTAAAACTTAAATACGAAATAATTTAGTTTAAAACTAATACAACAAAAAATCTGAATAAAACGCACCTAAAATTACACGAAATTAAACAGTAAAATAATTATTGTTCCTATACTTAACCAGCTCCGGGTTGTCTAGTTCTTTACTAGCGTCCTCAATGTCATCGCTTATTTGTTTTTTGAGTTCCTCCAAAGAATCGAAATTTTTTTCCGGTCTAAGAAAACCTAGGATGACAACACGTAACTCTTTACCATAAAAGTCCGAGTCGAACTGATGTATAATATGTGTTTCCATTGATTTTTTCAAGTTCTTATAAAAAGGATTCCATCCAATGCTCATGACCATTTTGTGAACGTCCCCTTTATCTACGGAAGCAAGTCCGTAATAAATCCCAGTTTGTATTGTGGCCGGCAGTTTATTTATTACTTCCTCTGGAAAATTAGCGGTGGGACACCCTAAATCCTTAGATCCTCTTCCGAACCCCTTCACAACTTCTCCCTTAGCGAAATGGGGCAGTCCCTCCGCAGCCATTGAAACACACCTCCGGGGAAAAAAAAGCGCACGCCAATGAGCCAGTTGCGCCTGCGTCCTGTATCGGCCGGGTCTGTCAAGTCAAAACAAAGTACGAGATTAGAATTATTATACAAAATAATATTATCTAAGTGCTAACTAAAGAAAAAATAACCAATAAATATGCTGCAAGTAAGTGAGAACCCTGATAAAAAAGTAAGTAACCTTAGTATATTCCTTAGAATAGGTTATCGGTCGTTTTATTTACCAATAGCAATGCCCTACGTACGACCTTCGTCAACTGAAGTTCAAACTGAATGAAAGTTGGTTAAGTTGGATAGCAATTATTATGATTATTACATTCCTACTATTTCAAATCCGAAGTGGGGCATTTGATTGTTATCTTTATTGAAGTCGTAATAATAAGATACAATTTATTTAGACGCGGCTTGACTGTGCAGATCCGGTGCCATTAATGGATTTTGTGATGAAAGTCGTTTTCGTTTTATTTTCATTTTAAAAGGCGTACGTACGTACCTTGATCGGGGTAGAATGTTCATATTTTTGCACTTGTAAATTTGAAGTTCGTAGGATATAAATAAAGGAGTGGATTTTATGAGGGGTCAACTTTTTATTAAAAATAAAAAAAAATAATGTCAATCATTGTAAGTAGCAACTGGGAATTATACATAATTCCCTGTTCTGGGAATTATACATAATAATGCTTTGGAAAAATCTGAATTCTGTTGGTATGAATGACAGTTCTAATTACTGAGGTTATGTTGAAAAGTCAAAACATAACCACAAATTCAAGATACAGGAATATAAAATTTTCACTAGAATTTTGTTGTAAAAAATGTGTCGCATACAATTTTCACATATTATCTCTATGAATTCAACCTTCTATGTTAATATAGCAATAAAAAATTTGGCAATTCATCAGCCAAAAAAAACTGAAAAAGGAATACCTTTTAGGCCATTACGAAAATTTTTGCAAATTTGACCTGGCCCAGAAGGGCTAATTTTTCGATCTAGTAGGTCATGGGCGTGGGGTTTAGGACTCTGGGCGAATAATATTATGCTTCTCTGGACATTGAATTCTCATATTTAGAATGTACGCCGTCCCGAGGCACACGTTCAAACTAAATAGCGAGATCCTTCAACTTTGGGCTAGCTAGATCCTTCAACGACAAATAGAAAAAATGACACGCGTTTCAGTACACGATTACACGTTTGCTATCATAATATTTTTGATGACCTTACAATGGCATTAGCCTAGAACTTGGCAAGACGTACTCGTCGACGCATTTGTAGTTTTTATAGATAATAATAATGACTGTCATATCATCAATAACAAATGCTTTACAAAATGACTAGGATAAAAAATATGTCGGTACTTGGTGAATTAGCGAATTAAGATATATTATTTATTCGCGTGTGATGATAATGCAAGAATGTGTAGAGGTATTATACTTCCTGGTCCGGTCCTCATAGAACACCCTGTAGTAACGCATTTCAATGTGTTATGTGCACTATTTGTTGAAAGATAAACAAACCATGGTTTACACGGCACGCTCAGAACCCAAACTACTTCATTACGCTTTTTAGTGTGTTAAGTGCCGGTTGTGTGCGTGCGTGTCTTAATTATCTATCAACAATGCCACGTTCTTCTAAACGGAGGTCTCTAGAAGACCTCAAATCAATAAAAGCGAAAATACGCAAAATAGAGGAGTCACTTCATCGTACCAACGGTAAGTAAAACTTAAAAAATTCTATCATTTTAGACAACAACAGCTCGTGGAAAATTTTCAATCCTAATGCCCTGTGGGGATGGGTTTGATATAATTATGTTAGTCGTAATGCCCTGCGGGGGTTGGACTATACATATCCTGGGACACAATGTGGTATAAGTTCAATCCGTCACGTCCCTGCGGGGATGGGTTTTGAATTTTGCCAAATCGGATGCTAGGTACAGATTATTTTGTCTAGTGTGGGCGACAGCAGAACTCTTGGCGACCAAGCGAACGCTGAACGGGACTTTAACAGATCAGTCATTGTATTACATATATGTTTATTGTTTATGTTAGAAATTTCTTAAGCCGAGAGTTGGCAAATTAATATATATTGAATGGCATTCTGCGATACAAACTATTAGAGTAATGACATATAATAATAAAAACCCGACTACCTAATAAACTAATAAAAAGCTGACATTCTGTTTTTGTTTTGTATCGCAGATAACACTACTTCAGAGTCGGAACCGGACTTAGAAATTCAGCCCTGTTTAGATGGGCGTACCAAAAGTTACCGTCGTATTATTAGCTCGTCTGAATCTGACGAAAATGATCAAGCCGCAGACGTTAGTCATGATAGTTCCTATCAACGTTTATTGGGGGTTGATCCTGACTCGCTCTTAAAGAAGAGCGAACCTTTAAATGACGCCCTTGTGTCGAGATGGAGTAGTTACTTAACTACGGGTTTACAAAAAGATGAACGAGAAACGATAATAGAGACAATAAGGATTCCAGAAAATTGCTCGAACTTATCGGCCCCTATATTAAATCAAGAAATAAATCACCTTTTACCCGATCAAAAAGTACAAGATGACTCGGTCAAGGCTCGAATTCAGACAGAGATCGGGTTAGGATTAAGCGCTTTAGGATATGCGCTAACTGCGCTTTTGGCAAGGAAAGACAACGATGACGAACCAATAATAATGTCCTTAGCAAACAGTGCAAAACTACTAAGTAATGCACACTACTTGATGTCCATTCATCGAAGATTTGCAATTAGATCTCATCTTGACACATCCATTCAAAAAACAACCAAAGAGTGCAAGATAGACACTCATCTCTTTGGTAAGGACTTCGCGGATAAATGCATGGCAGCCCAGAACGTTAAGAAAACTAGCCTGGCATTAGCAGCAAAACCAAGGTTACCCAAGCCTGTTGCCGGTCCATCTACAATGCATAAACATTCTTTAAACTACCAGCGCCCAGGAATACGAACACGATTGAAGCAATTAACCCAACCCGTACAACGAGCAAACTACGCAAGGTCAACATCGCAGTACAGACGCCAAGAGACAGGGAGGAGGGGAGGCCGGACACGCCAGGATCACTCATACCGTCGATAGAGGTAAAAACACATGCTTATGCTGGTAGGCTAAAATTTTTTATCCAAAATTGGTCAGGAATTACTCAAGACAAAAATGTTTTACAATGTATTCAGGGTTACTGTATTCCTTTTAGAGAAAGGCCTTACCAGTATACAGCCCCAAGTCAAAAACACTTATCAGAAAACGAAATTAAATTGTATCAGGATGCTATTGACAAACTTTTAAGAATTGGTGCTGTACAATTATGTTCTCGGAAAAAAGGAGACTTCATATCTCCAATTTTTCTAGTGCCTAAACCTGATAAAACTTTTAGATTTATTTTAAATTTAAAAAAATTAAATACTTTCATTTCGCCTCCCCACTTTAAAATGGATGATTATAGAACAGTAAAGTCTTTAATATCAAAAAACTGTTATATGACATCCTTAGATCTTAAGGATGCCTATTATGTAATTCCTATTAATAAAAAATATAGGAAATATCTTAAGTTTTGTTTTCAAAATCAAACTTATGAATTTACATGCCTTCCATTTGGTTTATGTACTGCCCCATTTTTATTTACAAAAATAATGAAACCGGTCATACAAATATTGAGAAAAAGAGGTTTTTTATCTTTAATTTATTTAGATGACCTTATATTATTTGGCGAATGCAAGGACGAATGTAAAATTAATACGAAAGAAACGATCTCACTTCTTCAGTCACTTGGTTTTTTAATAAATCGGGAAAAAAGCAAATTGATTCCCTCACAAAGATGTAAATTCTTGGGTTTCTTATTTAACAGTGCAGATTTAACCATGTCTCTACCGCAGGAAAAACGTACCTTTATCATGGAAAAAATTAAATCTCTACTAAAACAAAAAACCTGTAAAATTCGTTTTTTGGCAAAAATAATTGGATATATTATATCTATCTGTCCAGCTGTGAAATATGGGTGGCTTTATACAAAACACTTAGAAAGACAGAAATATATAGCTCTTAAAGCACAAAACAATAATTATAATGGAAAGGTCAGCATTTCTAAAGAAGTTCGTGATGATTTACTGTGGTGGCTTCAAATTATTCCAACAACACAAGTCTCGGTGGTACCTAAAAAATTTGACATAGAAATATATTCAGATTCATCCAAAAAAGGATGGGGTATTTTTTGTGAGGGGGAAAGGACTCATGGTTTTTGGAGTCAGTCAGAATTTAAATCGCATATTAATTACCTGGAGCTCTTAGCGGCATTTATTGGTTTAAAATGTTTTGTAAATCATAAAAGAAACTGTGACATTCTCCTACGCATTGACAATACGACAGCTATCGCATACATAAACCGCATGGGGGGTACTAAACATTTGCCGTTATTAAATCTATCACAAGAGATCTGGAAATGGTGTGAATCCAGAAATATCTGGATATATGCATCATATATCCAATCTACAGAGAACATAGAAGCAGATACCGAGTCTAGATCAAAGGCTATTGAAACTGAGTACAGTTTACATATATCGGCCTTTAATACGACAAAGGATTATTTCGGTAGACCAGAAATAGATTTATTCGCCTCAAAATTAAATTTCAAATGTCCTACTTACGTATCATGGAAAAGAGACCCAGACTCTGTAGCAGTTGATGCATTCACTATAGACTGGTCCGAAAGATTTTTCTATGCTTTCCCACCATTTCCATTAATAGCGAAAGTGCTAAGGAAAATATATCAAGATAAAGCAACAGGTATATTAGTGGTCCCTCACTGGGAAACTCAAGTGTGGTATCCGCTTTTTAATAGTTTACTAATTTCTAAACCTATTTACTTCCACCCCAGAGAAGACTTATTGTTATCTCCTTTCAGCCAGAGTCATCCATTATGGGCGTCTCTTACCCTGGTTGCAGGCAGATTATCAGGGAATCCTTCCTCCAAAAGAGAATTCCAGAGGAAGCTATAGAAACCATGATTTCGTCACTCAGCAATAATACCATTAAACAGTATAATGTAGCCTTTAAAAAATGGTGGACATTTTGCATTGCAAATGCAGTAAAAATTTTTCAGCCAACAATCAATCAAGTTTTAAAATTTCTACAAGAATGCTTTGACAAGGGTGTCAAATACGGTACACTCAATTCCTTCCGAGCAGCTATAAATTTGATACTGTTGAAAAAGATTGACAAAGAGTTACTTGGCCGCTTTATGAAGGGTGTTTTCAAACAGAGGCCAATATACTCAAAATACGGAGAAACATGGGACCCTCAAATAGTTCTTAATCACTTAAGTTCCTGGTACCCTTTAGATAAATTAACCCTTAAACAACTAACTTTTAAAACCGTTACTTTAATTGCTCTCAGTACAGCACATAGGCTGCAAACAATAAGTAAAATAAAACTAAATCAGATTATGGAGCTAGAGGATAGACTTGAAATAATGATTTTTGACATTCTTAAAACATCTAAGCAATCGCTTCAACAACCAAAATTGATATTACCAAAATTCTCACATAATCCTGGAATATGTGTAGCATCTACCTTAATATATTACATAAGAAAGACAGCTTTATTAAGAGGCACGATAGGAGAATTATTTATCACTCACAGAAAACCCTTTCGTGCAGCTACCACACAGACTCTATCAAGGTGGATAAAAGAAACTATGAAAATAAGTGGGATTAATACGGAAAAATTCTCTGCGTACACTACACGACATGCCGCATCGTCAGCGGCTTATAGGTCAGGAATTACTATTGAGACAATTAGGTCTTGTGTAGGCTGGTCCAAAGACTCTAATATTTTCTTTAAATTCTACAATAGACCTATTATAGACAATACTAACTTTGCAAAAAATGTATTTAAATGTTCCTAAATATGATGTTCTATTATATAAAGATAATAATAAGTATATATTTATGTATGTAGGTATATATATGGGTATATGTATGTAGGTATATAGGTAAATGTATGGGTATATACATTAAAAAAAAAAAAAAAAAAAAAAAGTTACATTTAAATTATATTATTCATTTTTTCATTTCTCTAGACGTTTACATATTATAAGTCTCATGTATTGCTGTTCTTGTCTTGTCCTTTACATAACGGAAAAACGTATTTTTTAATAAAGGTATAGGACTAAAGATCGCTCATTTCAATTTATTCTTTCAACATCTACAGGGTGTTCTATGAGGACCGGACCAGGAAGTATAATTTGAGATTAAACGACTTACCTGTAAGGAAGTTCAATCATAATTATACGACTGGTCCGGTCCGAAATAGAACACCCCCACCCCGACCAAGTGTCCTCTCCTGATGTTCTCCTAACCCCATCATTCGCGATAAATATACTAAAAACCGTAATGAAGTAGTTTGGGTTCTGAGCGTGCCGTGTAAACCATGGTTTGTTTATCTTTCAACAAATAGTGCACATAACACATTGAAATGCGTTACTACAGGGTGTTCTATTTCGGACCGGACCAGTCGTATAATTATGATTGAACTTCCTTACAGGTAAGTCGTTTAATCTCAAATTATACGGAATGATGTTTATTCGCAACCACTTGTAAATATTACGGATGCTGTCGCAAATTGTTGTAATTTCGTATTGAGTATTTTTATATATTGAAGATAACGGCTAGACTAATTTAGATATATAGTATGCCTCTCGTTTTTAATTTAGCTATTATGTGTTGATAACGAAATTTGATTTATAATGAAGTGAGTACACATATCAGTGGCTAGTTTGTGTCGAAACTCGGCTTTGTTTGTGTCAATTGGAATTGAGTTATGAGTACTTTACTGGAAAGGGTAAATATACCAGATATATTTTATATTTTAAATATTTCGAGATAGGAAAATTTTTTATTAAGTATTATTGTTTTGCTTTTATCGAGGCTTTTACGAACGATGTTAAAAAATCAAAATTTTTCGACATTATAGGTACTCTTTTAAAATTAATATACAGAGTGGTCCGGTTTTCATTGGCGGATAGAACATCCAAAAATAATACGAGTTTGCTCCATAGACATTGCCTCTAAAACGCACCGTTCTTGAGATACAGGGTGTTTCAGTTTTTTCGTTCATAACTTCTGTAAATGATAGAACATATCAAAATAATAGGAGTCTTTCCTATAACATTTTTCTCTAAAACGTTTCGTTTTCAAGATACAGGGCGTTAAACTTTTAAAAAATTATTACTATTTATTCATTATCTCCTAAACAAATAAAGATTTTTTATTCACACTTTGTACACTTTAGTCATAATAAAAGACCAATTTTTTGACGTTCCAAAAGTTTTTCTTACAAAAGCAGTGGCGCAGTTATGGGGTTCTGTCCGTATTTAAACCCCCTGAACTTCTACGCCAATGGTCAGGAATTATATTTTTATACAAATTGTAAAACTTTGATGTATTTCCCATAAAAAAGTACTCTTGATAAAAGTCGCTAAAAGGCTTTCTGTTCGAGATATTTAGATTCTTACTAATCAGGGGTATATTAAGGAATTACATCTTGGTTGAAAATGACAGAATTAAGTAAGCGTTAAATCATTGGCAGTTATTCACAACATAAACATAAAAAAATGGATATCATTTTGAGCATTTATTGTAGATTATTAATTATTTATCATTTTAAATAAATATGTATTAAAATAATTCTTTAATTTGTTTAGCAAATAGCCTGTCAATAGAAAGTGCATAGGTTACCCCTGATTAGAGAAAATCTAAATATCTCGAACAGAAAGCCTTTTAGCGACTTTTATCAAGAGTACTTTTTTATGGGAAATACATCAAAGTTTTACAATTTGTATAAAAATATAATTCCTGATCATTGGCGTAGAAGTTCAGGGGGTTTAAATACGGACAGAACCCCATAACTGCGCCACTGCTTTTGTAAGAAAAACTTTTAGAACGTCAAAAAATTGGTCTTTTATTATTACTAAAGTGTACAAAATTTGAATAAAAAATCTTTATTTGTTTAGGAGATAATGAATAAATAGTAATAATTTTTTAAAAGTTTAACACCCTGTATCTTGAAGACGAAACGATTTAGAGAAAAATGTTATAGGAAAGACTCCTATTATTTTGATATGTTCTATCGTTTACAGAAGTTATGAAGGAAAAAACTGAAACACCCTGTATAATCCAATTAAAAACACCTAAATAATGACAAGGGGCGTACAAATCAAAATTCAGTTAGGGTAGACCTGCTTTGCTTTTTTTAAACGAATCCAATTTGTACTCGATTTTTTGGGCAGTGTATTGTGTATCATTGTTTAATCATCGTCAACTCGGATAATTTTAATGTGCGATAACAACGAATTGACACTGCGTACAAATGCCTCAGCTTAGAGGCCGGACGATGAGCAAATTTTATTTAGTAAAAGTGCGTTTGTAAATATGAGCGGTCTTCTTGAGAGGGTACGTACTTTTTCGCTTGTCCGTCTTGCATAATTTTTCTATTTGCGTGATTTGTTAAAATTATGATTATATATATTTGTCTAATGACGAATAGTTTGTTGTCCTTGTACACCCAGGTGCCTATAATGATAAAACAATATTTTCGCTATATACTGGGTGACACGGTGAAGCGGTGACGCGAGCGCATTTACGGTTACAAAATAACACGTAAATCTGTGCCATGACTGAGTAAACATGTGCTATGGACACGTTGCGCAATTTTACGTATGTAAAAAATAGCGATATTATGTTTAGAGTAGAAATAAGTATTATCTCGAGTGTTGCAAGCTTAATCGGTTAAAAATGTTAAAATATATCAGTAGGTAACGCATCTACTCTCGTTTTATTTATTTTTGTTGTAATTATAAAGGAGATGCTATGGAAGATAGGGTTTATGATGTTATTTGTTTTTTGGGAAATGCTGGATTTTAACATTTAATCTGAACATAAATGGCAGCCTTTAATTTATTGACTAAAAAGTATGACAAAAGTAAATCTTATGTTCAAAATAAGGTAAAGCAAGCGTCTAACGTATGTACAGGGTGATCATTTGAAAATTCTACTTTTTAAACCCTTTTATTTTGCCTAAAAATATAGCTAGAAAAAAAATAAAAAATTGATCTGTAGCATATTTTACCAAGTTTTTGTATATGTATCTATCTTAATGAATATACAGGGAGCGCCACATAGTCACATTTTTTAAATGGAACACCCTGTATATTTTTAGATATTTGGACAGCCCTTTTCATCCCCTTTATAAATATATATAATTGTTATATATTTCATCCTCAAATAACTGAGTTATTCAAATAAATAATATTCTTAAAAGTTTGGGAGACAACTAAATTATTTTTTACATAGATGGCCATGCATAAGACAATAATGGTTTAAAATAACAATAATTGTAGATCTGTCAAATTTTAAACCATTATTGTTCTATGCATGGCCATCTATGTAAATAATTTAGTTGTCTCCCAAACTTTTAAGAATATTATTTATTTGATTAACTCAGTTATTTGAAGATGAAATGTATAACAGTTATATATATATTTATAAAGGGGATGAAAAGGGCTATCCAAATATATAAAAATATACAGGGTGTTCCATTTAAAAAAATTTGACTATGTGGCGCTCCCTGTATATTCATTAAGATAGATGCAGACTCGTAACATATACAAAAACTTGCTTGAATATGCTACAGATCTATTTTTTTATTCTAGCAAAATAAAAGGGTTTAAAAAGTAGAATTTTCACAGGATCATCCTGTACAGTAAGGCCTAAACTTCTTGTAAAGCTGCAAAAATCTGATATATATTTTTTACATCATTCATAAATAAATAATGTTAAAGGTGTAGAAGTATAGTATTAAAAATATTTATAAAAACCTTTTGCCGTCATACTGGCGATCCATCAAGTATTTAATCGTCTTGTTACTAATTAATGAGTTATCTTGTCTTAAAATTAATCCGCATTTACGATAGTTTCAAACATCATAAAAACCAGTACGATTACTGCAATTAATTATTCCTTTTACTCGCGCTCTAAAAATACATTTTTATCTATAATTTTTTTGATTTACGACGCAATTGTTATATGAAGATTGGTTAAGTAATGTAATTATTAATTTTAGATCCTTGTCATACAACTAATATTGTCGTTGGAAGTGAAAAGTCGAAAATATACAGGGTGTTCCTTCCATTTAAAATAAGCAAGTTGATACGATTTCCGGTATAACCGGAGGTACCAACTGATTGTGATTATTTTTGTTGGATTCCCAAAATTTCCAAAATTATTTGTTGCTTTTCCCTATAGATCGATTTAATTCCCGGTGAGACACCCCGGTTTCAAAATTTTTTTTTTGGCCTTAAATGAATTTCCGAGATGCCGACTTGATTGGCGAAACGCGCGTCGAGTGTAAAGTATTTGGTGGTACTTATAGAATTTCTTCAGTGTCACCAGGATATTTAAATAGACACCAGAATCCGACGAGTTGTCTGACCTTTCCTCATTTATTAATGAACATATTATAGGATTTAATTATCACTGTCTCACAGTTCGAGCAAAATGCCGAGGACGTCAGAGTTGTAATACCCTGTACAATTTATTTGGTGTATCCAAATCCCTATATAGCATTAGTAATTTGACCTCCGCTTGCGAATATTTACACAACAAATATTAGTTTTAATTGGCTTTAAGTAACTAAAAGACAAATACTCGAAATATTTAAGTAAACATGTTATAATGTTATTTATAAAATAATTATTGTCTTTGATTAATATTATCTGCAATGTGCTAAATTATATAAAACTTGTGAACTTGGGTTCAGAGATGTTGACAAAATATATGTAATATTATATAAATACGTCTTTGGAGACCAATTTTTTGATATGCAGTCATAAATCAATTTTTGTTCGACTATCAAAGCATAGGCGGTTGGATTTTAAACTACGATCTAAGTTGGTAATGATTACAAAGACTTTATAGGGACAGTGGCGACAAAGGATTGTCAGCGGCGTTTTGATTGGTAGTTGAATTCACGTGGAGTGTACCGCCATTAAGAGGCTAAGAATACAAAAATTGTTTAAACTGTCATATTGTACTGGTGTATACATGTGCATCTTTAACAATTTATTGTGGCTTATTGAACGTATAAAAACTATTTCTGATTAGTATCGTGTGAAAAGAACTATTTAAAGATGTATTTAATAAAAATTCACAATCGCCTAATTTCCTGTGTTTATTGTTGTAGGTTCGGGGTCACAGCCGAGTAGCAAGTGACTCCAGTCAATTCATTGAGGCTACAAAAAGAGATGCACTAAACCTGCTCCACAGAGAGCTCGATAGGCTCCTTGAGACTTGCGCTCCACACGAGGAAGAACTAGTTCGGAAGGAATACGATGGATTCGCAAAATTATTTACGAGGTTCCTGGACGAAACGGGACCCTCTGTCGATTGGAACAAAATCGAAAAGTTGCCGGATGATGCCGTCAAGGAATACGCCACTCTAGAAACCCCAACTGCCGATGCCGTACATCAGATGCTTCAGAAGTTGGTCGTGGTGAAGCTTAATGGTGGGCTTGGAACTTCTATGGGATGCCACGGTCCAAAATCTGTCATTACCGTGAGGAATAACCTGACTTTTCTTGATCTTACCGTGCAGCAAATAGAAGTAAGCACTTATATGATTGTTATACCAATTTAGACGCACCATTTGTATTTTGTCCTCATAGTATTTGTTTGTTTCAGCATCTAAACAAAACGTATAACGTGAATGTTCCCTTGGTGCTAATGAATTCGTTTAACACGGACGAAGACACAGAAAAAATAATTAGGAAATACAAAAATTTACAAGTGGAAATCCACACTTTCAATCAATCTTGTTATCCGAGGATAAATAGGGATTCTCTGATGCCAGTCGCTAAGACTGCCGATGTCGCTGAGTATATGGAAGCTTGGTATCCACCTGGGCACGGGGATTTCTATGAAAGCTTCAGAAACTCGGGGCTGCTAAGCCAGTTCATCAAAGGAGGGAGGGAATATTGCTTCATTTCCAATATTGATAATTTAGGCGCCACTGTAGATCTAAATATATTAAATTTGCTGCTGAATCCAAAAGACAAAGTGCAGCATGAATTCGTTATGGAAGTTACGGACAAAACGAGGGCCGATGTCAAGGTAAATATAGTACCTAGCTTATAATTTATGTTCTTTTAGGGTCTATGAACTAAAATTCAGTGCCCATATAGAAAAATTGGTGCCTTTAAAATCCACATAAAAAAGTGTCACACAAGTAATCTACAGGGTTTTAAGAAAAAGTAGGTCATGCCTTTAACCACAGATTCTTTGGGCGAAAATAATGTGCCTTTTATAATGTGATTTTTTATTTTGGAGCTTAGTTTTTTTTATACAGGGTGTTAAAGTTTACATTTTGAAAATTATTTTTATTAATAATTCTGTTACTGTTTAAGATTTTTGCCCGAATTATAAAAGTCACATTATTTTCGCCCAAAGAATCTGTGGTTAAAGGCATGACCTACTGTTTCTTAACACCCTGTATACCAATCTTATTTAGGTGACTTTTATGAACCTCCCAGCACACCCAAGATTATTCCTGTGTCACTGCCCCAGCAGTTTTCTTCTTGCATTTACATGTTCATGTTTTTTATAAATTCTGAGGTACATTTGTCACTCATTTTGTTTCTAAAAATCGAACCAACTAAGCTAATGCAGCTGGCTTCATGTTTTGTATTTAAGGCCCGTTAGATACATGACTCTCACACACCCTCTTTTTAGGTAAAATCCCAACTATCTTTTGGCAGTATTCCATAACATTTAATACGATTTTGAAGGATTGTTAATCCCGTTTTCCGAAATCCCCTAAATGTCCCTTGACCTGGTTAGCTTTTAAGATTGCTTATGCTAATATATAATTGCAGGGAGGTACCCTAATTCAGTACGAGGGAAAATTAAGACTGCTTGAAATTGCACAAGTTCCCAAGGAACATGTAGATGATTTTAAATCCGTTAAAACGTTCAAATTTTTCAATACGAATAATCTGTGGGCGAAACTGGATGGTAAGTTTTAACATATTTAATACATTTCAGGAACGTCATAGTTGTTTTTGGCATTATGAGCGTTTTAAATTTTATATTTAAAAATGAAGATTAATTTTCAAACCATTTAATCGAATAACTTTGACTATATTTAAGCGTGAGTCTTATCAGTTAAAAAATAGTAAATAACAGATAATAATGAACTGTACCGGATGTAAACAAAACGTTAAAATAAATTCTACGGGTAGGTATCAAAAAATGCTCATACATGTACTTTTCAGCGATTGACAGGGTGCTTCAAAACGATGAACTAAGGATGGAGATCATCATCAATAACAAAACCCTAGAAAAAGGTTTGAACGTAATTCAGTTGGAAACAGCTGTGGGAGCCGCCATGAAAACATTTGAGAGGGGCATTGGCATCAACGTTCCCCGCAGTCGGTTCTTGCCAGTCAAGAAGACCTCAGATCTGCTTCTCGTTATGAGCAACTTGTATAGTTTAAAGAATGGCTCTCTAATTATGTCGCCGCAGAGGATGTTCCCTACGACGCCTCTAGTGAAATTGGGTGACAACCATTTTTCTAATGTTAAAGAATTCTTGGGAAGGTTTGCCAATATACCCGATATCATCGAGTTGGATCATTTAACCGTTTCTGGCGATGTGACGTTTGGGAGAGGGGTGTCATTAAAGGTAATTTTTTATTGTGATCTTGGCCTGTTCATTCTTTTGTTCTTGTTGTTACCTGGATATAATATATTTCTTTTTATTTCAGGGCACGGTAATTATAATAGCTAACCACGGGGACAGGATAGATATTCCAGCTAGTGCACTGTTGGAGAATAAAATAGTATCCGGCAACATGCGCATCTTGGATCATTGAGATTTTATTTTTAGTGCCGAATGATTGTAGATATTTATTTTAATTGTGTTTGAAATTGTTTGTTAAACGATATTACTGTATATTTTTGTATGTTCAAGTTTAATGTTTCTTATAGGCAAAAAATTATTTAATATTTAAAAAAATATAATTGTACGAATTGATTTTTCGTTTGACAATTACTTTTTGGAGAAAAATTACCTGCACCTACTCCCTATAATTTAGACAAGTGGAAAACGTAGTCATAATGTCATAAGTTGTTTAGGCAAAAAAAAAAAAACTTTGAATTATTTCCATATCTTAGGATTCTTAGGTCCAGTTTAAAGAAATAATTACAAAGTATTAAGTAATAGCTATTAACATATCGAGGAATGTTATGACTATCATAACTGCCGCAGATGTCGGTTTGAAATCCGAGCTCGTAGAGCGAGGATTTTAAGACATCTAAGGCTGTTATGATTCATAACATCCGTGATTTGTTCAATAGTTTATTGGTTTCAGAAAATAAAGACATTATTAATAGATATTACCTTTTGATATTCTCTTATTAATAACGTTTTCATTTTATTAGTTGGTCAAGTCTGTATGGGTTGATTTGTCACCATGGTTGCAGTTATATTTTGTTTGTTTTTATTTGTTACCTTTTTTCATATTACATAAATGTTTACATTTTTAATGTCACAACGGCTACATAAAAATGGACCTTGGATTGCCTGAAAATATATTTCAGTTGGATTTCAGTATTTAATTATTAATGTTTGGAGTTTTCTGTCTGTTCGTATTAATAAATAGCCCTATAGTTTTATTATTCATTATTATTATCTGTTGACAGTTATTGACAGATCAGTATTGTAATATTAATAATAATAATTTATTAACCACTTCAGATACACAAATAGTACATGTGGCAGGTCAAGACATACATAGTAAATATAACAAATATCACTAATATAACAAGTATAACAAACAATAAGTAGTTACATATAAGACGACATTATAATACATGTAGAATATACATACTGAAAACAATACATTTTTATAGTCAACCTAAATTATTTAAAAAGTTATTGAATTCCGCAAGGTTATAAAAAACATCAGACAACAAAAGGTCCTTTAGCTTTTTTGGATTCTTTAACCGTTCTCGTTTCTTGTATAGCCACTGGCAGTTTGTTATAGATAGTTGTGCCAGCATAATGTGGTGATTTTTTGAAATATTCATGTTCATGTCTAGTTGTGCACATTCTGCTCCGACCTCTCGTATTGTAGGTGTGAAAGTCGCTGTGAGTTGGAAATTTACTTTTTTTAATATGTGTAAACGTCAGTAGCTTCATGAGGTATATTGACGTCACCGTAAATATTTTAGAATTTTTAAATGTCTCTACATGATTCTCGGTAATGCAGATCAAATATAAGTCGAATGACTCTTTTCTGCAGTATAAATACTCTAGCCATATCACTTGATTGTCCCTATACGTGAATACTATATAGGATATAGCGGAGTAAATGAGAGCATAGTATACATTTACTAACGCATCCCTATTGAGCACATTTTTTAAAGAATTAATGACGTAAAAACCTTTATTGAGCTTGCTGCAAACATCTTCAATCTGCGTATAAAAATTAAAATTGAGGTCAAGAGTAATACCTAAAAATTTAACTTGTTCGCTAGAAACTAGTGTATACCCATTAAAATTAAGGTTAAAATTAATACGATCTCTTTGCCTGCATCCAAACTATTAGAACTGTTTTGTCATGATTAATTATTAAGCGATTGTCGAATGTCGTAACACCATTTATTACCGTACAGGCAATAAATATAACTGTACAACTTTAGTTATGATTTATCCTACTTTTGCATTATGTAAACAAAGGATTAATATCCTGAAACCGATAAAGGACATTTTCGAGTTTAATCAGTGCAGGTGTCATGTTTTCTAAAATTAGTTCAAATGAATCGTAGGTTAGCTACCAGAGTTCATTGGCGACGTAATAATATTTTCCTAGAGGGGTCGGAAATCTAAAATTAGTCCTGATGAATCGTAGGTTAGCCGATGGAGTGCATTGGCGACGTAGAAATACTTTTTCAGGAGAATATTTTAATTTATAAATAAAAGCAAAGCAGATGCGATGATTCCGCTTAATATTTTAACAAGGTATTCACAAATAGCCGATCGCTGTCGGTGACTCTCATGGCCTAGTTGGTTAAAGCGTTGAGCTTCCACGCAGAAAGTCCGGGTTCAAATCCCGCGTGTCCCTCAGGTTTTTTCATTGCTAATGTTGTTTGGTAACCATCAAATAATACATTAACATGAAATTAATTGATTATGAGGCTAATTAAAACGCAAAAGGTCGAATTAAGTACGTTAGTTCCCTTATTAAGGGGCAAGTGAACATATTAGATGGATCTGTAATCCCTGTGTGCAAAGCAGGTTGTTCCATCGATGATGTGTGTTTACGGCACGGCGTACATTCGTCTTAAGCGTTGGAGCCAGAATAATCATGTCGCAACTTGAGGATGACCGCAAGGATCTATACCCGGGCGATCCGCATGCACGAGTTCGAATTGTACTTACACGAGGTACCTTACTTAGGGAGAAGTAAACATGAGGATGTAGAAATGTAATCCCAGTGTGCAAAGCTGGTCGTTCTACGGAGGATTCAAGTTTACGAATAGTAATACAATCGACTGGAGCATTAGGGATCCTATCAGTGAAAGGTCAGCGCTTGGAGGGCCACCTATTTTTACATCCTTATACAGACATTTATTTTATCAAAATTTTTAAATTTATTTAATTCCAAATATCACAAACTGAGACAATGCCCTCTGAAAAACGCCTACAATGAAATGTGTTTTGCCATAGAGAGCAATATGCTCAACGGCTGTAAAACTTGATGCCTGGGCAATTTTCAACCAACATTGTCTCGCCTTACATTAAATATATATTCAATATACAAAGAAAATAAACAATTATTGTTAAAAGATATATTAAAAATTATTTGTTATTTGGTTTTATTTCTTAGGAATACATTCTTAATAGTGAGATTATGTAAAACTTTTTGATTCGAGAGTTTTTATATTTACATTCTAATCTTGAGAGTAACCAAGAATAGTTTTCTGCTAAAATAAATAACATGATAAAAAAACCACAATAAGGGAGGCTTTTTTATTAGCCATTTTTTAGAAAAATATATTATTGATAACAGTTTGTGCCAATTTAAATTTCAATTGCTTTTGTACTTACTACTAAAACTATTATACGGTTCTTAATTTTGACAATATTGATAAGCAAATAATAGAATATGACAAACTGATTGAAATTAATAAACTACGCTATGCATAAGTCTCGAGATTCACTTCGAAAGGCACAAAAATTAACGATACGTACACAACATTCCTATTCGATGCTTTTATATTAAAACTATACAAAAAATAAATTTTCTCTACTACATTAAATAATTTGGGTTTCAGTCTCATGCCGTTATCATGTTCAGATTCAACTCGGCTGCCAGAAAACTGGCTATCTCTTTCACAACGGTGTATTTTAAGGATTGGCTTGATAAAATCAAAGTCGCTAATGTTATGGCATCTTCAGCAGTGACATCGTTTAATATCCTTCCCACTGAATCAGTAAGTTTACGTCTCTGTACTGGAGTCAAATCGTTTCTCAGAACGTCCACAACTGATTTGAATTTCCCCCTACAGTGTACAGCTGCTGTTATTGAAGCAAGAGTTCCACCTGTAAACAATTTCTTATATTCTTATATCATTACTTCAATAACTATAACGCCTATTTTCAAAAAATTATTCCACGCCACTACAATAAACAGTACATGTGTGAAGAAATGGTCTAAATTCTTCGACTAGGGTTTTCCGTAGACAAAAATGAGGTGCGGGCTCAATATTTTTTGGAAGACATTAAAAACATATATAATGTATTGGAAATCATACCTATTGCTAAGCCAATCGGCCCAGCCAGTAGACCACCTGAGAGAGCTCCTAATCCTGTGATCATAGCACCTTTGGCGGATTCCTTAACCGTAACTTTTAAATGTTCTTGTTGGGAAATTACTTCGCAAACCTCAAGGATAGCCTCCCTATTTAACGTCATGGTTTCGTCTTGTGGAGAATATTTGATTATTTTACCTCTTTCAAATTTATTGGTATAAATAAAAAATAAAACTTATTTGAATCAAAGAGGTTAGAATTTTGGTGTCAGAAATATGTCAGTTCAGTCAGTACTGTCACTGTCAGTGGCGTGTAATAATCGAAGAATTATAAGAAATTTACTTCGAGCTCTTTATTATATTATCAGCTAGGAGCTTCCTCTAATACATGTTTTATAAGTAGAGATAATATTTAATTTTGCTCGAAGTTAAAATAAACTGACCATTGCATTGCAAATTGCAATGCAATCACCAATCACTTGATCTATGGGCGCATTCGAATGAAAAATAATCGTTCATTCGATTATTCATGTAACTCGAGATCAAAAATTGTTAACAATCCTTAACTCGAGACATCTTGAGAACTCAGCGTATCATTCGAATGATTTTATTCGAATTCGAATGGCTGTCATTGCTGCCAATCGAATTAAACGTGATACAAAATGAAATAATTTGAATGAACAGTCAAATTTTTGAACATCGAGCATTCGAGTATCTTAAAATTAGTAATTAATTAAATGACTCGAGAGCCCATGTCATATGACAAATCATTCGAATACCGACTATCCGATTATCGAATATTTGAAATCTTTCGATTTTGCCCGACAGTATCAGACAAGTAGTGCATATTTTACTTCATAGATGTCGGATTTTCTGTGGTTTTCAGTATGGCCAACGTGACGAGTAAACGTTTTTACGTTCGCTAGTTTTCGTAATGTGACAGCTGTTAAAGCGACAAATGTCACAAATTGGGGAGTTTATTGCACTGTCAGAATCGTCTACCTATTGAGTATTGATGTTATTATTTATTTTACTGTAAAGTGGAATGTAGTTTTGTCCCAACGAAAAGGCTGACTGCTTAAGTGCTGTAAATAATCGTGTGACAATGATCTTTTTCATGCCTCCTGGTTAAAAATTAATATTCCAATCATGAATGGAACTGCTTTAGTAGAGGATGGGTCGGTAGTTGACCGACGACCCATTATAACATGTAGGTCACAGGTTAGTTAATCAGCTTACTTGAGACCAACGAATTTGTTTTTAAGGTGCTGGAGAACTGGAGGTTTTTTCCACATTTGAAGATAATCTGGTGCAGGCTCTGCCTCAGGATTCATGCGACTGGAGAAGGTCTCTTGGTCGCCCAGTGCGGCCTGTCCATATTGGGGCTAGCTTTGTACCATTTAGTCCAGCAGCCTTACCGAAAGCTAACCAGTGGGACCTGATACGTCAACCCTTGTTTCATATTTATTGGACGGAATGCACGGTTTGTTACTCTTACTACTTTCTATTTGTATTTGGTCTATTTTTGTATCGACTGGGGTGAAATAATCCACAAAGCGATATATTCAAATTAATATATCGTGCAAAAGGTAGTGTGTATTTGAGAAAGTACAATTTTACCACAAATACTATGTGCAAATTTTACGTGTAGTAAAATTTTATTTATTTGCTTATGCTTTTCTTTATGCGCCTTGTCCTTATTCCTAAATAAGGCATCATAGAAGAAGATTATAAGTTTCTATACTTTTCTGGTTTGAGACAGTAAATATTATGTTTTACATTTATACTTAAAATGATCAAGATCTTTACATTCATAAACGGATGAAAATAAAGTAAACATATGCCAGGACATTTATATCTGATTCTTTATTCTTTCAGGTTTTCTTAATAGAATTCAACTGACGTCTTACCTTTTGACTTTTAATTTTAGGATGTTGATCTGTACAAAAACTCTGTCAGAGAAGATATTGAGAATTGGCTCAAGGAACTTGGCGCTAAAGACATTCAGGACTGGTTAGTCATAGTGGTTGAGAATTTTGACGGGAAAAGAACTAATAAATTATTGCCCAGAACAACGGTCTTGGATAAAATAAGAGCTGAATTTGCACCAAAACAAGGTTTCTAACAATAATTCCTATAGTTGTCTATGCACAATTGAATTTACACGTATATGTTTTTCTAGGTGATCGTTGTATTTCTGTGATAAATGCTGGTAAAGTGGAGTCTCGCTCAGCAGACTCTTGGAGAGGTTTAGTCGTTCGTATACGCCATCTCTTGTTGGTGTCCTATGCCAAGGCCGTTTCTCGTTTAGAGGACCACGTACGTCAGCAAAGGGAACGACGAAACGAAATTGGTTGGGATTTTATGCAATATTTCCAACTACAGGTAATAATATTCTCAGTGGTATTTTAAAATTATTATTACGATTGCCTTTCAGGAGGAATTGGCTCAAGTTTTGGAAATGCTCGGCCTGAATGACGAAGCTCTTGTACAATACGACGAATTAGATGCTCTCTTTTCCCAGTTTGTGGTGAACGGAATTACGAGCGAATGCGTTAACTGGCTGAATAACTTTCAGAAACCCCTCGAGAAGTGGCACGGGCTGAAACTGGGACCTTCCAAATTGTCAAACGATCCTTCCATTTTAGAATTAAGGGCTTACCTTTTTGCAAAACAAGCTCACATGCTGCTGCTCACGAATAAAGTGTGGGAGGTATGTTTATAAATTTTTCAAGGTTCAAGTGGCCAATATTTTTTTTTTTTAAATTAGTATCAATTAATTTTTGAAACTAAATACGTTTCATTTATTGTGTGCATTATTTTTTTAGATGGCTTCACGATGCTTACCTTTTCTCCATACGTGCACCAGAGAACTAGCCATTTTAGAAATATCGGCTCCACCCGGGGCCGTAGCTTGTTGGCTGTTTTTGGCTAGCTTAGAAGTGCTGCAGACTTGTGACAAATTTAACCATGCTGACGAAGTGGAGGATTACTCATTGCATACTGCCAGTTTGTGGGAATACTCTAGTCAAAAGGTGAGACGTTTTAAGCAAACATCCATTATATAAATTGTTTTCACCAATAATAATATTGTTCTAGGTGCGTAGTCTAGGAGAGCTGTGCGGGCTGCTACCAGGTGATATTCCAAATTCAGAGCAACTGCATACAGTTGTATTGTTATCGGCTGGTATGGGCGACAGTCCTGGTACTCCGAATCATCCATCGCCTACCGACAAGCTTAAGGAGGCTTTATGTTCACAAGACGCTTTCAATAAAACTTATTTGGTAAGTAATTTTTTGGATTAAACGTTTAAGTACATATGCATTGTATTAACTATAATAATGGCTGAAAAACAGCCCTGATAATTTTTTTACGCTCTGACATCTCTCCAAGAAATACATTTTTTAATTTTTTGGGAAAAGGGCATTTCTGAAGCACAGAAATTTCCATTATCAGAATATATTATCATTACATTTCTTATTCTAGGAGCTAGCCGAACTGGCGATGGGCACTTACAAACACATAGGTCGCTTGAGATCTGCCAGGCTCGTCGGGAGAGAGGTGGCCTCATTTTATATGCTGCTGGGCGAGACGCAAAAATCGGCTGCTTTCCTCGGCGATGCCCTGAGGACGTTTGAACAAGATGGCTGGCACGAACTGGCGGCTCAAACGCAGATAGAACTAGCGG
The DNA here is from genome assembly GCA_963680705.1 of Rhagium mordax. NCBI lineage: Eukaryota > Metazoa > Arthropoda > Insecta > Coleoptera > Cerambycidae > Rhagium > Rhagium mordax. The sequence goes on from OY796657.1 coordinate 110,428,671, forward strand.
AATGTTTCAAAAAGGCGAACGACGTTAGGAAATTGATCGGCGCCAGTGCGTTCGTTTCAGCCGCTTTGGAAATCGATACACTGATCCGGTGGACCTACTTCGATGAAATGTGCAAGTGTCTGGATTCTCTCGATAAGCCTCTGGTAGTGCCTTTCAATGATATTATAAAAATAGTCAGTGTGGGTTTGAAAAATGACAGTGTTATTATGCAGGACAGTAATATTAATGTGGAACTTGTGATTGATTCCAACTTCCCCAGGGAAATCGTGTGTACAAATTTAGTAATTTCATTAGAAGTTGACAATAAAGAGCTCAAAAAGACGATCGAAAAGTATAGCACGAGCAGGATGTTGACTGAGAAGGACATGAAGTCGCAGGACCCTATGTTGCAGAGACTACGAATTAAGCGGAACCTGGACTACAAGCAGGATAAACAGTTGGCCACTGCTGGAATTGCTTCGAAATTTACAGAGCTCAAGAGGAAGGACAGTGCCGCGCCTCACGCCGTGGGCGATTTTAGTCACTGTCTCGAAGTTAGCACCCTGGTATGTAATTTTAAAGGCAAATCATATAATACATATTTTTAAATTAAGAGCCATTTCCCAAGTGATTTGTAAAACGAACATTAATAGTCCTTCATTGTTCCAGCCTTTAGTTATAACCCCCGGAATAAACTCAATAAGACTGAACAAAGAAGCCAGCACAGTTGGGAAATACTATCTTGGACAAATAGCTATACACATAAAGAACCTGCACTTGCTCTCTGCAAATTTAACACCTAGGCTAGCACTTGAGGTCAAAGAAGAGGGACCTTCGCTGAAGCTCTACAAGAGAGCTGCACCATTACTTTCAGGGATAGAACAAATTATGAATTTAATATTAACCATAGGAAGTTACACAATTGAACCAGTAAGTACTCCAATATTTATATACTTATCACTAGAAATTTGGACGGTAACATATATTTAAAATAAATTTAAAATTAATTGTTGCAAAACAATTTTGCTTGCGATTCTTTCTCGCACCATTAAGAGTGGACGTGAAATAAAAATTATAAAATATAGAAAATGTGTTCGTACTTACTACAAATTTAAAACGTTAAATATTTTATTTTTAATTTTGTAAGAATTGTCAAGTTATAACTTTAAATAAAATAAATAAAAAATCACAATGGTAACAATTTATTATCCAATAAAAATAATAATAAAATGCAAACTTCGAGCGTTCTTCTCCGTACGATGATAGTTTTGTCGCGAAAGTGTTTTTGGTATTTGTTAATCTGTCTCTCCATTTTCAGAAGTCTAAGATAAAACTAACCGCATCGCCAGGTTTAACTCTGCAAGTTAAATACGATGAGCCCCTAACGAACAGCTTAGAAATTGAGGTGAACGAAAATTTCCCATTCACCAGCACTAGAACGCCTCTCAGGGTACTGGCCGATTTGCTCTCTAAAGACCCCCAAGTAACCATTCATTGCCCGTGGACTTCTAAGCCTATTGTGGTGGTGCTTAATTTTACTCCGCCTCTCACTGCTATTTGGAGGCTGCATACGGTACTGCACAGAAAGTTTGTGCAAGTCAGCATCACGGGACAATGCGAGAAGGATTTGATTGTCGATCAAGCCATGCTGAAGGTTGGAGCAGTTTGTGATGTTGTCGGGAAAAACTGCGAATCTAGTCAAGTGAGTATATTATCTAAATTATTATTAATTGTAAAAACGGGCGGCATAGGAACTATGTAATGGCTGAAAATTTCTTTGCAGATTATTTCTAACGGTTTAAGCTACTCATACATGTGGGAATTGTTGGTAAAGGAAGAAGGCGATTGTCCTACAATCAGAGCCGAGTTTTCTGTACGATACAAATTGGACGAGAAAGACAACGACGATAAACCTTACCAGTACTTTTTTGATATAAGCGACTATAAGGTGAGAATAAACGATGCTTTTCTTACTGTAAGGTAACGCATTTGAAATCTTCTTCATTAATTTTCTAGACTCTCTACATTTTGGATGCCGACGTGGAACCTGCCAAGGGAAGCGAGTTTTGCAGAGTGGGCATTGTTTGCCACCTACATCTGTCGATGGAGACGGCCAATTCGTCGCTTCAAACTAACAACAACGTAAAATCGGTGATGTACGAGGTACTGGCTGAACAAAGCGTGTGGGCAGTTTGTGGGCGAACAGCCGGTGTTGTTTGTTTCGACTCTGAGCAAGAGCCGCAGACCGTGGTGTTGGATGTAATGCCGCTCACAAGTGGACACTTGCCGCTGCCCTTGGTCCGTATTTCGAAGTATATACCCGCCGAGTTTGGGACCTCAGGTAAAAACTAATGATAATGATAATAGAAACGTCGCATATGAACAGTTAACCATTTAAGCATAGAGTTATTTCGCTTAACGTTTCAGTGAATCCAAGTAACGTTTTCATGTCTGTTGTATTTTATTATTCACGTTGGTCAAACAAAAACCGTTGCTTTACCATTTTAATCGTCGGTTACACTGTGCTAATGGAATACTGCATTCCCTCCTTCCAATTAAAAAAAAAAAAAAGAAAGTTGATATGAAATGTGGGATATTTATTCTTTTAGACAAGCCAAATAAAGGAGATACTCACCCGAGGTTGGAGCCGTTTAGCCCAGGCCAAGTGTACAACAAAAGTAAAGGAAAGCAATTGCATGTGATCGCCGCGATAACTGACGGTTTCCAATAACATTTGCAAAATACTTAACTACTACGAGTTTACAGAAATTTTAGAAATGGAAATTTAGTATATCAAGTTTTTATTAATTTGTCAAGAAATTTGACTGATTTTGTGCCAATTTATGTTACTTGCCCAACATACTTTTTTATATACGTATATTAATTTTTATTTATGATTAACATCACACTGTGCAATATATCCAAACAAACAAACAAACAGAAGTCGGACATTAAGTATAAAGTTTATTGTTTTTGTTGGTTGAGGAGGATTTATAAGTAAAAAGAGTTTATTTTTTCTATGTAAAGTGGATGTTTATTCTTACCTATGTATATTGTATATTATTGGTGTAAATATTTATTTCTTTATTTATAAGCGACATAAATAAATGTATATTTATTATTTGTTAAGCGGCATATTTAATTTCACATCCTTAAAGAAATTGTAACCCATTCCATTCCAAGCCAATCGGAAAAGTCCCGGTTCGCAAATAAACTGTTGGAACTTTGAAACGCATAAAGTAAATTTTTAGTATAAATTTGAAGTTAAATATCTCGGAAAATATGAAAGATATTTGAACGCGATTTGAAGCATATTAGAGAACCTATTGTCCGGTCTTAGAGTAGATCGGGGTGATTTGGTTTGTAGGAACTTTAATTATAAAATACAGGGTGGTAAATAAAACTATGCAAATTTTAACAAATTTCGCTGCGCCACCATTTTTTTCCAAACATTTTTTGTTTATTTTCTGGGTTTTAGAAGCAGTGGCTCAATTGTAAAAAAAACAATTTTGGGGGTTTTTGAATAAAAGTCGTGGTTTTGAAGAAATTTGAGTTTAATCAAAACACTTCACATTCTAATTTCATCATAGCGATTATTCGAAACATACTTTTCAATTTATTGTTAGTACAAAATTCTTGTAATTTAGTAGTTAGTATGTCCCACCGTTAGGCAGAAGTAATATGCGTTTGATGGGGGACCAACAAAATATTAATTTTAAATTTTATTAACTGTTATATCGTAGTTTTTATTTTTGCAGTATCGAAAGCATACTTTTTTCTCACCCTCTATAAAATCTTTCCTAAAACAAGAAAAATTACAATCTGATAATGGAAATACCAATCTGATAATGGAAATTTATCAGATAATAAAAATTGAATTTAAATTATCTGATAATTTAAATTAAAATGTATTTCCATTATCTGATAATTGAAATATATTTCCATTATCAGATAATGAAAATTGAATTTGATAATTTAAATTCAATTGTCATTATCTGACAATAATTTAAATTAAAATGTATTTTCATTATCAGATAATGAAAAATGAATTTAAATTATCTGATAATTTAAATTAAAATGTATTTCCATTATCAGATAATGGAAATACATTTCCATTATCAGATAATCAAAATTGAATTTAAATTATCTGATAATTTAAATTAAAATACATTTCCATTATCAGATAAGGACAATTGAATTTAAATTATCAAATTTAATTTTCG